>LZPO01037266.1:1144332-1157018 GCA_001675575.1 Neotoma lepida
TTTTTTTTTAAAGACAGGGTCTCACTGTGTGTGCCTCACTTGCTATGTAGACATCAGGCTGGCCTCGAACTCAGAGATCAACTTAGAGTCAAGTGTTTAAGTTAAAATAAAACTCTAAGCACAAATAGACATAAGTTCTCTTGCTGCTTTAGGAAAAGTATTCCTAAGCATTTCTTCAGCAGGGCACACATGAGTAGGTGTGTTTATCATGTATGGGTACATCAGTTAGGAAATGCCTCTACGCCATCCAGTTACGAGGAGAAGCTGTGAGATTTGCCCATGGCACTTCTTGGCCCATAATACCCCAATCCAAACAAGACCAATCCTTTCCCCTAAACCTGCAACTTCTGACAAGTGAGATATGACAAGAGCTGGTACCCATGAACATGTAGTCTTAAAATTTTCACTTTTCCTTTCCCCTACCTGCTGTTGATAGGATATTAGGCTCATACCTAATTTTCTTTCAGAGCATGACTCTCCAGCTCCTCCCATCCCCCTCTTCAAGAATGTTACAAGAGTTAGTGGGTGGCTAGCAAGACCCTCTCCGAAACAAACAGCCATTCCAGAGAAATAATTGCTCACATACCAAGGGCTGCCAACATGAGCTGCTTCCCAGTAGTTCAGTAACCTTAATGAAGCTAGAGCAACGCCCTCCGCAATACAGATTCTAGCTAGAAGAAAGGATCTACAGATTGTGGAAAAGTCCGAGTTAAAAGGCAAACACCGCAGGCTCCACTGAGCAGGGAGCAGGCAAGGATTTCTAAATACAGAGTTCAATTGTAAGAGCACCTATTTCTCACTAGATCATCGTTTGCTCTGTCAAAAATAGAACCTTCCACGTCTTGATCCATTCAGAATAAGCCACAGCAGGCACAGCTTTGCTTACACAGGGCAACCAGGTCAGAAAGGCCACACAGGGAAATGGAAAAGGCAGCCAGCAGGTTTTCTTAGGGATTACACTGCTGCAGCTTTTATCCTCTTCCTAGCTATTCTGGTGCCAAGAAAACTGCAGGGAGGTCTTTAGCTCTGCTCTCAAAGAGCTTGTCTGTTATCAGCAGTCCCGCAGCTACAACTCCCTCTACTGCCCAGTATTTTCTTTGCTGGAGCCGGCTTAAGGAATTTCAAACTTGAGCATGTTCACAGTGCTAAAGCAGTCCACTACTGAAAATATTACCAAAGGGGCACAGATTTAGAAAGGAGTACTGGAGCGGAAAAGCAGCTCCCAGGGGCTGACTTCCATAGTCACTACAGCTCTCTAGCTCAGCCAGGACCATTTTGTACAGTTTAATGAGGTCTCCACCTCCACAGAATTGGGACTGTAAAAAACTATTACCATTTCTTTATTTAGTGTGCATTGTGTATGCTTGTGGGAGCAGAAGCTAGACGCACACACAGAGGTCACAGGACAACCTGCCAGGATCATTCTTCCCTCCACCAAGTGTCAGGCTTGATGGCGGATGCCTTTACCCACTGAGCCATCTTGCCAGCCCAGGAACTGAACTTTTCGGTTGACTTTCACCCATCTTTAATACCAGCTTTAGCAGGATTTAAAATGGGCTCTGGGGCTAGGGTTGGGAGTACAGCTCAGTGGTAGCATGCTTGGTAGCATGGCTTTGATCCCCAGCACCACAGAATAGAAACAAACACAGGATAGGCCTTATTCACCTTGCATTACCCACTTAGAACATAATACTAAAATTGTTTGGCTGAGTGAGGTGGCACATGTCATAATCTCAGCATTTAAGAGGCTGAGGCAGGAGGACTGGGGTTAAGGCCACCTGGGCCACACAAGAGGAACCAACCTAAAGTAAGTATGAAGAATCCTTGCTTGCTCATCAGTCTCTTTGAGTGTATTTGCTCAACTTTGCAGCTATCACAATTCTGCCACCCTGAAAACTTGCAAGTGTGAGGGCTAGAAGCTGCCTGTGTGAGCTTGTGAGAGGAGGATCAGAATAAGGAAAAACAGACCCTATTCTACAGACAGAGAGGAAGAGCTTTGGAATCCACAAGGGAAGTGAAATAGTTGTGCAGTGCAGACAGAAAGATGAGCAATGCACAAGCCAAGCCTGGGCCAGGGGATGGCTCAGGGGTATTTCCCACTTACCTGCCCACATGATGGACAGAAAGNACCAACTCCCTACAAGTTGTCCTCTGATGGAATGAGCATACCCCACACACAACACACCATCAATATAATGGCAAAACAAACAAGGACAAAAATACATCTACGGGAGTGGGAAAGGCAAACCGCTTATGCTGCACAGCTCTGACTGGGGAGGAGAAGTAGCTGCTATCACAAAGTAAGCGAGGAGAGATGTGGGTCCTCGCTTCAGGACAAGCTCATAGCGCCCAGAGCACAAACAAGTTGCAGAATGTGGTAGACCAGCTTAATTCCTCTGGCAGATGAGCAGCTACGGACTAAAGGCAGCAGCCAGGCACCATCTTGTCCTGGTCTGAGACTGCTGAGGCCAAGCCTGTCCCCGGCACAAAGACTCAGGAGGACGCTGTTCCAGTCCCTCTTACCCATTGCCCCTTTCAGTGTATTTCTGTTTGTGCACATGCGCCATAGCATCTGTGTGGAAGTCAGAAGACAACTTACAGGAGAGGAGTTGATTCCCTTCTTCCATGGGTCCTAGGGATTGAACTCAGGGCGTGAGGGTTGGCAGCAAGCACCCTCACCTGCTGAGCCATCTCCCCAGTCCCTTTTACTACTTTCAACATTTTTACTTTATTGCTTTACATTTTTTTTTTGTTCTTTGGGTTTTTGTCTAATTTTGCTTGTATGTTTTCTTATTGGAAGTATTTTTTTCTTAGCTCCCTTCCCTTGCTTTTTTCTTCCCATGATCTTCTACATTTTGATTACCTTATTTTTTTTTTAAAAAAGCAAGTTTTTATTTTCTTTTTTTTTTACTTTTTATTATTATTAAAACATTCGATGTACAACTGCAGGAGAGATAATATACAGATAAAGTTTTTATTTTCTTATTCCTCGTCTCAGATTGAACTCAATTTTGCTCAACTTTTCCATTGGGAAATCTAATGCTTTTTCTTACTCTCATCTCTTGCTCTTCTCTCTTCCCCTAACCCTTTCTGCATTTCCTTGCTTTACTTCAGTTTCTCCCCTTCCCTGCCTGCTTCCCTTATTTCACTCATTCCCTACCTCCACACTTCCTTAAACAGTTTTTAACTTCATAGTCCGTCCCACAGTCATTTTACCATTTTGTTTTAAGGTCCCTGATGACATAATAAGGANCTAACTGACCTGATTGTATTTTAGATCTTGTATGATTTGATGCTGCTGTAGTCACAGGAGGGTTTTCTCCCNACTGAGTGGTACTGAGGGCTGAGCCCTCAAGAGTAGGCCCAGTAAGATCTGCAATGAAACTGACTAGATTCCCAAACAAACCACACAGCAGGCTTAGCCAGACCCAGGCTACCCAACTCAGTGAACTTCTCTAGATGGCTACAACAGCCATTCTAAGCCACGGAGTACCACACTCAATTCTAGACTTTCATTATCAGCTACACTTTTATAAATCTGACCACCACACACAAAATCCCCAAAACCCACAGCAGTTCAAACTAAACTATTAGCTTTATATCCTCTCACCTGTTATCATTTCTTGTTCTCNGTTCTACATGTTATACTGTACCCACATGCACATTTGTTTACATACATACATGTATACATTATAGGCACATACAAGGGAGACCATGTGTTTTCCTGAGGTTGTGTGACCTTATTATACATTCTAGGTCTACTGAATAAGTTTTGTGACATTTTTAGAGATGAACATTCCATTTTATGTATATTTGATCATGCTGCGTGCACGTGCAGATTACGTGATCACGCAGCTCAGCGCACAGATTACATAGGACATAAGGCCCTGGGATGACTAAGCATCTTGCCTGACTACTGGACAGCGCATGCTCAGTCATGTAGCTGGGGGAGTGGCTAGGAATTCTAACACAACTAGATTGTTTCCACTTNCCTNATATGAGTAAAGNGGTAATAAACATGGGGATGCAAATCTCTATACAGAGTACACNGCCAGACTGGAACAGCTTGGTTACAAGGTAGTTCTATTTTTAATTTTTTGAGGAAACTCTAGACTGATTCCCATAATGGCTGTATTAAGTTGTACCCTACCAGAAGTATGAGTTCCTTTCTCCACATCCTCTGCAACATTTGTTCTTTACAATAAAGTTTTACTTTATTTTTTTAAAGATAGCCAGGCATGGTGGTGCACACCTTTAATCCCAGCACTCGGAAGGCAGTGGCAGGTAGATCTTTGAGTTTGAGGCCAGCCTGGTCTACAGAGTAAGTTCTAGGACAGCCAGAGCTACACAGAGAAACCCTGTCTCAAAAAACAAACAACAAAAAAACCAAACAAGCAAAAGCTAATGAAATAGGTAAAATGCCAGGATGAAGATTCCAAGAGTTCAGCGGTAAAAATGATCAATGACTTGAAATAACGAGCAAGGAAATTCACAGTCAGGGGTGGCACAAAAACCAAAACCAAGCAGGTATGCTGATAATGGAAAACTTCACTGAACCAAATATAAAACACAGTGGAAAGCATCGCCAACTAACTCAGCTGAACAGAAGAAATCAGGTTGGAGGATATGAAGGCTAACGCTGTCAACCTAATGAAATTTGGAATTACATAGAAACAAGCCTCCAGCAGCTNTGTAAGACACTTTAGGTCAGTACACAGGGACACGCCTGTGAGGGACCATCTTCCTTGGGTCCTCCCTAAGGTGGCACTATTCCCTAGGCTTGGGTCCTGGAAAAGGAAATTGACTGAGCATCAGCATCCATCACTTTCTTCTTCCTGACTGCTGACACAATGTGACTAGCTTCTTCCAGCTCAGTGGGGAAAGATGCTTTCCACTAATCCTGATGACCTGAGTTGGATACTAGGGATCCAAATTATGCGAGGAGAAAAGATTCCCACAAAGTTGTCCTTTGACCTCATGTATAGTGCACATGCACATGTACACCAAAACTTCAAGATAGCAGCTTTCTGAAAAGAACTCCAATGGTACAGGACACGAGTCCCAAGAGCTGGTAAATGGGTGATAATCTATATGATGGGGGGGGGATCTTTGCCAAAGTGATGAATCACACAAGGATGTACAGAATATATGAAGAACTTTTAAAAGAATGGGTAAGTGAACTGCACAGNTCTCAAAATAGTCAGTTCTTGAGGAAGTGAACATACTTAGCCACGAGAAATGCACATTAATTGATTTGAGGAGCTAGGAAGATGGCTCAGGGATGCATGCATGAGATGCATGAGAGAGTCTGATCCCGAGACTGACATAACGCCATGGAAGCATGTTTATGATCTCAGTGCTTCTGAGATTGGACATGGAGACAAGGGACTCCCTAAAAGCTCATGGGCCAGCAAGTTTGTCANGTAGTAGACAACAGAAGACCCTATCTCAAAAAAAGGTGGCAGATGAGGACCAAGGGGAGGCTGCAAGCCGGGGCACACATGCACTAACACTCTCACACACATTATATAATCCACACAAGATTCCATCTCACCCCACTCAAAACAGCTATCATCAAGGAAAAAAATACTAACAGGGCTGGAGAGATGGCTCAGCAGTTAAGAGGATTGAGTGCTCTTCCAGGGAACCCGGGTTCAATGCCCAGCACCCACATGGCAGCTCACAACTCTAACTCCATTTCCAGGGGACCTGACATCCTTACACAGACATACACACAGGCAAAACACCACTGCACAAGAAATAAATGGTAATAAAGATTCCCCCCCATTGTGTAGACTTATCGCCCATTTGCCAGTTCTTGGGATTAATGTCCTATGCTATTGGAATTCTTTTCAGAAAGCTTCTATCTTGAAGTTTTTATATTTTCCTCTAGCAGTTGGAGGATTTCAGGTCTTACATTAAGGTCTTGGTGTACGTGTGCATGTGTGCCATGTCATACATGTGAAGGAGAGGGTGTTGGAAGGAGAAGCTTGCCTTTCACACTGCTGGCCGTATAGGTTATAAACTTGTACAGCCACTACTGAAATCAGCATGGAGGTTTCTCTCAACACTAAAGACAAAAATGTCAAACGGCTCATACATGCATGTATGGCGGGCACACATTCCCAAAGTACTCTGACTCACAATACCAGATATTTGCACTTCTATGATTACTGTTGCACTTTTCACAAGCTAGCTTAATGTCCCTTAACATGAATGGATTAAGAGCATGGAATATGTATCAAATTTTATTCATNTGTAAAAATAAAATGACATTTGCAAGTAAATGGATAAAATGGGAAATTGTTATTTTAAGTGAAATAAGAGACTCAGAAAGACAAGTAGGAAGGAGGAAATCTGAAGAGAGGCTGAACATATAGGGAAGGAAGGGAACCAGGCAGACAGGGTTAGCTGACACAGAGAGAGGACTGATCAGNACAATATGATGGATGTATGAAAATGCTAACTGAAAAAAGAAAAAAGAAATCCTACTGAGGAAGATTATTTGTTCACAGAAAGACCTAGGTACATGGGCTGGGGATCTAGCTCATTGGCAGAGCACTTGCCTACCATGCATGAGGCCCTAGGTTCAATTCCCAAAATTACAATTATTGATTGTAATTTCTTTAGCCAGGAGGTGGTGGTGCATGCCTTTAATCCCAGCACTCAGAAAGCAGAGGCAGGGTCTGTCGCTTTTTGGTGGGTTGGAGCCGAGAGGCCCCATGGTAGGTGAGAGACAAGCCATGAAGACAGCTCTCACATGGAGAGTTTTATGGGGGGGCGGGGAGAAGGGAGCTGAGGAAAGAAGAGAGAGAGACCGTTAGCAGGGTAGAAAGATGTGGACACTACCTCGTAGGAACAGAGAAAGCAGCCGGGGGCTGGAAGCCCCGCCCTTTTATGAGGGGATGAAGCACATGCGCAGAGAGACCACTTAGCAATGAGCGCGTGTTGTCAGGACCCTGAGCAGGATAAGGTATTGCCTGCCTCAGGTCCCCAAGGGGNGGGTCTGAACGCTAAGTCTACAGAGAGAGTTCCAGGACGGCCAGGGCTACAGAGAAACCCTGTCTTGACCACTCCCCCCATTTGAAGTGTAGTCAGGGGATATGGTGTTCTATGTACTCCCATCTACATATTGAGTTTGAGGCCAGATTGGACTACAAGACCCTGTTTCAAAAACANAACTCCTGTGTTCAGGAATTCAACCCATAGTTTTGTGCATGCTAGGAAAACTCTATCAACTGAGCTACATCCCAAGTCAGTGTTTTGAAATTTTAAATGTAGATATGAGAGGTATTGGTGTCATTAATGTTCTATTAACCATCTTGAAACTAGTGGTTAAGATATCAGCACAAAATGATTTTAAAACTAGTTGAAAGCATTGAAATGCAACCAAAAGCAACCAAATTGCAAGCATCGGACAGTGAAAAGCAATGCCCTACCCAGCAAAGTTAACCAACCAATCAATCAACTGGTCTCTGAGTCTGATACATTCCCCTGTTGGATTTTGGTCCCCATGAACTTGAATGTCAGAAGGAAAAGTCCAGGTTTGGTAGAGGATGAAGAAAGTAAGGACTCTGATGACAGGGAGAGACATTAGCTCTTGTTGGCCCCATGGAACATAGATGGCGTTTGAGTTCACACAAGTTAACACGCTACCAAAACAGACACTGTCTTCAGAGGAACACAATAGAATCTAGAGTCCCTCTGTCATACGTTTGTATTACCTAGAATTCAAGCTAGTCGCTAGACACGCAAAGAAAGGGAGTGCAAACCACTAACATGACAGATGGCAATCAGCAGAAACCAGCCCACTATACTCTGAGAACAAAGTTAACTGAAGAAGACTTTTAAAGAGATGCTATAGATTCATTCTAGAAATTGAAGAACATGTAGACATGATAAATAAGCAGGACGTGACCTCAGTGAGAAACAGAAATTTTAAAAATGAACCATGCAGAAATCCTATGGTATTAAAAAATAATATGCTAAAAATCACTGTATGTTCTTAGCAGCATATTGAAGATGGCAGGAGAGTCAATAGATTTGAATGGAAAGTGTTCAGTCTTAAGTCGAGAGAGAGAGAGAGAGAGAGAGAGAGAGAGAGAGAGAGAGAGAGAGAGAGAGAGAGAAAAGCCAGTGGGTGGGTGAGAAAATAGCTCAATGGCTATAAGAGCAAACGCTCAATCATGAGGATCTAAGGTCACAGCTGCATCCAACCACCCACATAGGGCAGCTCACAAAGGCTGGCAACTCCAGCTCCAAGGGATCTGATGCCTTCTTCTGGTTCCATGGGCATCAGCAGTCTCAGAGACATATACACAGATGTGTGACGCACAGAAAAAGAGAGGAAGGTCAGCAAGATGGCTTGCTGGGCAAAGGCACATGGGTGTCAGTAAGCCTGACAACCCGAGCTGGACATCCAGGTCCCATGGCTCAAGGAGAGAATCTACTCATCAAAGCTGTCCTCTAACCTACACACATGGCCATGGCACTG
The DNA here is from genome assembly GCA_001675575.1 of Neotoma lepida. Taxonomy (NCBI): domain Eukaryota; kingdom Metazoa; phylum Chordata; class Mammalia; order Rodentia; family Cricetidae; genus Neotoma; species Neotoma lepida. Next base: position 1,152,827 of record LZPO01037266.1, read on the forward strand.
GTACCTGCACTGACACTCACCAAATTAAGCCAGATTACCGGCCTTCAATCCCCGATCCCACGTGGAGAACTGACTCTCAAGTTCTCCTGATCTCAACATTTGAGCTGTGGCATAAGCATGTACATCCTCATTAAAATAAACAACAAAAAACCTTGAGGGGGTGAGCAAAAATAGGTGTTGTTTTACATGTGTTTGTACGTGTGCCCCCAAGACTGCCAATGGTTGCCTTCCTAAATCACTCCCCAACCTTACACTTTGGGGAAGTCTATCACTGAACACGCAGGTTGCAGATGTTGTTCCCAGGTTCCATTTCCACCTCCTAAGCACTGACACTGGCCACCACAGGTACCCTGCTTTCATTAGGTTCTGGGGTCCTGACTCCAGTCTTCATGCTAAATGCTTACCCAGTGAGACATTTCCCCAGACCAAACTAGCTTTCTCACTTGGGAAGAAACCTAGATCTTTAAAGATAAGAATAAACAGGTATATTTCTTCACTATGCTATTACATTATCTAACAATTTACCAGGTGTTTGTGGTTTTTTCCTAAACTACCAATCTCAAAAAGTTTCTTACCAATTTTTATTTTATTTTAAATGTACTTTAAAGGTATCTTATTCTCTGCCTATATCCAAAGATTCTTCACAGTCTGCTCTTGTTAAACAGTCTTGTTTTGCAGCCTAGACAAACCTTGACCTTCGGATCCTCCTGCCTCATTCTCCTGCTAGGGTTACAGGCATGGGCCATCAAATTCTCAGAATTCGGTGTCTTAGTAAGTCCTAAGCAAACAGACCTATGAACATGTTCTCAACCTCCTGCACTTAGAAATGCTAGCGCTGCAGCACCCAGAAATGAGTGGGGTTTGGTTTTTTGGAATGCTAGGGATCACACCAGGACCTCCTGCATGACAAACAAGCACTTACTCCCGAACTACACTCCCAGCCCCAAGCAATTAGAACTGATGAGTTCATCACTAGTGAAAAAGCCTGTTTATTTGTAACCCCGCCACGTCTTTCACCTGACATTAGCAGCTTACGTGTGCAGGCAGAATTCTTACTCTTTGCCTCAAGAATGTACAGATCCATGCATTTTGAAAAGCAAATGCCCAGGGCAACTGATAACCCCTCAGAAACTCCCTCAGAAACCTTAAAATACCAACAACTAGAAGAACCANTATGCAAAAGGTTTTTGCCACAGGAATCAAACAATTAAAACTGTAATAAAAACAATCTCACAGCATTTATTGTCACCTGATAATAACATAAGGGCCACTAAAACAATATGAATAAATGTTTTGGACTGTGCTCCAAGCAGAAGACACCTTTAAAAATACTGTACTTCCTCTTCAACTTGTAGAGTGCTTGCTAGTTTCTAGTTGGAAACACTTTGGAGCAGAGTGATATTGTCTCCTTTCAGCATGATCCGACCTGCAACAACAACGAAAGCTGTTAATAATCAGAGACATACGGTCATCGTTAGCCTCAGAATTTCGTTTTCAACAGTTTGTGAGATAGTTCTCTTATAAAAAGGTATGCGAACATTTCCTAGCGCCCATACTTTGAAAGGTTCTCTACCAGGTCTACTGGCACACACACACACCTTTTCAGTAAGGACAGAATTAAAGCAGTATCACTTTAATAAAATGTAGTTCTTACAGTCTGAGTCAACTGTAGAGTCTTGATGCAGTATCTCCTAACACAAGTTCAAGAGTTTTTAAATGAGGTGTCTGTCAAATTTGGGAAATGCAGTGTACTTCATTTCCATTTTCAAAACTGTTAATAAAAAGTCCATCTTGCTGNAATCCCAGCACTGGGAGGCTAAGGTAGGACTGCAGAGATAAGGACAGCCTGGGCTACAGAGTGAGAGCACCTCAAAAGCAAACAAAAACATGTATCATTTCTTAGACTATTTTCCACCTATCTAGCTTTGGTCCAAAAGAATCATTAGGGTTTGGGAAAGAGATATCTCAACTACACCATTGAGAAATGAATCAGTGAGCACTGACTACTTCTAACAAAACAATCAGTAAAATATCTCTTGGTTAAGATTCCTTCTTGGTATCCGGCTTTTTTGAATTTCTCTTACATGTAAGAGCACTGAGTTAGCGATCAAGCTTATTGCAAAAAGAGAGGACATGACTCATTCATCTATGGAGCACATAGTCTAACATAGAGGCAGTGATAAAATAATAAATGTTTCACTACAAACTCAACATACCACACCCCGTCTTTTCCCATCCCAAGGAAAATAAAAATAAATTTTGGGTTTGGTTTTGTTTTTCCAGACAGGGTTTCTCTGTCAAACAGTCCTGGCTGTCCTGGAACTCACCATGTAGACCAGGCTGGCCTCGAACTCACAGAGATCTGCCTGCCTCTGCCTCCTGAGTGCTGAGATTAAAGGTGTATGCTACCAGAGTCTGGCTAAATTTTGGGTTTCTTAGAGAAAGCTCTATTTGATCTAGTTCTGAAGACACAGGGAACAATATAGTAAATGTACTTGGTGGAGTCAGGTGTGACAACAGTGTAGCCCTGTAACACAATCACTCAGAAAAATGAAGCAAGAGGATCTCAGAGCTAAGGCCAGCCTGAGATAAACAGGAGTTCTACCTCAAACAGAGAGTGGGGCAAACGTGCAGGTTTAGAGAACTGACAGATNACAAGCATGGTGACTACTGAGAAAACGGGACCGTGTGACACAAGATGAGAAGACAGGCCAGAGCAGAAGGTTCTTCAGAAAACACTAGAGATTTGTCCTTCCATGGGAAAAATAAAGACAATCAAGAATTTCTCTTTTTCTTTCTTTTTTGGTTTCTCGACACAGGGCTTCTCTGTGTAGTCCTGGCTGCCCTGGAACTAGCTCTATAGACTTTAGAGTTTTAGGTTGGCCTTAGAGATCTCCCTGCCTCTGCCTCCCGAGTGCTGGCATTAAAGGTGTGCNCCACCATCCAGCCGGCAAAGAATAATTTCAAGTGAAAGTTAATAAAGTCAGACAGTGTTTCAAAAAGATGACTGAACTCTGGAGAGCAACCTAAAGGGGATGAAGGAGCTGCAGAGAAGTTGTAAGCTTAATGGAAACTGCCAGTCAGGAAGGTGGTGAACACCAAACCCATGCTAAACAATGTAGGAAGTGAACTTGGCTTCTGACATGCTGATTTGGAAACATTCATATGGAAATGCTGAACAGATTCCGAGAAGAGGCTTGGACTAGACACATAAATATGTTAGTCAGTGTACAGACTAGTAACTGAAGCCGTGATGTTATTAAGTACTTAGGGAAAAACAGTCAAAGGAGAACTGGAACCCANCCTCAAACATTTAATGGCTGGGTGGAAAAAGATGAATATACAGAAGCCTAAAAAGAAATAAGCAGAGATGAATAAGAAATACTCATGTACTATGCCACAGAACCAAGGNATCCAAGTGTTTTAAGGGAGTAAAGTGTTTCAACTGTGTCAAATCTGTTTAATGCTAATAAGTGAACACCGGTCATGANCGTAAGATTTAACACCATTAGCTAGGCATGGCGGCAAATGCCTATGATCCCAGCACTTGGGAGGTGGAGGCAGAAGTCCTATCAATAAACAAAAACAAAGGAGTGGGTTAAGGAATAAGTGGCAGAAGATGACTTCAAAAGCAACTTTGCAGGGCTGGAGAGATGGTTCAGTGGTTAAGAGAACTTGTCTGTTCTTCCAGAGGTCCTGAGTTCAATTCCCAGCAACCTCATCATGGCTCACAACCATATGTAACAGGATCAGATTCCTTCTTCTAGTGTGCATGAAGACAGAGCAGTCATATACATGAATAAATCTTTTCTTTTTTTAAAGCAACTTTGCAAATTTAAACTAAATTTAAACATGAATTCAGCTTCAGGCCACTCAAATCTGCTAGCTAAGTAAACAGAAATCTGTAAGGCCAACTGTATTCTTACCCAGTTGTTTCCTTGACTTTGTTTTAGAGTGAATTTCTTCTGCATCATCTAATACGAGGTTCATGTACTCATCAAAGCCCTGGAAAGTCAATTGACAAGTCATTTTCATGTAAACCACATCCAACCATTCTAAAATAATCAGATCCAGAAATACCAACTAATTTTAGAAGTTTATCCCTCCACTCATCTTTCAGCTCAAACACTAAAGAATCTATTTATTTACTAACTTATTTGTATTCTTTTAAAGGTTTTAACTTCATTTTTTT
>LZPO01037266.1:1157563-1170462 GCA_001675575.1 Neotoma lepida
CACACACATATATACGGATTACCTTCTGCCACTGCTCTTTCCTGTTCCTCACAAGCACTACTTCCACAAACTACTAAGCTTGTTTTCCAACTGGTAAGAGATTATTGATAGACACTATCTATATGTAACAACTAAATATGCTAACAACACTCTCAGAAATATTTTATTTTTCTTCAAAACAGTGGGCAGCTTTGGGAGGGGGGTACTAGAGAAAGACTTCAATTGGTAAAGTACCTGNAATCACAAGGAAATGAGTTTGGCTTCCTAGCACTCACAAAAAAAGCAGGGCACAGTGGCACACACNTGCACCTANTGCTGGGCAGACACACGAGGATTTCTGGGGTTTGCTGGCCCACTAGTCTTGTCAAATCCACGAGCTCCAAGCTCAGTGAGTGATCTTGTCTCAAAACAAACAAACAAACAAACAAAAAACCCAATGTCTACCTCTTGCACACACACCCATACACACATGAATATGTCCATCCATGCACCCCACCACAAACAGAAAGTTTTCCGGGGCTGAACATGGGTAGTACATGCCTGTAAATCTCAGGAGGCTGAGGTAGAATCACAAGTTTAAGGCCTCACTTGGCTACACAGCAGGATCTTACCTCAAAAATAAACAAAAACAGGGCCAGAGAGATGGCTCATGGTTTAAGAGCACTTTTCCTGAGGACCCGGGTTCCGTTCCCAGCACCTACATGGCAGCTCACAACTGTCTGTAACTCCAGTTCCTGGTGACCTGGCACCCTTACACAGACACATGCAGGTAAATACCAATGCACATAAAAATAATTAAAAAAAAATTAAAAACAACTAAGAATGTCCATGGCTATTAATCTCAACACTCAGGAGGCTCAGACAAAAGGATTTCCAAGTGTGAGTCTCTCTTAAAGACTCTGCCACACACAAAGAATCCACAGAGGCCAAGAGAGAGCACGGTGGTAAGGAGCACTTGCTGCTCTTGCAAAGGACCCAGGTTTGGTTCCCAGCACCATGTGTGGCTCAAAATCACCCATTTTCAGGTGAGTCAATGACTTCTGACGTGTGTGGGCACTAAACATGCATGTGGCATATGTGTGNGTGTGCATGCACACACAAAACTCATAAAAAAAATCTAAAATAACAACATAAAATTATTCAACATAAAATTACTCAGTGGTAGAGCAGGTGCNTATATTCAAGAAGCCCTGGGTTTNATTNCTGGCACCACCAAAATAACAATAAAAGCCTAAAACCAACCAAACAACAAACACTGCTTACGGTATCCTGCTCTTGTGTAAGTCTCATTTAAGCTACTGTTCCATTCAGGCATTACCTAGTCCAGAACGAAAACCCTCCATTAGACCCCACCCCCTCTGGTTTTGACTTTTTTTTTTGTTCCCTCTCCTCACAAACTAAGTTCTTCTTAAAAGAAGCTTAGTTCTCCCTCCTCTGTAAGAAAAGAACTATTAGGTCTGGAGAGATGGCTCAGTGGGTGAGAGCACTGGCTGCTCTTCCAGAGAACCCAGGTTCAATTCCCAGCACCCACATGGCAGCTCACAACTGTCTGTAGCTCCAGTTCCAGGGGATCCAACACCCTCACACAGACATACATGCAGGCAAAACACCAATGCACACAAAACAAACAAATAAATCTTAAAAAGAAAGAAAAGAACTCTCTAAACCTATCAACNAGAGCAAGGAGAAGAGGCTAAATAATGTGGGCCCCGAAGAGCTTTCCTTGGGTTGGGTCCTTGACTTCTTGTATATCGCTCTAGCTGGCCATNTTTCGAGATGTCTTTTGCTAATAAACTGAGAAAAACAGCCTGGGTACTCACAATAATACAACCCTCTATCCGCATATTCACTTGCTCATACAGCCAGACCTGAATCCGAGACCTCTGAAATAAAAATAAAAATGTTTTTAGAAATATAAACAGACCCCACACCATTACTTTGGTTCCACAATAAACGACTTATTAAAAAGTTCCAATGAATATAAGGCAAAAATTATAACTAATTAGTCTACATCTAAGAACTAGCAACTCTGGTTACCTTGCTGAGAAACACTTTTACTTAATAAATGCTGTTCAAACTGATTTTCCTACACTCTCAAAACTTAATTATTGTTTCCAGCATGAATACATTTACAGTTAAAACTATTCATAGCATGGCACAAAACGTTTCTANTGCCCAAGCCTTTCTTAGCAAAATCCAGATCCAAAATAGTGAATGCTGCCCCCCCTTCCTTGTCACACATGTAACCTCAATTCTGACAATTAAAAATCACAAAGGCTTAAAACAATTTTTCATTTGTGTTGTAACATTCTAAAATTAACATCGTTAAAATCTCTCCAAAGAAGAGCATTTGCTACTAACTTCTCTGTATCTAACGTTTCCTTCTTTTTGGTTTTTCTTCCTTTTAAGTCCAGCTAAGCGAAAAACACTATCCAAACGGCATTGCTAGGTTTACCGACACAGCCTGTGAAAACNCGTGATTTTGTAATTGCGTGCATGCTTGAATCTGGCACGGACGTACACCATTTTTATTAATTAGCGCTTTCCCCGTGACCTTATCCTCAACTGTGGTCCGCCGTCATCCTAAAGCACAGGATCAGAGGAGTTGCTACAAACAGCCAAATAAGCCCAACTTTCATTTCAGTAGTAATAAGGAAACAGTTAACAAGTAACTTACGTACATTTTGCAAGTATCTGAAGATGAGGTTCTGCACCACGGTGATCAAGGAAAAAAACACACACACAAAACAGTAGAGATTCTGCCCCCAACCCTCCCCTGATTCACCTAAGGCCAGGCCTGGCCACACAGGCGACACTAGTGACCGCCTGGATCATGCACTCGGGGTGCCTAGAAACCCTGAAGACACTCCCTGCTCATCACCCTCGTTTCTCGAAACTTCCTGGGGGCCCACATCCTCCTCTCCCATTCCGCCGACCCCGCTCTCATTCAGTAGCGCACGCCCGGCACGGCGCGCCCGAGCCCGCCTCCCGCAGCCCTTCAACTCCGCGGGCTTTGCGGGCGCCGCGGGCTGCCCGGCTCCCCGCCCGCGCTCACGGCGTCTGCGGACCCGAAGCCCCGAGTTCACACTCAGCGTAGGATACGATGGGCTGCACCATCACCTTCTGCACCTTCTGGCCCTGGCCGCGGTACGCCATGGTGGAAGTCACAAAGACCACACGAGCAGGAAGGCCGCCCCAGAAAGCCACTTCCGGAAGCAAGACCTGGAAACGGAAGTGCACATGGTCGTAGGCGACCCGGGAGGGCCTGGGACACGCCTCTCTAGCCACGGAGGCGCTTTTTCTCTATGCTCCTAACCTCCGCCGGCCGAGTCAACCGCTCTCTGAAGTCGGGGTCGGTCCTCCAGCGCCACCTGGAGGTAGGCTGGAGGCGCACGGGGGCTGCGGTCAGGCGCCTGCGCAGCAGTCGGCTGGCCTCTGCCTAGGTGCTGTTCTGAGACCTGGAATTTAGGTCTGGTAGCCGCGCTGCGAGCCCCATCGTGTCCCTAGCCANCTGCACAGATCCCTTATTCGCTCGGGATTGTCATGCCCGAAGCAGTGGTGTCGCCGTGGCTTGCGCCAATAACAGAGTCCACTCTCATCACCTTTATNGAGAGTTACTGTTGAGGTGGCAACTGAAGATGGCAATCTATCTGGCTTGAAAGTGCTGAGATCGGCTTGCTGGGCTCAAATCCCTCTCAGAGCTGTATGACCAATGACAAGTCATTAGGCCTCAACACCTCTGATTCGCTCTCCTCTGAAATGGAAATTAGTTTGTTTCGAGACAGGGTTTCTCCGTGTAGCCTTAGCATCCTGGACCTCTCTCTGTAGATGTNGCTATCCTGGAACCCATAAGAGTTCCGCTTGCCTCTACCTCCCACGTGCTAGGATTATAGGCCTGCGCCATCACCACCTGGCTGAAGTGGAGACNTCAATGTACCTTCTACAGGGCATGAAGGTAATAGTGCACCAGTGTTCCTTGAACTATATGGGATTTGCACACACCTGTAATCTCAGCTCATGGAAGGTGTTGGTATTAATGCGGCGGCAGTGCTGTTATTCATTAAGCGGGACTGTTTACTGTGAGAGAAAAGCCATGAGGTATGATGGAACCCATTAGCAAGAGTTTATTAAGGGAAGAAGACAGAAGGGGGTGCTCAGGCCTGTGGAAATGGTGTGCATNGGGAGAGAGAGGAAAGAGGGAAGAAAAAGAGGAAGGGGAGGAGTCTGTGACCTGCTTTTTAAGGATCCCCCTGCACGTGCACATATGACTTACGGAGCTACACCACACATGCGCATAGATTGCGTGATCACGGAGCACACGCATTACCGCATTACGTAGGACGTAAGGCCCCTTGCTTGGCTACTGAACTGCNTATCTGTGGTCACTTAGCTTGGGGGAGTGGCCAGGAACTCTAACAGAAGGTGCTAGCAAGAGTATAAGTTTAAGGTCATTTGCTAAATAGTGTGTTCCAGATCAATCTAAGCTACATGAGCCCTTGTTTCAAAACAAACAAAACAACCCACATGGGGTTAAAACTGATAAACTTAAGGTAAATTAGAAATGTAAGCCAAAACATGCATTTTGCTGGGCGGTGGTGGCACATGCCTTTAATCCCAGCACTCAGGAGGCAGAGGCAGGTGGATCTCTGCGAGTTCGAGTCCAGCCTGGTCTACAAAGAGAGTTCTAGGACAGCCAGGACTATTATACAGAGACACCCTGTCTCAAAAAAAGCAAAAAACAAACCAAAAACCCCCACATGCATTTAATACATACTCCTAGGGCCCTGGGGAAATGACTCGGTAGGTAGGACCAGAATCTAATCACCAGCACCTACTCAAAAGCTGGACATAGGTGGCATGTGCCTGTAATTCCAGCTCTGGGAAGGCAGAGACAGGAGGATACCTGGGTTTGCTGACCTACTAATCTAGCTTAATTGGCAATCCCTGGGTTCAAAGAGAGACCCTGTCTCAAAACTATGAAGAGTGATTGAGAAGGACACTTGATGACATCCTTTGGTTTCCACATGCACATAACACTTGTGCATGTACACATAAAATTGTTTAAAATGTACCCTAGTCCACTCAACACCATTGCTTGGCATCACCCAGAGCCACGGNTGCCCCACCTCGCCAGAAAGTAATTAGAGTGGCTTATCAGGAAAAATATCAAAATTCAAAATGCAAAGTATGTTTTTTACTGAATTCATATTGCCCTCACACCATCTTTAGGTTGAGTTGATGATAAGTCAGGAGCTGTCTGGATATGTGGACAGGTTAAAACTTGGTCTCTGTAAAAGCATGCCCCTCCTTGGATAGCACAACGAGCAAGAAAAGGGGGTAATTAAATGTGCCTGTATTAGTGGACAAGCCTCCTCTGTTCTATTATGACATGGCTTATGGCCTGGTTCAAATTTTACTTAATTGGAATATTCACTTTCTAATAAGGAAGCTCAGAATCGAAGCTGAGGATTGTGGATGGTNTCTCAGGGGACTGGCACCTTAGCAGATACCACTTAGGTCAAATAACAGAATCAGAATTTGCTTAACTGAGGTCTTCTTTGGATGGGAATAACATGAATACGAATCTTATAAAAGTATTATGATAAAAAAAATATTAAGACAGGTTCTCATTCTGTAGGCATGGCTGTCCTGGAATTTGCTCTGTAGACCAGGCTGGTCTGAACCTGCATCCATTCCATGTGCAGAGATGGATTTACTGACTTCAGAGACAGCAAGGAGAGAACACAGGTGTACACACTCCATCTGAAATGCAAAGATAACTTTCTATTTGCTTTTGCATTTTCTTATTTTTAAACTTTGGTGAACTGAATCCTAAAAACAATCCTTTGATTATACAACTCATCAGAAATGTTGTATGATTTTTCTTTTTCTTTTCTTTTCTTTTTTTTTGTTGTTTTATCAATTTGGGTTGTTTGTTTCACCTCCTGGCCTTGAAATAGTAATTGTTAAAAGTAGGTAACTACCTGGACTTTATTCTAAAATTTTGTCATTCTGTTTAAAAATTTCCCTAATAGCTAGGCATGGTGGTACCTTTAATCCCAGCACCTGGGAGGCAGAGGCAGGCAGATCTTTGAATTCAAGGCTAGCCTAGTCTACAAAGCAAGTTCCAGGACAACCAGAGCTATACAGAGAAACCCTGCCTCAAAAAACACCACCCAAAAAAATTTTTAATGAACTGTAGAATGTCATTTAAAAAAAGATTTATGCAGGGTGGTGGTGGCACATGTCTTTAACCCCAGCACTCAGGAAGCAGAGGCAGGTGGATCTCTTGAGTTCAAGGCCAGCCTGGTCTACAGAGTTCCAGAACAACCTGAGCAGCACAGGAAAACCCTGTCTCTAAAAGCAAACAAACAAACAAACAAACAAAAAACATAAAAAAGACTTATGTATATGTATATTTTGCTTCATGTGTGTCTGTATAAGATATGAATGACAGGTGCCCATGGAGGTCAGAAGAGGGTGTTGAATCCCCTGGAACCATACCTATGAACAACTGTGAGCTGACATGTGGGTGCTGAGAATTGAACCTGGGTTCACTGCAAGAACAAATAAGAAATGCTCTTAACCAATGAGCCATCTCTCTAGAACTCAGAATGTCATTTTATATACTGTATTTGCTGATATATGAATGAATGTGTCACATTCAATGAATATATTCAATAATAGAAACTTGGGCAAAGCCTTGGTTTCTTTTAAATTTCAATTAATCATAATATTCTTGTAAATCTTGAGATTTTTATGCCCCTCCTGATGTCTGTAAAATATGCTTGAGGTGCACTAGCTCAAAGAGAGATACTCCTGATTTAATTTGATTGACACGCTGTCTTGTGTGCCTCTCATACACCAGACTGGTTCAAATTCCTTTGTAGACAAAGCTGGCCTTGAACTCCTAATCCCCCTGCCTCTGCTTTCTCATTGCTGGGATTACAGGCGTTCACCACCATAGCCAGACACTTCCCAAACTTTTAAGACCTCTCTCCCCTCAGGTGAGGTTCCCTTTCACCCGGAAGCCTCACAACTTGTTGAGCAGTTGGGACTAACTGAAAGCATTACAAGGCTATTAGGGAGTTCCAGGGCAGCCCAGAAAAGATTAGCAAGCCCTGAAGTGAGTCAAGAATGACTCACTCAACATTTAGGTTTCTCCTGTTGCGGANTTAGCTGTTGGAAGCTCCACCCCCTAGTCCTTCGGCATGGGTCTGTGTTTGAAGATAAGGNGGTTCGTTTCTGTTTCTATTTTTTATTTTGGATAGGGCTGTTGAAGAGACAATTAAGATTGTACGGAATCTTCTGCATGGGACTGGACCTCATCTTTCTGGTGTCCTTAGAAGAGAAAGAGGGGCTGGAAATGTATGTCAGAGCTAAGTACTTGCCTCGCATACATGAGGTCCTGAGTTCCATGCCCAGTCCAACAAACAAAAACAAAACAAAAAAGGGACATCCTGGAGACCTCCATTTCTCCATGGGAACAGAAGAAAGGCCATCTGAGAACACTGCCAGCAGCTACCCACAGATAGAAAGAGCCGCACTAGAAATACCACCTCCATCTAGCTGGCCAGGCCTTTACTCTCAACTGAGAAATCAGTTGAGTTCTTTGATTTGTAGTAACATTTGGCAGCCTGGGAGAACTAATGCACTGANTGGCTAGACACTGTAAAGACATGTAAAGATCTGTCTTAAGCATGCTCTCTNCCCCAGGGTCTTCTGCATGCTAGACAAGCATGCCACCTCTGACCTGCACCCCCAGCACTTTCTGCTCTGTGAAGGAAGTATTGGTAAACAATTTTGGGGGAAGGGGCATTGAGACAGGGTCTCTACATAGCCCTAGCTGTCCTGAATTTACTATGTANACCAGGCTGGCCCTGAACTCACTTGCCTCTGCCTCCCAAGTGCTGGGATTAATGGTATGTGTCACCATGCCCAGCTGGCAAACAACTAAAACATTGTAAATGAAGAGTATATGCCTGGTGGATAGACATCAGCCTTGTTTGAAGAAAAAAGAGGGTTTTAGAAGAAGCAGTCCAATGGTCATGGCCTCTTAGGTAGGCCACATAAACATTAATGAAGGCAGGGACTGAAGAGATGGCTCCCAGTTAAGAGAACTCATTGTACTTGCAGAGGAGCCAGGTTTGGTTCCCAGCACCCACATGGTAGCTTACAACCACTTGTAACTCCAGATCCAGGGCATCTGACACCCTCTTCTGCACCAAGCATGCAAATGGTACACAGACATATGTGCAGGCAAAATACACACATTTAAAAAAATGGGGGTGTGTGTGCAGACCTTTAATCCTAGCATTCAGGAGGCAGAGGAAGGCAGAATTCTGTGAGTTTGAGGCCAGTCTGGCCTACAGTAAATTCCAGGACAGCCAGGGCTATGTGGNGAGATCCTGTCTCAAAACAAAAACCAAAAACAACTTAACAAAGGCAGAGGGCAAAAGATAGGATCCTTGTGTGAGGGTTGAGGCATTACCAAGTATAAATAAAATCATCACTCTGTGTTGAGGTGTTGGGTAGTGTTTGCTCTACATGTTCAAAGCCCTGGGTTCAAATCCAGTACTACATAAACCAGACATGGTGATGTCCATCTGTAATCCCAACATTTGAGAGGCAGAGGCAGAAGGATCAAAAGTATAAGGCCATATGAGATCCTTTCTCAAATAAAAGAAAAAAAACTACTAAACTAGAGCTACTAAAACTAGCTCATTCTTCATTTTGTCTGAAGTATTATCTACCTAAAATTTCTATGTAAAGCTGGCATGGTGGTATATACCTTTAATCCCAGCAGAATTTAAGACACAGGCAGCCTGGTCTACAGAGCAAGTTCCAGGCCAGGCAACTGTCCGTAACTCCAGCTCCAAGGACTCTTGTGATCTGCTGTCCTCTGCAGGCATCCCCACACAAGTGGCATTCACACACACACACACACCCTCTCAAAATTGCTTAAGTACTTCAAGAGCAGGAATTTGACTTATTTATCCTTGATGACTAAAAGTGTTTAATTACAGTGTTAAGTTCAGAACTGCTCTTGTTTCTTCAAAGGGTGGGACTCCAAAATCCTTGGCAGTCAATGCCAACACATCTAACTTTTCCTCCTGGTGGCTTTTCCAAAGGTGACCGATCCCCTTTGAGCTCTCAAAGCAGACAAGTGACTTCTCACCATAGCTGCTCCATCAGGTAAAGGTCCCTGTTACCCTCGTCCTTCCACTCGAACAGTCTTGTTCGATTTAAATGTTTCCCTAATCTGTTTAGTTCCTTATCCTTCACACAAAACACCTTTCTTTTGCTCTCTTCTCTAGCTCCCTTGACTGCAGACATGTAAGTTCAATGGACTACGGTTTTACTGCTATCTTTAATCTTTACAAAGTAAAGATTAAAAAAAAAAAAAAAAAAAAAAAAAACAGGACAGAGGACAGAGGCAAGTTTTAATTCACCGCTTTTTGCTTACTGCCATACTCACTCCATCTTAGGAATTAAATCTAACCAAATACAGATTAATAATAGGCCTATTCAGTAGACTTCTGAAACTTTAAAAAACAAAACAAAACAAAACAAAACCAAAGACCATAAAATCCTGGATTGCTGCTCTGGAGTCAATGCGAGTTTTTGCTCATTTTACTATAGTGTTAAGGGTTGAACTCAGGTCATCAGGTGTGGGAGTCACTGGCTTTTTTTTTTTAATTATTAGAAACTTGTTTTGGGGGCAAAGAGCACATGACATGGCACAAGCATAATAGAATTAGTTATCTGTCCATCTTTATTGGACTCTGGTTGCCAGGATTATGAGTCAAGTGCCTTTCTCAGCTGAGCCGTGTCTCCAGCACCAGCACCCCCCTTTGACATCACTTTGCAAATTAACAATCAGCTGCAGGATTTGGGATGTAGCTCAGCTCCATACTCTGGGGTTAATCCCTAGAACCACATGAACCAGGTGTGGATCATGTCTTTCATATAAGCACTTGGGTGGTGGCGGCAGGAGACTCAAGAAAGCAAGGTCAGCCTGAGCTGCAGAAGCTGGTCTACACACACAGTAGGGCTTGAGTAGACTGACCCTGAAAGCTAGCAGTGACCTTTCTGTAGATTTAGTTTTAAAATGGGTCCTCAGGAACTGTTAATATTAGTGTTATCTACTAAGCACACATTTCCTTCTGCTAAACTGCCAAATTCAAGGGCATCACACTAATAGCTGCAGAATTATTTAGAAGTGAAGCAATAGTTTCAGAATGGGCTCACAGGAGTCTGGTCCACATAACACAAGCTTCGTGTGTGAACTCTAGTTCCTCTTTGTGTTAGCCTTCTCTCTATGGGAGCTCCTGAGACTGGCAGACNTGAGAATGTGTGCACATGAGATGTTATTGTTAAGGTCAGAACTTCACAGATTTTAATCTTGTTGTCTTTTCTTTTTTAGCCCAGAACTCACAGACCCTCTTGCCTCTCCTTGGGATTAAAGGCATGTGCCACCACATCTGGCCTAATCTTGAAAAAATACAAACTGTAAAACTATCTCCAAATTTTGGGGCAGAGCCAAGCTGTAACATTTGATCTATGACCCTTAAGTTATGTATGTGAAAAGTTCATTCAATGTGATGGGACTTTTNGGGGATGTGTGGGGGACAGCATTAGGCTGGACTAAGCCTCATGTACACTAGGCCAGTGGTTCACTACTAAGTTACAGCCTCAGCCTGGGGACTATTAGGCTACTAGGAGGAAAAAACTCAGGGTCTGGTTACGAAAAATTTACATGTATTTTTGTAGAAGTAATTAGTCAGTATACAGATTGAAAACCCTGTACTCTTCTAATTAAATCTTTCCTTCCATCCTCATGCTTGAAAAGTCTCAGTCACTGATTAAGATCACTTTTAAACCTGTCCTCCTTTTACAAAATTAATAGCATCACTTAAGTTATAATGATAAGAACTAAAGATTTCCTATATCAGTTTTATTTAAAACACAAATAAGTATTTCTCTTTCGGTAATGGCAAATGGTTCAAATAATGTTGAACACAAATCATTGACTAATACAGGGCATTAAATATGAACAGACTTTCTTTTAAAGCAAAAGAATAGAGGTTATATACAAAAAGGACCTACAATCTCTAGGCCGATTCAAAAAAGGAAATGCGTTTATAAAATGTGTGGTGAAAGCAGAACATTCCACCCCTGCTTTGGAGAAGGGCTATCTTACAACATTCAGTCAGCTGAAGATGGATTGGTACAAGTGTCTATACATAAATTTCAAGTCATTTTTGCATGTGCAGAATCATCCAGATCTTCCCAGACTGAACGGGCAGTCCTGTGGCTTTCTTCCTTTTCCAATTCCCAACAAGGCTACATGAACTTCAACTCTTGATGAGCCGCTTACAACAGCAGTTCCTTAGGAGCCAACATGACAGGTGATCCAGGATTTCCCTATGAGAAACAAACTGGCCACCTATAGAAAGTATCACAATGAACAAGTCTTTCTTTCCGCCTTCCAATCTGTACAGTGTCTCATTTCAAGACTATTACCCTCATCAGACTTGTTCCTTCACAAGTCTAAACCTTGAGGTGATATGAAGACCAACATCAAGAAAAGAAAACTCAATCCAGAAACGAAGAAACTGGAGGTATCCAATACACCCCAGAGCATCTCGCCATTCCTGGGACAGCACAGCCCAGTGTACTGCTACAGTCCGTAGATCAATACTGGCAGCTTGAATGAGTTGTTTTTTTTTTTTTTTTTTTTTTTTTTTTTTTTTCCCCTCCTCCCATGGTTAAAGCACATCAAATAAATACTAGGCAAGAGGAGTTTCCTGGGAGAGTTAGAAATTATAAAATTTACCAATTTTCTGTCTCTGTGATAATTCAATGCCAGTAGGAGAAAGGTATTGAAGAAAAGGGACAATGTTCATACTAAAAAAAAGAATTTCCCTAGTCATGTCACCATCTCTTATAAAGAATCCAGGGAATCCCAGAAGTAGAAAATTAGTTTCAGGGGACCCCTGAGGCACTTTAAAGCCTTTAAAAAAATTACAGTAATAAATTAGCTATTGCTCTTCAGAGGCTTACGGAGCAGCTAACCCAACAGGACCAGGTCCAGAGTTCTGTCCGTATCTCAGGTTCTCGAGCCGCTCGGCCCTCTTTAAAGCTTAGACAAATCTCCAAATACCTTTAAAAAGACATACAATTTAACATAGACAGAGTAGGTTTTTTTGTTTAGTGGTAGTATGACATTTGGTCCACAATGGTTAGCAGCTGTCTTCATTTTAAACTCTGATAATATTAAGACAATACATAAATAAATACAGCAAAGGGGAAGATAGCCCACACTGACAAACACCTCAAGGAGACACTGAGTTCTCTTGCACCAGTTCATTTGGAGCTCAGTCTCATGTGGAGAGAAGGGCATTACAGAACTTTCTTCTCAAAGATGCTGAACAATGGCATCAAAGGGACAAAACAGTTATGAAGGGAGGTAAAAGATCTGACCAAGGGAATCCAGGACACACACAGGTACTTCAGAGGTATACTTTTGATTTGGGCAAAATTTGAGACTAAAGAAATTATCACCTCAGGTAAAGGTTAGAATAGATGAAACTTAAGTCCAGTTTTTGGTGAGGGTTTTTTTTTTTTTCCTTGAAAGCGTCCTCACCATCACCTTCAGCTTCAGCTGTCAATCATCTCTGAGAGCTCAAGCAGAAGGTCATCTTCATCTTTCCCAGGATCCAAGTCGATCTCAGCTTCTAATTTGCCTCCTGAAATTTCCCATATTAGTTTCTCAAAATCATCTTCCACAGAGAGTGGAGGCTTTCCTGCTGAGGCAGAGCTCAGTCGGCGAGGTTTGGATGCCACCTGGGACGAGGAAGGGCCAGATCCTTCTGGGAGCAAGGGTTCTGAAGAAG
>LZPO01037266.1:1193870-1213554 GCA_001675575.1 Neotoma lepida
AAATAAATAAATAAATAAATAAATAGATCAAATTAAGAGGCATTTTACACAACAGTTGCCCTAAAACCATCACGAAAGACCAAGAAAAGCTGAACACTGTCCTCGAATGAATGAGACTGGAGTAACACAACACCATAAGAAATGTGTGAATGTGGACTTGCAACTTCAGGAGAAAATATTATAGACAGCTGGCAAACTTGCATGAGGACAAAATGAAGTTACCAGTTCTCGTTTCTAATTTCCATAGCTACGTTACTGTTGTGCAGGAGAATGCCTTCCTTGTTCGTAGGAAAGACTCAAAGTACTGGGATGTAGAGGATGGCAGTAATTTACCCTTAAATGGCTCAGAAAAAAAAATTATACCGAATTTAATTTTGTGTTTGGAATTTCTTTAAAAAAGATCTCTATGTTTTATTTTCTGTGTATGAGTTTTGCCTACATGTATGTATGTGCACTACATTTGTGACTAATGCCTGTGGAGTTCAGAAGGAGGGCATCAGAGCCCTGAAACTGGAGTTAAGAAGATTATGAGCTACCAAATGGGTGCTATGAACCAAATTAGGGTCTTCTGCAAGAGCAGCAGGTACTCTTAACTTCTGAGCNATCTCTCCAGCTCCTNTAACTATTTTGAAACTTAAAAACAGAATCGGCAAGATGGCTGATTTGCCACAAAATCCAAGCACCCCAGCACAAGCTCCAGGACATACACTGGAACTGGAACTGACTCCTACAGGTCAGGTTGTTCTCTGACCTCCACATGTGTACAACAGCATGCATGCACCCCAGCCCCACCAGGCTTGGCAGTTAAGTGCTTTTACTGAGTCATCTCACCTCACTAGCTACTGTCTCCATAGTTTATATTGATCCTGGATACTTATAACAACAAAAATTGGAAACTTACATCAATTTCCATGTGGCGATATCTGCACACCTGTCGAAAACAACGACCTTCTTGCCATAGTGTGCAAACAGTTTCATTTCCTAGTGCAGCTTCACAGTGACGGAAAGGGCAGTTGTCACCCTGTTAAAAAAATAAAAAACAGGAAAAGACTGTGTCACATGTCTATAACAAGAATGTCCAAGAACCTAAACAAATTAGTAAGCAAAGACCAGCAGGGCAGAAAACAAGATTTAACAACAACCACCATCTGAAAGCAATAAATCTGTAATATAATAACCTATTGCTTTTTGCTATCTGTTTGACAGGGTCTCTCACTGGCCTGGAATTCCCCAAGTATATTAGGCTGATTAGCCAGTGAGGCCCAGGGATCCTCCTGCCTCTACATCCCCAGAGTGAGTGCATGCCATTATTGCCTGACTTTTTAAAATGTGGATCTGGGGGATGGAGAGGTGGCTCAGCGGTTAAGAGCACTGACTGTTCTTCCAGAGGTCCTGAGTTTAATTCCCAGTAACCACATGGTGGCTCACAACCATCTGTAATAAGATCTGGTGCCCTCTTCTGTATACATAATAAATAAATCTTAAAAAAAAATGTGGATCTGGGCATCGAACTCAAGTTCTCATGTTTACATGACAAACACTTTACGAACTCAAGTTCTCATGTTTACATGACAAATACTTTACTGACTGAGCTATCTCCCCAGCCTTAACCTATTTCTTTGTTGTTGTTTTTTGAAACAGGGTCTCATTATGCAGCCTTGGTAGGCCTAGAACTCACTATATAGATCAGGCCGGCCTTAAAGTCATAGATGGACCTGTCTCTGCCTCTTGAGTGGGGGTTAAAGGCGTGCACCCAGCTCTCCTCAACCTATTTCTTAACCCATTTCTTCTGATCTGACTAAATGACACAACTGACAATTGGGCTGAAAATGACAAGGTGTCAGGAACAGATCCACCCCTGAAAAACATCCTTATCTTCAAAATGGCTTTGGCTTCATGTATCCTGACTTCAATAATTTCTAGCTTTTGACAGAAAATAAAAAAGGAAGTTGTTAAGCTGTAAGTGATGNAAGTATATAATTAACATATAACATGCAATAATATGGTTATGTTATCTGAAGCAAATCACTATTGTACAAACTGCTATATATTAAATGGATTATCAGAGCTTTGCTTTTTTTTAAAGCTTGCTTTTCTTTTGCAGTGCCAGGGGCTGGATCCAGCATCCCTCATGCTTCCAAGTGTTCCGTGGCTGAGCTACATACCTAGCAGAAAAACTTCATGCCCCCTACTGCTGCACTTTTTAAGTTAAGGTGTTGCTGCACAAGCCAAGGATGAACTTCAACCCTATTTCTACTACCATGCCTAGCTAGACTTATCTTTTTAAACACAGCATCACAATGATTTTAGAACAGACTAGTATAACCTTTAAATTTTCAGGATTAGCCATTAAGAAATAACAGAAAATGACAGACAGACCTAAACAGAGCTACCAAAAACTCAAGCAGAAAAACAGGACATTCTGACAGAGAAAGCAACTCTAAAAGAATATATTCAGAAAGATAGCATTATCTTCTTACTAGCAGAAAATGTGGAAGAGGTCAAATTNAACCCCTAACAGCTCCCACAAATATTATACAATCCAGTCATTCATCTAATGCAAAATACACAAAATCAAAGCTGCCAAGCCATAGGAGCCAACGTCTCCCTAATCCCAAAGGTACTTAGAACTGATTAATTACAGACAGAATGATGACTCTACAACACGGGCAGTTTTGGTTTTTGTGCATGTTGTAATTATATATAAATGAAGGAGAAGATGAGTGACGTATCCTTCCTTAACACACTATGCTTTACTGAAAAACTGGCAGCAGATAATAAAACAGCTGAGCAAATCACAACACTAAACAGTTTAGAACACAGGGAAAAATCTTAGCTAATTTGATTTAAGAAACAGCAGAAATAACTGATTTAGAGGGATGCCAGTCTTACTTTGGTGCATGTAGAATAGAAATAAAAATAGCAGTCTTCTCCCTGATTAGGCATGCCGGGTAAATTCTCAGGCCAGAAGTGGCTTTTTGGAATAAGCCACTGCTTCCTCAAGGTGAAGACCAGCTCCAAGTGCTCTTGAAATGGACTCACTCTTCCAGTGACAACTCAACCACAGAAATCTTCTTTAAAACGTAATCCTGGAAAGGGGAGACAGNGAATCAAGTACTTTAGGTAAATTCTTCCANCCTCCTCCTCCAATTCCTAATGCTACCACACCGTTAAAACTAGATTTTAATTGTGTTAGCAGGCGCTTACCACACAGAGCCTTATAAACAAGCTAGTTATTATGAGTACTGTACACTCTCAATGTAAAATTTTTGTTAAGGACAGCCATGCCCCTTTCTTTTGTATTTTCTATGGTGCTTGTTTCACTGTAAAATTTAAGTAAGTATTGCTAAACNCATGATCTACATTTTAGACTAATGGCACATAGATTACTTTATACAAAATACTTGCCAAATGTCATTTTCACCTAAATGAAGAAAATTCAAGTATCTTCATAAGCATGTTATAGCAGGAGTATATAATTACAACTAAGTGGAAAGATCCTACTTACATAGAATAATTAGTGAAACAATTACCTTTGAGAACATCTAAGGGTTAGTTTAGTCACTAAGACAGTGAAGGAGCAAAGAATCTTCCAGGGCAGGCCCACAGAACATTGACAACACAACTAGCATTCTATCCATCATCCCTGCCGTCCTCTGAACCCACACANAATGTGCAAGAATGCTACCACAAAAGTAAAAGCACGCTGTAAAAGCACATGAGAGTGTGGAAGAAGAGGCCTCTACAGATTCCTGTAATGCCAGGTAAACCCCGGCTTACCACTCCAAGGCAATTAAGCCAAAGCCAATCTTATCTTCCATTAGTAAAGTACTTCCTAACTCAAGAACTGTCCATCAAGACGAAAGCTAGTCTTCAAGCCAGCAATCTAAGTTAAGAGCAAGAGTCTTCAACTAACCATGTAACAAAAATTTTAGAATGCATATACCCATTATCAAATGATTCCACTCTACAATTTACTCTAAGGTAAAAAGTCAATAAACACTCAAGTAATAGCATAAAAGTAAGTTTACCACCATCAGCTTCTGCTCAATGCTTATAGCAACAGAGATGAAAAACATGTACAGAGAGGAACTTCTAAGCAAAACAGGAAAGACAGGTTGAAGACTTAGAAACTTCTCAGCCTATCCATGTTGCAAAAAGAAAAGTCAATCAGAAGGAGAAAGGAAAAGAAAAGAGGGTGTGCTCTGCAGAGAGCGTGTGGGAAGCTGAGAGGGTAAGGCATTGAGGCCAGCACAGTGGGTACCGGGCCACAGGATCCACAAAGTAAGATTCTGCCTCAAAAAAATGAAAAACAAAACCAAAAAAGAAACGCTGGAGAGGACACTCATGAGCAAGGAAGAAGTTTCAAAGAACATAAACCAAAATGGTGGCAGCAAAGATAGTGAGATAATTATTTTTATTGTGTTACTCTACTTTGAAAAAAAAACTTTCTTTTTGATTTTACATGCATGGAGGTGTTTTGTTTTCATGTATGTATGTGCACCACTTGTGTGCCAACTGTTCATGGAGACCAAAAAGGGCATCAGATTCCCTGGAACTGGAGATAAGATGGTTGTGAGCTGCCAATGTGGGTGCTGGGAATTGAACCTGGGTCCTCTAGAAGGGGCAGCCAGGACTCTAAAGATGAACCATCTCTCCAGTTCCTACTTATTTTATTTTATGCTCAGAATAACATTAAGTTTCCTACTACAGTGCAATATAGACATAATACAGACTTAGGCTTGCTTTAATTACAACTGTTTGGCTAAAACATGGAACAACTACTGGACTTAAAAAAAAAAAAACTTTAGCCGGGCGGTGGTGGCGCACGCCTTTAGTCCCAGCACTCGGGAGGCAGAGGCAGGCGGATCTCTGTGAGTTCGAGGCCAGCCTGGGCTACCGCTGTCTCTTATACACATCTAGATGTGTATAAGAGACAGGTGTAAGCCAGGCCAGCTGGCCCAAAGCTTCTGGGGATACTCATCTCCATCTCCCATCTTGTCATCACAGTGAGGTCCTCTCTGATCTTAAACCCAAGAATGCATTCTATATTCTGAAGGCAACTTAAAAAAAACAAAAAACAAAAAAAAAAAAACAACAACCCTGCCTCAAGGGGCTTGAGAGATGGCTCCAAGATTAAGAACCCTAACTGCTCTTCTAGAGGACCTGAGTTCAATTCCCAGCAACCATATGGTAACTAGCAAACTATCTATAATGAGATCTGGTGCCCTCTTCTGGTTCTGGTGCTCAGGCAACATGCAGGCAGAACACTGTATACATAAAAAATAAATAAACCTTTAAAAAAAAAAAACTGCCTCAGATAGGATTAGATCTCTAAAGGATAGTTAAGTAATTAGAACACATTTGAAAAAAAAAAAAAAGATGTTAACTGGAGGAGAATGAAAAGGTATAAAGAGCAGTGGTGGCACCTGTCTCTTATACACATCTAGATGTGTATAAGAGACAGGTGTGGATCTCTGTGAGCTCAAAGCCACCCTGGACTACATCACAATGACTCAGTCTAGGAGAGAAAACAGAGCAGTGGTGGCACACACCTTTAATCCCAGCACTCCTGAGGCAAAGGCAGGGGACCTGATCTCTGTGAGTTCAAGGCCAGCCTGGTCTACAAGATCAAGTTTCAGGACAGTTAGGACAACACAGAGAAACACTATCTCAAAAACAAAAAAAAGGGGGTGGTGGTGGTGTGGTGGGTAGAGGCTGGAGAGATAGCTCAGCAGTTAAGAGCAGTGGCTGTTCTTCCAGAGGTTCTGAGTTCAATTCCCAGCAACTACATGGTGGCTCACAACCATTTAGGATCTGATGCCTCCTTCTGGCATAAAGTTGTACATGCAGATAAAGCACTCATAAAATAAGTTTTTTTTAAAAAGGTAACTAGAAAATAATTTAATGAAGGGGATGGCTTAGATAGATAGCTAGGCCTAGTGGTACACACTGTAATCCCAGTGACTCAGGAGGCTGAGGCAGGAAGATATAAATTCAAAGCCAACCTGAGCTANTGCCCAAGGCAATTCAATGAAAGACTTGTCTCAAATAAAAACAGGGCTGGGGAATTCAGCTCAGTGGTCAATTGCTGGCCCAGCATGCTCAAGACCCCAGCTTCATCTTTGGGAATGTGTTACTAGGTTCAGGGAGATCTTCCACAGCTGACCAAACAGTAACACAGTTAGGAAAGCATGAATTACATTTTAGAGGGAGATTATCTGCAAAACTCCCTCCAAGTTAGGCAAAGTATAGGGAGATTAAACCTAACTTTAAAAGAAAGAAACTTTCACATGTATCTGCAACCCTGAGCTTCCTTTGCTTTTACTTTGTAATAAATAAATCAATAAAAACAATAATATTCAAGACAATGGCAAAAAAAATCCAAACAAAAAATTGATAGTATTATAATCTCATACAAAAACCTAAATCAACACAATAACAAATTTCTTAAGTTTTAAATGGAAGCAGCAAAAAATATCAAGAGGCTAAGAAAAACAAGATAACTATTCAAAAGAAAACAGCCTTTTTAAAGGGGACACAAGATGCACTGGCCTCCCTCTCAGTACAACAGTTAATGTCGGAAAGGGGACATTTTCAACACTGATACAAACATAACACCATGAGAGGGAAGAACCGCCCTAGTTGCTTCCCTCCAAAGCCATTTAACCCAGGAACAGATGGCAGCTAACAATGGAAATGCAATGTGCTTAAGAGATCACTCATAGGACAGACAGGTCTCAGAATCCAAAGCACATGCCCAAGATAGAGCTAAACTCTTCCAGAAGACCTAGGTTCAATTCCCAGCACCCTGTGGCAGCTCACAGCAGTCTGTAACTCCAGGGGTTCTGATGCCCTGTTCTAGCCTCAATAGGCACCAGACTGAGACATACACGCAGGCAAAACATCCCCCATACAAAATAAATTAAAAGAAGTGTCAACATGAGACAAAAGGGTGTATTACATGAAAATAATGAATTCAATTCCCAGACACTGGAACTTATGGAAGCAGGAGTGGGAAGATGCGGAGCACAGAGGGAGTCTGGGCTGCNTCTGCCTGCCTTTCCAGACCCTTGGGAAGTGCTCGACTCAGTGGTGAACTTCTACACAAAGACTACTAACAAAGTGAAGTTGAGATACAGGCAAATACCAGACATCAGATCTTAAAGGAGACTATGACCATAGATTGAGCCTTATTTATTTTATGCAAAATAAATCTCAAAAATATACCATCAATGTACTCAACGCATTCTTGGGGGAAAAAACACTATTTAAGCAAATGTTCTAATAAGGAAAAAAATTAGCATGAGTACAGAAAGAACAAAACCATGTCACATACATTAATGTTTCAAAAGTTTATGTTGTTTGAAGTGGGGTCTCAATATAGTTTTGCAGGCTGACCAAACCTGTTATCCTCCTGCCTCTGCTTCCCAACTGCTGGGATCATAGGACATATTCAGCTCAAAAACGTTAAGAAAAATTATGATACTAATGAAAATATCCTAAGTGAAGCACTAGCTAAGTGGGCTATCATACAGTACAAAGAGTAATACTATATAGCCTGAGGGTTTATTACAGAACTAAGAGTGGTTTAATATTAGGAAACTTACTATATTAATAAAAACTAAAAATAATGAAAACAGGTTTATGATGACATCAAAAAGAAAAGCATAATAGTTAAATAACCAAGTCAAAATAAAATGCTCATTTCTAATGGGGGGTGGGGAGAAGATAGGAGACAGCTCAGNGGAAAAAGCCCTTGCTCACACAACCACGAGGATCTGAGTTCAGATTCCCAGAATCCAAATAAAGCCAGTCAGTAACATGAACCTGTAATCCCGGGGCTCCTACTTAATTAAGAAGGGAGGCAGAGACCGGAGAATCCCAGGGATCTCCTCTCGGTCAGCTAGCCTGGCACACAGAGTGAGCAAGACCCTACCTGAAACAAGGTGGAAGGCCAAGACCAACATCCAAGGTTCTTCTCTGACCTCTGCACAAGTTCATATGTGTGCACAGACGCATGATGTANACATGCCCAAGCAAGCACACACACAACACAAGGAAACCTGGGTGGGTGGGGGGGAGCTGTTAAAAAAGTCAAGTGTGGTTATATAGGTCATCCTCAGCTACGTAGTGAGTTGAGGCCAGTATTAGACCCTCTGGGTCAATAAAGACAAAACAAAGCCACTCCAAACCAAACAAATCTTATCTACTAGTAAATGGCAAGGAACAACTACTACACCACCCCTCCCCTGCTTTTCAGACAAGGGCTAAAGGTTCATTTATTTCAAGTTGATCAAGGATCACAGGTGTGCAACTCATGCTTGGTTTATGCTGTTACTGGAACCAACCTATGACTTTATAGATATAAGGCAGGCATTGTCTAAGTGAGCCCCCTCACACGAGAGTGTACACACACACACACACACACACACACACACACACACACACACGGCACAGTAAAATACTAGCTTACTCAAGACAAAGAAAACAGAGAAACCCTGTGGGAGTGGGTATGACACTACAATTCAATGCTGCAAATTACAAGCTTACAAACTAGCAAATCTAACAAACAACTAGAAAGTACTGAAAATAGCAAGAAAGAAGAAAGATACCCCCAAAGCAGTAAATGTGTCCCATTTAGATAACAACTCAGAGTAAGGCTATAAAAGATGAAGAAAACGAAGCATGCAAAAGCCCTATCAAATATAAAACTACAAGCTAAGCAGTGACTAGGAACAGAAGACCGGGATAATTCATAATTGGGACAATAGAGTATTAAGGAAATTACTTCACCAACCAAACACCGTGAAAACAATTCAAAATACCAAGGAGAATTTCTTCCTGCAATTTGAGACTGTAAAATCAACTCTCAATAGCTGAGAAAAACGAGGTCATTTAAGAGAACGGAAGGAGGCAGGGAGATGGCTCAGTGGGTAAAGCACTTGTNGTGTGTGAGCATCAAGGCTGGATGGAGTCTGGAGCCCCAGAAGCCACATAAAATGTCATGTGGGCAAGGCAGTCCCCGTCTACCAAGTCCATTCCTCTAGTGTTACAAGGAAGCCCCAGGACGAGCTAGCTGCTCAAGGTATCTACAGACCAGTGGATCAGTGAGATCTGGGTTGGACTGGGACAGATGGAGGATGATCCTCAACATTATTTGGGGCCTCCACATGTACCCCACACATATGCAAACATGCATACACACATGCATACTACACACATGAAAACGGAAAGAAAAAAAGGAATGGAAGAGTTTTGCTCTACCTGATACAGATGGTAAGTATAAAAATAGTTAAATGCAGAATACAAACTACTACACAAATCAGCAATGCAAAAAGGCAATAATTTGGTTATAAAAAAGTTTGAACAATAAAGCCAGCCATTTGTGAAAAAGTCTCCTTAAAGTCCCATAATGGCAGAAGTGTCAGATCTCTAATCAGAATACTATACTAAAAAACATTCAGAACTCATAAATGCACTCAGCAAAAAGACAAGTCACATCTGACAATGTCTCCCCTACTTACAGAAGGGTTATGTCATGTAACTGTAATCCTTAAACAGCATTTGACTATAAGTATATAATCAACTACATATTGAGTAAAAATCTTGTTGAGTAAAAACCTTTCCTCTAATACTAAAGTTAAAAACCATTAACAACAAAAGTAATAAAAAGAGAAAACATTTATATAGCAATGATCAATCTATCAGCAAAATGGCCAAAGATTTGCTATCTTTACTAAAAGCGATACAATCAAGAGCTTCCATAAATAAGGCAGACCTCAGTTGCTCAGTNAATTGTTAGTTCTTCAGAGGATAATGTAACTATTCTATGAGTGAACTGGTTCAAAGTTCACACAGATGTGTGCATCAAACTGTTACTGGGTGCAGGGCTTTTGTTTACGATGGCAAAACCTTCACTATCGCCCAGTGAGTTAGACATTACATTATGGCAGATCCACACAGTGAAATACATACTACATAGCTACTAAAAAGACAAAATAGAGCCACTTGTATTCAGTAACAAATTAACAATGCTTTTTCTCCAAGAAAACAGAATTATAGAATTTCACCTTGGCTCCAGGAAGAAAGAAGAAAGTTAGTTTCCATGCCAAAAATTAAAAGCTTATAAAAAACAATTACAAGAGAAAAAAACATCCGGACAATGGCATTTCAATCTGTTATTAGTCCAGCATGCCTTAAATGACAGTGTTTACTCCTCTCATGATAAAAGAACCATCCCCACTTACATTAGCTGGTTGCTCTCAACAGGAACATCTGTGTCTTCACTGAGTTCCAAGCTATTACGCCTGTAGGTCGAACCAACACTCAATCCATGAATTAATAATAATGAGGTAGAAAGAGTTTTCTTCCTCACATTGCCAAGGAAACCTCTCAGCCACAATTGAAACACAGGACGTGTTTTTAAAGCATCTTTAAAATATCTCCCANTTCCTGGAAGATTAAGTCCATTTGCATAACCTCTGTCAGACTGGAGACAGCTAGCATTAGTTATCTCCTCAAAAATAAACAAAAAAGTTCACTTAAAGATGAACTCGAGATTCAAAGAATTAAAAAAGAAAAAGAAAAAAAGAATCCATCTTCCATAGCTGAGCAATATAATTAAAAAGTAAAAAGATGAAAAAAATTTGAAAAATGAAAAAACAAAAGCAAAAACAAAAAACACCACCAAAATTCAATAAGATCCAATTTCTGGTCTTCAAGATTTCTTCACCTATTAAGAAAAAAAACAGAAACCTTCCCCCATCTTTATTATCTGTATAATAAAAGCATACTGTATGTAAAAATATAGTGTTTTATGTATATAATATGCATATACATATATACTAACAGGCTTATACACACACACAAATGTATAGAAATAAAACATTTGGGTNATTATCCTTTTAAAATATAATATAAAAGCCTCCAGATTTGGGTTCATTATAAAAATAGTGAACTTCCTCTTCTACCAAAGTACCATGAAGTTAAGGTTACTGAATTTTACCCAGCCACAAAATCAAGATGAAAAGAAACCCATGTATATGGATACATTGATATATATGTCAATGTCTATGGTATGTATAACAATCTTTCTCAGGGAGTGTTTAACCAGAAAAGGTAGAATCGTACAGTTACAGAGTAACTAGAGAGTGGAGCAGCGAGCTGAAGGAGGCAGAGCAGCNTTACAGCCATTCCCAACCAGCTCGGGCGAAANAGAGACACTAAAGGAAGNTACTTTTCCTCCTTTCTATCAACACAAGCATCACTGGCATGGCATTCAATGCTGGCCCTGCAAAGGCTTATTGATATACTAGTTCCAAATTCTTTACTATTGATGGTTATAGCTAAAGACTTCACTCCAGTTGGTAAAAGGGTAAATTTGGGGGAGATGAAATTTCACTTCACAATGAATGGTACATTTACCATTTAAGAATTAAAAAAAAAAAAAAAGTTATTTTGATACACAGAAATGAGTTTCAAAACCAGCCCAGTAACAAAACCATTTTGATTCTTATGTAATAAATACTACATACTTTCTAGGCTAAATCTTGCCAAACACTATCCAAGACAAAACTAAAATCAAGACTTTAAAAAAAGTGGACACCTTTTACTCACACTTAATACTAGTCAATTTTCCAGGAATTTTTTGGGCAGGGAATATCCCCAAATCTAAAATGAAAAAAAGGAAAAATTGGGATCTTACATTAGTTATTCAGTCTGAAACGTCTAATAGACTTAATAAAAGTCATCATTTTCTGGCCTCCCACTCAGTCACAGAAACAGACTCTCAGAGTGGAAAGGAAAGGGCCACTGAGATCAGTTCACTCATTTCAACAACGATGCCAACACAGTAAACTATAACTGCTTATTTCAATTTCTACAGGGGCCCAATAAATACCATGCTATGGACCATAAAGTACCCCTTTAAAAAAAATGAACAAACTATAGAAATAGTCTCTGGGAAACTCATACTGGGTTTGCCATGTTCATGAGGCTTGCATTCTAAATTCCACTCAATGTTTTTCGATTTTACAAATGTTTGATGTTTACTAATAGGTTATACAAAGGCACCTATATAATCCTTGTTTTTGTACTATATTATAAAAGACTAACAATCATTTTTTCTAATTGTTTTGTAATGTTCCCCTTTTATACAGATTTAATCCTAAATATAAAGGNCAATTTTATCATACCCAATCATTTGACACTATAAACAGACCAGTATGAGGTAATTATGAATTTCCAAATAT
The DNA here is from genome assembly GCA_001675575.1 of Neotoma lepida. Taxonomy (NCBI): domain Eukaryota; kingdom Metazoa; phylum Chordata; class Mammalia; order Rodentia; family Cricetidae; genus Neotoma; species Neotoma lepida. The sequence goes on from LZPO01037266.1 coordinate 1,206,125, forward strand.
GAAACAATTTTGTGGGTTTTCATTCTGTCAAGTTGTGTTAAGGGTTTTAAAGAAACTAAAAAATAGGGAAGGGAAGGAATATGTTGGTGCAACNACTAACACATTCTAAACACCTTTGTGCTTATAGAAGTCCTGAATCACAATATTTAAACAAGTCACTGATTTCAGAGCAATCAAACCTTCCATGTTGGAAGAAATTTTTACTCAAATCAACAACTAGTTCAATCTACCAACCAGAAATACCTAAGCCCTTCAAAGCTGCACTGCATTTTCTCATTCATACTCTTTTCTCTCTCAACTGTGACACTTTGATAGATGTTAGCTACACTGAGTTACAACTGTGAAATCTTCAAAGTTAACCTTCATTTTATCATCATCATATTGCCTCTGCGGAGTTTTCAGCATTTTTTGTATTTTTGGATTTCCCCAGGTTTTGCATTTTTGTAAGACAAGATCTTAATATGTTGCCCCGGCTGGTCTCAAATTCATGTGCTAAAGTTATAATCCAGCCTCACTGGATTAGCCAGGACTACAGGCACCCGTGACCACACCCAGCTATTTTTTTAAAAGAATAAATAGTATGACTACATATAATAACAACAGCAATAAGATATAGTAATATAGCAAGAGCTGCCCAGTTTAAGTAGAAAAAGGAAAAAGAAATTAAGGTAATATTTCTTTTTCATTGCTCTGAACAGCCTTATTTTCAGGGTCCCAGCTCAGAATCAATGTAGAATAGTCATAGTTAACATTCTCCAAGTTCATTTTCAGAAATATCAGCTGTTCTATATTATCAAAGTCCATGTTCATGATCTGCTTTGGATGAAAGTGGCTGTTTGTGGTAAACATGCACTCAGATTGCCAACTACACATGGGGCAACTCAGATACTGAATGGCAACTTGGGTCAAAGCTGGCCATATGCTCACCTTCCTCTGCCAATAAACCAAAGGGTCATCACCTCCTGAGAGCTCTGAATACTTCTCTTTGAAGTACTCATCCACTACTGCTACAGCAGAGGGGAACAGGAAGCTTTTGCTTCCAATAGCAACACTGTCTGCGGCTGAGCTATCCATAGAACCTGAATTGGAGGTGCCTTCTTTTATAGAAGTAAATGAATCAGTTCCTAATCTAACTAAAGGGCCAGATGCTTCCGAGGTTGCAATTTGGCAGGCCCCGGGCGACGATTCCATATAATTACAAACCTCTTCTGCAAGGATCTGTTTGTAAGTTTCTAAATCAGCACCTTGAGGAAAAAAGTCTTCCAAACTGTTCTTAAAACAAGGATCTAACAAAGTAGCCAAGATACAATGCTTGGATTTGAGCATGGCACTTAGTAGGGCATCAGTTTCAAGTTTCAAAGATAAACTGTCCACCAGATTAAGGGCCTGAGTAATACCTCTGACTTGAAAATCTTCTCTGAGTCTCTGCAGGGAAAAGAGGAGATGATGGATTAGGGGTAGCACCTGATTCAATCCCGTGGTCTTTACACTCACTTTCTGAGTGGCCTCCTCAAATGGCTTAAGGATATCACAAACGTATGTCATTAGAGTCCACTGAAGTGAAGTAAGCACAACTCCACTGGCTCTACCCAGACTATGGTGAACAGAGTAGCAATGCTCTAAAAGCCATTTTAACATATAAAATGTAGAAATCCAGTGGCCAGTTTCATCCTGCTTCAGATTCTTCCATGGAAGCTGGTGATCATTTTGGAACTCCTGTAGTATCTGGCGGGCTTTGACTGAATGGCTAAAATGATGGCAGGTTTTTCTAGCAGCCACTAACATATTCTCAATGCTTTTGTGCTCACAGAAGAAGTCCTGAATCACTATATTTAAACAGTGCAGGAAGCACGGCACATGGGTAAAACCACCACCTTTGATTGCATGCACCACATTAGAGGAATTGTCAGAAACAATGAAGCTAGGGATAAGAAAATTAGGAGAAAGCCACAGACCAATCTGGTCATTTAATTCTTGTAAAATGTTAGTTATCAAACAGTCTTTGGCTAAGCCTGTAACACAAAGTACTGCCCACTTTCTAAAATTGGGGGTCCCACCACTACTGGGGGAAGAAGCAGTTTCCAAAGAGACCCAATGTACAGTCACAATGAAATAGTCAGTGGAAGGGTCATGGGTCCACATGTCAACAGTCAGGTGGATCTTTTGGCTTTGAACATTCTCTAAAGTTAAGAAAATTTTTTCTCTAACAGAATCATATAACTGAGGTACAGCTTTGGTGAAAAAGTAAGTCTCTGATGGCAATCTATAGTCAGGAGCAACAATCCGTAGAAACCTCTGAAAAGCTGGGGTTGAGAAATAGTTGTAAGGATGCATATCTTCCACAATCATCTGAATAACCGCCTGGCTTATCTGACTGGAGGCTGCATTCTCACAATGTGGTGNTGTTTCTCTCTCTTGTGCATGCACCAGACTGGCTTGCTCTGCAACAGGAATAGGACTCTCAGATCTAGTTTCAACCTCTAAAATAGGAGGTTCATCAGTATCAGAGTCACTAAGGTCCTCTGCTGTCAAATCCTGGCTGCCTGATGACTTCTCTCCATGCAAAGTATCATTCAGAAGATCGCTGCTCTCAGTCTCAGTCTCATCTAATCCATTTCCAATAGCACCATTGTCTTTGTTGGCAACAGCCCAGTGGATGGGATGTGTGGCCTGAAGGTGTCGTTGAAGTGTTGATGTTCCTAAGTGGGAACCTGGCCTACCCCGGCTCACACTTCTTTTACATATGTTACACACAGCTCTTGAGATGTGCTGAGGATCAGTATAAAAAAAATTCCAAACTGCAGATGTCTTGGCTCTGGTTCCAGGAATTAAGGCATGCTTGACAATGTTGCTTTTGATGAGAAATCGCCCTCTTTTTGCCCTCAGGGCATCAGATGCTGATTTATCACGTTTCTTACCCATTCTGTTCTCATCTAATGAATCAGTAGGCATATACTCAAAGCTTCCATTGCTTCCAGGAGAAGAAGGAGATAAAGATAAATCCAAGGTAAAGTCCTCTTCCCCATTAGTGACTCCAAACTTGTTGGCCCTGGTCCAGTGAGGAGAATGCCTTGCCTGCAGATGTCGTTGAAGAGTAGATGTACCAAGATGGCTGCCTGGCTTACCCCTGCTGACACTTTTTTCACACAGGTTACAAATAGCTCTCCAGGTATATTGGGGGTCAACATGAAAGAAGTGCCATACAATGGAGGTCTTGGCTCTGGTACTAGGTAGATAGATTTGCTTTTCTATATTGCTCTCAAAAAGACTTTCTTCATCTTGCTCAGGGGCACTGGACGCTAACAAAGCAGGGGCATCTGCAACAGGTCTTCCAGACCCCAAATCCTTACTAAACTTTTTGGCAAGAATCAATTTTTTTCGGCGCCTTTTCCCCTTAATTCGCAAACCCTTCTTTCTTTTCTTTTTAGCAGGTAATTTTGTCTCTTTATTCACTCCTTCCGCCACCATCTTTCCCTCTACTACATCATCATCTTCCGTATTTGAATTAATGGAAACACATCCCAGAATCCCAGCATCACTAAAAGTATTGCATCTTCTGCCAGGAGAAATCGAGGAAACTGGTACACTTAAAGTACATACACTCATTCTCTTTGTCTCCAAAATCCGTACCAGAACCTTTTGGTGGGTTTACTACTCCGGCAGAAATACAGCTGTCCCTCTCCACTTGTATCACCTTTCCTCCAGTTTCTATGGGGCGTCAAATTCCCTTTCAACCAATGACTTCCAAGCCAGGTTATTTTTGGAGGAAAAATGACAGCAATGGAGAACATTCCCAAACTCTGTCTTGCAGGGCTTTAGGAGTCCTTTTAACTTTCTCAATTCAAATAGTCCAGTGTTCTCATGTTATAGAAAAAAGAACTGAGGCCCATTTTCCCAGTCATGGAATCTGGAGCAGCTAAAGGTCAGATCTTCCAAATCCAAGGTTCATATTAATGCTGCTGTATCAAGAACTTCATCTGCTGGAAATGCCTTCAGTTCTTACAATACGCACTTTTAATGAATCCAAACGACAACATTGACTTTCCCTTAATTTGGGGATTATTTTCAGAAATTTCACTTAAACATTGCGCATCATTCAACAGTCATCACTTAGGACTGTGATTTGCCAATACAACCCAAAAAGTCATTTCTGGAAAGCTAAATCAGATTCCACATACTGGTCATTAGCAGTAAATTCTAGTTGTGCCCTTCCTGTTCTGACATTTTGAAAAATGTAGGTGGCTGGAAAAAAAAAATTATCTGGAAATAAAATTTTAAAACAAGGTAACAAGCTGTATTTTTCATTTATGGTTTCTATCAAGAGTTCATATTTTTAGACTGAAGCAAAGCGTTTCAGCCTGTTAATAATTCACAAGTTGACATTCTATGAGCAACAAAAGTAAAATGAGCTTTAGACCACTTCCATTCCTTTTCCGTGGATTCCCTCCCCTGTCCCCAATACCAACACGTTTACCCTACGAAAGCATGGCTATCACTAGCTCCACAGCCGCCTTCTCAGAGTTCAGAACCAAAGCCTGGTGGATGTCAACAAAACGAGCCTTCCCCATAGGGATCCGCACCGATTATGGGCATCTAAAGGGTGTTCTTCATTACGGTCTCACCAGTCCTACAAGAACGAAGAGTCCCTGTAGCTCTCGACTTCGATGATGAGGACTGGGGTTCGGGAGAGCAATCAGAGTGGGGAATGGGTAGAGGACACCAGAATTCCACTACGTATGTGGAATAGGAGAAAACCTCCCAAGTAGTAGGACCCTAGAGAGGGATCAGAAGGTAAACTCGGGTCCAGGCGCTCGTTCTGATTTAGAGAGGAGGGTCGGCTAACTAAAGAAACTGATTCTGGAAAGCAAGCAACCTAACGTCTGTTTCCCCTCCGGGGGTCCGAAACAGTCGCTCTTGAGGGGCTACCCGGGAATCCCGGGTCGGGAACACCGGATGTGGGGGGAGGGGAAGAGGTTGGCAAGGGAGCAGGCGCCGTGGGGGTGGGGCGGAGCGGGTGGGGGCGGGGAGGGTGGGAAAGTGAGCTGGAGTCTGGCTAGGGGCCCGGCAGGCCGGGGCCGCGGGCGGGAGTCCCGGGAGCTGCCGCGCTGCTGGGCCCAGCTCGGACTTCCCGGGCTAGGCCGAAACTCGGGCGAGGGGAGGCCGCTGCCACTCCCCTCGCCCTCTCCTCCCTCCCAGGCCCCAAGTCACCCGGGAATCAAAAAAACGGGTCTAGTTACCAGAGAACAGAAACTTTACCGAACCGATGACACTGTCTCCGATTCCCGCGTGCTGCCACGTCTTTCTCTCTCCTTAGCCGCGGTCGCCCGCCGTCCTCACAGCAGCAGAACAAGCAGAAACCCAAGACTGCCAGCGTCAAAGATGGCGCCCGGCTACAGGCTGGGCTCTATGGCTGGGCCAGTAAAAGTGCCAGCACGACGCAAAGCGCAGGCATTCTGGGAGTTGTAGTTTCCTCTATGAGGCGAGCCTTAAGATGGCTTCTTGGGTCGTAGGGTCACGTGCCACGGAGGCGCCGGGACGTGACGTTCTTTCTNTGGACCGGGATGTCTCTCAGAAAATAACTTTTCACCAAAGTTTTGTTGTGAAATCACAGGCGATAAGCAAGAAACCTGGTTTTAACCCAAGTTTGTATAGTGAAATAAGTCGTCCCAAGTTGATACAAATTTAATTAAAAATCAGCGCTAAACCGGCGGTTGTGGCACTCGCCTCGGGAGGCAGAGGCAGGCGAATCTCTTCTGAAGTTCGAGGCCAGCCTGGTGTACAGAGCGAGTTCCAGGACAGAGAGAAAGACCCTCCCTCGAAAGTCCAAAGGAAGAGGAGGAGAAAAAGGAAGGAAGGACGGAGGGAGGGAGGGAAGGAGGAAGAGAGGGGCTAGGAGGGGAGGGAAGGGAAGGGAAAAACCGAAAAACCAAAAACTAAATAAATAAACCTGCTCTAGTGCAGCGCGGAGTTTATAATTCTATCATCTAGTAGGTTTCTAATCCCATCACCCATTAAAACAAGCCAAGTATGGAAAACAAACTAGGCACGGCAGAGGCAGGCAGATCTCTGTGAGTTCAAGTCCATCATGGTCTACATCGTNAGTTCTAGTATAACCAGGGCTATTTAGAGAGACCCTTTCTCACAAAAACAAAATAACAAAAACCTACTGTAGGCCGGGTGGTGGTGGCACACGCCTTTAATCCCAGTAGGCAGGTGAATCTCTGTGAGTTTGAGGACAGGTTGGTAGGGNTGAGGTTGTGTATAGTTTAGTGGCTCAGTGGTAGAACCGGGGCTCAATTTTTGGTGCACCGCACTTCCATTAGAGACACTGCTTTTCTCATGCAAAGTTGAAGGACTTGCAGACAGGAAGTTTTGCTCAGAAGCGTTTCCTTTATTTGATTACATTTATCTGTTTGTTTGTTTTGGTCTTTTGAGACCAAGCTTTCTCTGTAGACCATGCTGGCCTCCAATCTGTGGCAATNGTGCCTCTGCCTCTTCAGTGCTATGACCACAGGCATCTGCTATCATGCCCGTCTAGTTGCTTTTCTTTCTTAAACGAATGTGTCTTAGAAAAATAATTCCTCGCCGGGCNGTGGTGGCTCATGTCTTTAATCTCAGCACTCCGGAGGCAGAGCCAGGCGGATCTCTGTGAGTTCGAGGCCAGCCTGGGCTACCGAGTGANTTCCAGGAAAGGCGCTGCCAAAGCTACACAGAGAAACCCTGTCTCGGGGAAAAAAAAGAAAGTTCTAAGGTAGCACTGTCCATTGAAGCCTGGTGGCCTCAGATCCCCGAATCCATAAAGTTGTCCTCTGACCTTTGAAGGTGTACTGTGGCAGGCACACTCAATAATAGTTGAGAGAGAGAGAGAGAGAGAGAGAGAGAGAGAGAGAGAAAAGAAAATTGTGAGCGGAGCCAGGGCTCTGAGTTCAATCCCCAGGTTTGGGAGCATCAGGAAGTTTAGGAAGAGCCGGATAGAGGGAGGAATTTTTTACTAAGGTTGGGGCCAAGAAGGAAAAAATACAAGCAATTGCCTCTCTTTCATAATTCACATTATCCTGTGCTTTCTTTTCTTTTGAGAGTGTTGCCAAAGACAAACAAACAAACACCTAAGTAGGAAGTAGATGGAGTAGAAAGTTAGAAGCTGCACCAATCTCACTTCTGGGAAATAATCTCCTACTAATTTAGCATATATCCTAACTTTTTATGTGCAGTTTTATATAAATATTACACTGGTAGAGTAAGAGTCTAAGATCCCCTGTGGGTGATCTCCAGACCCTGCTTAGAAGGCAACATTTTGCCTAATTTGGGTAAAAGATACAGCTNTGTTACTGAGAAAGGATGTACTTGATAGTAAAGCAAGACAGAAACAGCAAGCTGTAATGATCTTAAGACCCTGCCTTGGCTCATCCCAGGGATGCAAGGATGGTTCA
>LZPO01037266.1:1255276-1266507 GCA_001675575.1 Neotoma lepida
GCTTGGTTCCCATAAATTCATGTTTGAATGCTTGGTCTCCATTTGGTGCAACTGTTTGGGAAGGATTAGGAGGTGTGGCCTTGTTGGAGGAGGTGTGTCACTGGAGAGACTTGAGGTTTCAAAAGACTTGTGCCATTCCCAGTTAGCACTCTCTCTCTCTCTCTCTGCTTCATGCCTGTGGATCAAGATGTAAGCTCTCAGCTACTGCTCCATGCCATGCTTGCCTTCTGCTGACATATTCCCTGCTATGATGATCATGGACTCCATGCTTCTGGAACTATGAGCCCCAGATTAAATGCTTTCTTTTATGAGTTGCCTTGGTCATGGTGTCTCTTCATAGCAATAGAAAAGTAACTAGTATACCAGTCCTCGCTTTCAAGTAAGTTTTCATATAGTTATTTATTTTTGAAATAGTATCTTATATATCCTAGGCATCAAACTTACTATGGTAGCTGAGGATGACCTTGAACTTCTGATCCTCCTGCCTTCCCCTAAGTACTGGGATTACAAGCATGCACTACCCTATCAGTTTATATGGTGCAGGGGACTACTGAGCACTTAACGAATGAGCTAAAGGACTAAAGGACATCTCTGGGTCTAAAGGACTGGGCATGTAGCTCTGTGGTACAGCACTTGTTGAGTGTGTGTGTGCACACGCTTGCTCTGTAATCAATATCATAAACAAAAATTTTAAATAGGCCTAGTGTGAACATCTGAGATTTAGAACAAGTCACTTCCAGAGCAGTATTCCTAACACAGTAGTAGGGATCAGCCTAATCACTTGTGCTGTGTTGGGAAGAAGTCTGTGCTAAAGGGAAATGGTTTTCTTTCTCAGCCTGTTTATCATTTGTATATAGGAGGGCTATTGATTTTTTTTTTTGAGTTAATCTTGTATCCTGCCACATTACTGAAGGAGTTTATCAGCTGTAGGAGTTCCCTGGTAGAATTTTTGGGGTCACTTAGGTATGCTATCATATCATCTGCAAATAGTGAAAGTTTGACTTCTTCCTTTCCAATTTCTATCCCTTTGATCTCCTTTTGTTGTCTTATTGCTCTAGCTAGAACTTCAAGTACTATATTGAATAAATATGGGGAGAGTGGACAGCCTTGTCTAGTTCCTGATTTCAGTGGAATCCCTTTGAGTTTCTCTCCATTTAATTTGATGTTGGCTGTTGGCTTGCTGTAAGTTGTCTTTATTATGTTTAGGTATGTTCCTTGTATTCCTGATCTCTCCAAGACCTTTATCATGAAGGGGTGTTGGATTTTGTCAAAGGCTTTTTCAGCATCTAATGAGATGATCATGTGGTTTTTTCTTTCAGTTTGTTTATATGGTGTATTACATTGACAGATTTTCGTATGTTGAACCATCCTTGCATCCCTGGGATGAAGCCTACTTGGTCATGGTGGATAATTTTTTTGATGTGTTCTTGGATTCAGTTTGCCAATATTTTGTTGAGTATTTTTGCATCAATGTTCATGAGGGATATTGGTCTGTAATTCTCTCTTTGTTGCACCTTTGTATGGTTTGGGAATCAGGGTGACTGTAGCCTTATAAAAAGAGTTTGGTAATGTTCCATTTGTTTCTATTGTGTGGAACAAATTGAATAGTATTGGAATTAGTTCTTTTTTTTTAGAATTTTTTTCTTTTTTTATTAAAATATTTGATGTACAACTGCAGGAGAGATAATATACAGATATCTTACAGGTTACAAATTCTTTTTTTTTATTATTAAAACATTTGATGTACAACTGCAGGAGAGATAATATACAGATATCTTGAACATAAATAGAGGTACAAATTCTTATCCTAATGGTGAAATGTTTCACTAAAGCATGCCCAGAGATTGGGCAAAACCAAAACTTATTTTATGTTACAGTCATCCTAGGGTCCTTCNTGCTAGGTAGTCTCCTTGGATCTGTGGGTTGCAGAGTGATTGTCCTTTGGTTTATATCTAGTATCCACCTATTAGTGAGTACATACCATGTTTGTCCTTCTGAGTCTGNGTTACCTCACTCAGGATGATATTTTCTAGTTCCATCCATTTGCCTGCAAATTTCATATGGTCATTATTTTTCTCTGCTGAGTAGTACTCCATTGTGCATATGTACCACATTTTCTTAATCCATTCTTCAGTTGACGGGCATCTAGGTTGTTTCCAGGTTCTGGCTATTACAAATAATGCTGCTATGAACATAGTTGAGCGTGTATCTTTGCAGTATGATTGAGTGGAATTAGCTCTTCTTTGAAAATCTGGTAGAATTCTGCACTGAAACCATCTGGTCCTGGGCTTTTTTTGGTTGGGAGACTTTTTATGACTGTTTCTATTTCTTTAGGGATTATTGGTCTATTTAAATAGTTTATCTGGTCGTGATTTAACTTTGTTATGTGGTACCTATCCAGAAAATTGTCCATTTCTTTCAGATTTTCGAATTTTGTAGAGTACAGGTTTTTGAAGTATAACCTGATGATTCTCTGGATTTCTTCGTTGTCTGTTGTTATGTCTCCCTGTTCATTTCTGATTTTGTTAATTTGGATGCTCTCTGTCTGCCTTTTGGTTAATTTGGATAGGGGTTTGTCTATCTTGTTGATTTTTTCAAAGTACCAACTCTTTCTTTCATTGATTCTTTGTATTGTTTTCTTTGTTTCTATTTCATTGATTTCAGCCCTCAATTTGATTATTTCCTGATGTCTATTCGGGAGATGGTTTTCTATTGTAGGGACATGGAGGGAACTGAGTAGGAGCTGAGTTTGCACACAGAGCCTAGGTCTGCTGTGGAGTAGGGACAGATACATCCCTTGGAGTGTGGTGGCACCAGCAATGCCAGCACTTCTCAAGCTGTGGGTTGCAACCCCTTCGGGGGTCAAATGACCCTTTTATAGGTGTTGCTTAAGACCATCAGAAATATCAGATATGGACACTATGATTCCTAACAGTAGCAAAATTACAATTATGAAGCAGCAGCAAAAGTCATTTTATGGTTGTGGGGGGGGCAGTCACCACAACATGAGGAATTATATTAAATGGTCACAGCACTAGGAAGGTTGAGAACCACTGAGCCATGCAGACAGTTCAAGTATTTGCTTGGCTTAACTTTCATGAAAAGATGCTTTATTTCTGATTGTTGTTTGACTTCCCAAACACATAGGTTATTTGATTCCTTAGTTTAAGAGTACAGATGGTGTGCTGTGTGTGTGATATCATCCACTTAGAGATGGCAGCAAGGGCATTATTTCGAAGAGCATCTCTTGTGTTGTCTAGGGCCGGGGAAGTGGTGCTACTCNAGGGAGGAATTACCAAAAACAGTCTTACTAGAGAAGCCAAGCCTTGTTGCTAGCTGGTTCCACATCAGGATTCAGAACTAGAAAGCACCAGTTTCCAAGATGAACGTTTCTTGGTCTACACACATAGCAGGCTATTTCTTTTTGTTGTTACTGTTATTTTTGTTTTTTGAGACAGGGTCTCTCTACCTGCCTATCCTGGAACTCACTCTGTAGACCAGGCTGGCCTTGAACTCTGAGANCCACCTGCCTCTGCTTTCCCATGTTGAGATTAAAGGTGTGAGCCACCATGCCCAGCCCATTTCTTATGACTTAGGTTCACACCAAAGGCAATCAGAAGTTGGCAACACCACACAGAGATAGAGACATATTTGTTTTATTTACAGTAAAGTTGCAAAATCATTTGCCTGTGAAGGACATGCCATTCCTCATCTCCTTCCTGCTTCCAGTGACAAGGTCAGGTCCTAACAGATGCAAGGCTGGTGACCACTGTGTCGGCATCTGATGGGTTATCTATGGACCTGCCAGCCCCCCTGGCCATGTGTATGCTTGGGAGGGAATCAGGCAGACTTGGTAGAGCTTTAAACAATACGGAGAGGACATGTAACCGAGAGAGGGGACCTTACAAAACATTACTGAAGATGGAGGTCAAAACAATTCTTTTCTAAAACTGGAAGTAAAGAAGGTAAGCCTCGAACTCAGAGATCCACCTGCCTCTGCCTCCTGAGTGCTGGGATTAAAGGTGTGTGCCACCACCCAGCTGAGCATGCTCTCTTTCATGTTCACCTGGGCCCAAGGAACCCAACTGGCCTTTATGTCCCATTGAACCAANGTCTTAAGATACAGCAGTCTTAGCCAGACACCATTCCTTACCACATGCTGGATCAGGAGGTTGTGTTTTTAAGAACCANTTCTTAGGTGGGCAGTAGTGGTGCATACCTTTAATCCTAGCACTCAAGAGGCAGAGACAGGTGGATCTCTGTGAGTTCCAGGCCAGCCTGGTATAGGGAATGAGTTCCCAGCCTGGTCTACATAGCAAGTTCCAGGACAGCCAGGGCTACACAGAGAAACTCTATCTCAAAACAAAAACAAAAACAAACAAACATACGACCACAACAAACAAAAACAAAAAATCTGGCATTTTAACAGAGAGGCCCAATGAGGACAAGATGGGAGAGTAAAAGGGAAAATATGGGGTCATGCTTCAGAAAGGATGTTACGGGTGTGTGACATCCTTTCTGGCAAGGGCATTTATGAGGGTACTTACAATGGGGAAAAAGCAAGTGACTGCTTTATGGCTTTTGTTCTCAAATAAGGCCCCAACTCCTTTAAAATTTAAATTTACTTAATTACTTCCTAGCCTCCATTTTAAAGAAACTAAGTGGTCCATGTGTCCACGCCTATGGAGAGCAATCTGGGACAGGCAAGAGAGCTGGGGATAATCCTTAGGCTGAGGGCTGGCGAGATGACTCAGTGGTTAAGAGCACTTGCTGCTCCCAGCACCCAGGCATCTGTAAGTCCAGTTCCAGGGGATCCAAAGACATCCTCTGGCCTCCTTGGGCACCAGGCATGAGGAGCACAGACATACATGCAGGCAAAACATTCATACACATCAAAAATAATTTTCTTTAAGACATAGCCTGCAAGAGTCTTTTCCATCCAGGCCAGTCCGTTTTGAACCAGCACCTTCAGAAACATCCCAGAGAGACCACCAGGAAACACTGGCTGTCCTTCACCAACATACTCTACTAAGGAACCCTGGACAAGAGACACGGCTCTCTTCTAGAGGGGTGACTTAAAAGGGAGCAGAGAACTTGGTTGTACACCTGGGTGAGAGCTACAAGGAGTCGATCAGAAATTGGAGTCTAATACAGTCACGATGCCCAAATGTAATGAATGAAACATTAAAAACAAAGGGAAGAGAAGTGGGCTATTATGACAATTAGACGGCCTGCTCAATTATTTATATATTTTATCAAGATAGCTTTATTTTAGAAACAACTTAGGGAACAAGGGGAGGAGCGAGTACAGGTTGAACAAGGGAGCGACACGATCCAGCAGAGAATTCTGGCTCGGTCTTCAGTCTGCCTTCCAAGACCNTAGCGATCCCGAAATGGGAGAGGTCATGTAGCATCCCAGATTTTTTAAGGGGCTCAGGTTTGACCACACCTTAAAAGGGACGTCTTAGCTACCTGGCTAAAGGGGCCGCCTTACAGCTAAAAGCCAAAATAGCTATCCACTACAGTGGGCTATGGAGAACATCTGCAGGAAAAGCAGTTAGTATAAGGGGGGACTAAATTTGTCAAAAGGCATTGTTAAAAAGAGGAGGGGGTGAAGGTGAGAAGGAGGAGGGAACGGGGANGAGGGGGGAGGAGGGAGGGAGGAGGGGAAGGAGGAGGACCTAAGCCAGGAGTCCTCTTGCTCATCCTTCCCAAGGCCTCAGCTTTTCAGGACCTGGATCATGAATTCTACCCAGCTCTAGCTGTAGAGTGTACAGAAATGTTGACTCTTCAAGGGAATGAGGCTGGTCCCCGGGGCTGTGGGCCCCTGAAGGAAGCACATCATGGGAAGGGACAAGCTTGGGCCCTGCTTTTGCTCTAAAGGTGGTGAAGGTAAAACCCTTCTCAGTCCCAGCAGCCCCGGGGTGCGACCCAAAAGACACATGGAAGACAGCACGTTACAAGTGGGCATGGGTTTTTATTCTCAGTGCATGGCATTGGTTTCTGCTCATCAGCAAAAAGCTTTATTGGTTCCAAAAAATTTACCCTCTTTAAAACTCCTCTTNTTCCNGTGTCACTGGGACAACACGTTTGCATTACAGATTTGTCAGTTTACAGCATCCCCCCAAGAACCATATAAATACATGCAAGACATCATACATAGAGCTTAAATAAGATCAAATGCAAATTACAGATTGGGTGCACTGTTAAGCTGAACTGCAAACTATGGCAACACACACTAGGATATACATTGCTTTGCTATCATCATGTCTGTCATGCAGACCTCAACAGTCAATTTTCTGGTTTTTTTTTTCTTTTTCTTTTGTACAAAAATAACCAGTGCTCATTATACTAGTTACTGCGGAGAAACTCAAAATTCCTATCTGCATGCTGATTAGAAAAGATGGCCTAGATCAATTTGTTGGCACACATATATGGCATATTTACATATGGCCTATATACACATGGGGAGAAAACACAAGCCAGAGGCCAATTCAGCTGCAGGGAGCTCACCACCTTCACCTCTCCCAAGAAGAAAGGGGACAGCAGGCCTAACTGCAGAGCTGGGAAGGTAAGAGTTCTGGCTCTNAGCTAAATGGAAAGGAGAGAGGGTATCTGATCTACTGAGGAAGAGGCTGGGATGGCTTTAGAATAGCAGGCATTGTAAGTGCCCATCCTCACCAGTGCCATGGGGTGGACCCTAGACGAAAAGGTGGCTGAATGTGCAGACTGGGATGGTACCACAGGTAGCTTCAACTGTAAGGCAAGGGATGGGAAGAAAGGCAGGATACAGGAGAGGATTTAGGCACACTCAAGCTTGCGTGCCCCTCTGGATTTTCGGCAGTGAGGTAATCACTCTGATTGATCTGTGCAACTGTCCCCTAAAGCTTGAAGGAAAATAGAAATCCAAACCTGAGGAATCCACAAGTGCCCAGAAGGGGTCTAGCTGGTCTCTCTGACATCCTTTGGGATGGGAAAAGCATTTTAAAGGACTGTTGGGAAGGACCTAGTGCCCAGACTGTCAGAGCTGGAAGCAACCATTGCTTTATTTATCTTTTCCATTTGGAGCTCAGTCTCCCATCTGCTGTATCGTACAAAAGAGGAAGGTGTCACCACTCAGATTCATGCACAAAAACTCACTAATGGGGTCACTCTAGGGGGAAGGGGAAGTGAAACAAGTGTAAAGAAAGGCAAGCCCCACATCAGAGTTCCCTTATCTACCAGGAGAGACTGTCATTGACACTGCTCTGTCAGCTAACTCCTCACAGAACAGAAGCCCAACTGGCCCTCGCCCCTGGTTACCAACAAGCCTGGCACTCCTCCATGGCAGCGTACACCCATGTCCTGACAGCTGAGAAGCCTCTTTCCTGGTGTTTCCCTCACTACCTGCAGGTTCTTATCCGTTTTTCTAGGTTTATCAAAAGAGGGCTCTAGGNTATATTCTCTTTCTCTCCATCAGACCTCTTGCAAATCCAAAGCACCATTTAGGGGATGTTATTAACTTTTGTCATTTTACTCACTGCCACCTGGATCACTGAAACTGAATAGAAAAAACATATGCGCAGAAACACTTGAACTTACTCAATTCCATNTCAACAAAATTTATATTAAAAAAGTCTAGAACCCAACAATTTTTTCCCCTAAATATAAAGATGGCTGTTTGGAGAAAGGAAGTATGGTATTTTGTTTGTTTTTTTTAAACCAATTACAAATATACTGAGCCACCTGTCATGTCAAACAGCTGGCTGTGTACTCCCTCTATGGTGCTCCCTGATGGCACTTTATTTGAAGTTCTTCAAACAATATATATATGGCTGACTCAAAAATATTAGTTTCTGATCTAAAGAAAACTATATTTTTTGCATAATATTTCTATATTTTCTCTCTTACTATGGAAACTAGAATACACACACACACACACACACACACACACACACACACACACACAAAAAATAACTATTGACTTTGAAAAAGTTAGACATAAAGCCCTCAAGAGTGACCTGCCAGGCACCACAAAAGTCTCTTGGGAGCAAGGATGGTGAATGGCCTTCGAAGCTTGTTATTGGCTTGCTTTTAAAAATGATCTGAGGTAATAAAAGAGTTGACAGAATCAATCTTCTAATGTACTTAAATGTGTGTGTGTGTGTGTGTGTGTGTGTGTGTGTGTAATTAACAACTCCAGTGAGCTGGTTTTTCACTACGAGGAAAGATTGCTCAAGTGTGTAAGCTTTGCAAAACCCAAATCAAAGCCTTCTCGCTATTTCCTATATCGATGGATTATGCTGTAATGGGTGTGGAATAGTGANTGTTTCTTCACTCTTCCTATCTTGGCAGCTTGGGTGGGAGGAAGATCTCTAGAAGAAAGGCTAGGAGTGGACAAGTTCATCTTGCCTTTCTCTCCCGAGTGGAAACCTGGCAGTTCTCATGAGCCTAACGCATCTCCATCATTGTCTCCAATCATCCTAGGAAGTGGGGGGCAGGCTTTACTGGACTAATGGGAGGTGGGACTTGGGGACATAAATTTGGTCCACCTGCACAAAAATGCTTAAATCAGCATAGCAGGGATACAAATGGAGCACCCGGGAATGTGCCTCCACCTTGTCCCAGTAAGGCGAAGTCCCTTTCGGCGAAGTCCCCAACTCCTGAGAGGCGGATGGGCAGAGGATACGTTGGGCAGTGTTCCGGGTGAAAAGGCACGGGCTTTCCTGGGCAGCAGTGGAGACACTGTTGAAGGCTGGAGGGGCGTGTGGAAAAGCAAGGAGGGAGGAGGCAGGGAGCTTTCCAGGGAGGGCCTTTCGCTCCCTGAATCAGAACACTGTCAGGGAGCCTCCTCTTTCCGATGTGTATTTTCAACATTGGAATATTTGCAAAAGTTGGGGACCTCCTTAGAGGTGGAANATGTGGTGGGACACGACAAAGCATAGAATTAGAAAAGCGAAGAGAATGTCAAAGCTGGTACTCGGGCACCTAGCCTGAGGGGAGGTTTCTCAGATCCCGGTGGATTGTTTCTTCAGCCCCTCCCAAGGCTTCTTAATACTCATCCCCCAACAATCAGCTCCTGCCCTGGGACAGCCTTGGCAAATACCCTTGAAAATAGTCTGCTTCAGTGATTTCTGGTCCTAGGCCTGCCCCCTGTTNGTCCTGAAACTCCTCATCCAGCTAGGAGGCAGAGTCATGCCGCAGTCATTTGTTTGCTACCACCTTAGGCAAGGAGGAAGCTCAGGCCTATGGTTAAAAACTATATATTATACATATGAAAGCTTCATGGTCATGGCTGATTTCCCTGGCACTTAAAAACCCTGACACACCCAAGAAGATAGATGGACATTCAGAAGTTGGAGCTGATCTGGTGAAAATAGGGAAATATTTCACTAGCTCATTTGCTCCAAAAAGACCATTTTAGCAAAGAAATCTGCCCACCTCTAGAACAAAACGAAAGGTTCTATTGGGGCCAGAACGGGCCAAAGTTGACTCAACTTGTCCATGTCCTTTCCATTCTCTTCATTAACACAACTTAGAAAAAATAAGAGGAAGGATGATAAGGGTCATATAAGAACCAAAGAACCTTGGAGAGGTCAGACTGAAGAGCAGGAAGAGCTAGAGGCCTTAGGGTGTACATTTTCAAAATAGGAAAAAATGTTCTAAGAATAATCAGTCTACTGAAACACAAACACAGGGGATTTGTCTCTCCCTGAGCCCACAACTTAGCTTGTCAATGGAAGAAACTCATAAAGATCTCCAAGTCAGGAGGTGGTGACACAAGTGAGAACGCTGTGGAGACTTTGGGTTGGGTGATGCCAGGAGGATTGTCATCATTTCTTTAAAAATGACAACTGATACACCTAAGGAGCAGATCTACCATTACCTGCCCAGGGTTTGACCGAATCCTTGTAGGTCTGTGTTCTTGTTTCTTCACGGCCAGTTGGGGATTCTCACACACTTAGGAGCAGCTGACCTAACAGTGACAAGTCCCATTATCACCTTATAGATGGCATAGATGATAAAAGAAATAGGGAAAGCAGGGACGGGAGTCGGAGAATGGAAGTTCAAACTGATGTCTCCAGGCTTTGCAGAGGGCTGTCGGAGTGGGAGGCAACGACTTGCACTTGGTTGCAATCCACGGCATTGTTGTTTTTGTTGTCATATGGAGTGGCCTCACCATCCAACAGGAGCACCCTAGTCCCCCCCGCCTTAGGAGCCGATCCAGGATCTTCCTCATGATCCTCGTGGAATGACTTCGGAAATTCATCGTCTGTATTGTATTCAGAGTGGGTCATGAAGTTGTGGATGGAGTTTTGGTTCCTAGTTTTATGGATGACTCCGTGGAAACTATGGAACACTCTGACCACTCTGATCTAGAGCCGGGGAATGAGAAGATAGGGAGGTGAGAATTGGTAAGCAGCACAAGAAAAATTAGTGGTCTAAGGAAAGAAACAAAACCCCAGCCACAAAACACGATGGCTCAACAACCCAAACCATCACACTCCTCAAATCTCAAACACAAGGCGTGAGTGAGTGAGGCAGACAATACGGACGCTTCAATGGTTGCATTCCAAAAAGTAGCACAAAGCAAACTTAGCATTCCCAAACAATCCACTCTTAAAATGAAATCAAACCAAGAGACTCATTAGTTCATTTGGATCGAGTACAGCGTGTTGGAAGTAGGTGACATTAATGGACAAACTTAAAAGACAATCCAGACAGGTGGCTTTCTGTACGGAAGCCAAACTTTTTGTGAATGTGGGATGGGAGAATTACACACTGCAGTTTTGTTAGCTGTTGAAACCCCCTCAAAGAGCCAACATTCACCAGTCTGCACACAATAAACACTGGGTGACAAGTGACCGTGGATACTGTGCAGCCAGGCAGACAAACCAATCTTCATTCCACAGCATGCAGGAAATTAAGTCTCTAACTGTTGAGTCAGAAGACATGCACATCTTTATACCCCCACAACCTCCACTGTGTCCCCTCCCCCTCAGAAGCGGAGTTCCTCCATGCCCTTCTCTCCTGGAAGATGCAGATAAAACACAGAGGTCAAAAGAAGCCTTGCCCTGCCTACTGAAGAAGGCCTGGTGTTCACCACTCAAGTACACATCCATGTCTGACCCACAGCAATGTTGCCCAAACCCAACGTGTGTAAATTCATGCTGCTTTGCCCAGCCATTTGCATATTGTGAAGAAGAACATGACCTTGTGTGAAGAAGAACGTGACCTTGTGTGAAGAAGAA
>LZPO01037266.1:1269722-1282424 GCA_001675575.1 Neotoma lepida
ATATATGGCTGACTCAAAAATATTAGTTTCTGATCTAAAGAAAACTATATTTTTTGCATAATATTTCTATATTTTCTCTCTTACTATGGAAACTAACACACACACACACACACACACACACACACACACAGGCACACACACAAAAAATAACTATTGACTTTGAAAAAGTTAGACATAAAGCCCTCAAGAGTGACCTGCCAGGCACCACAAAAGTCTCTTGGGAGCAAGGATGGTGAATGGCCTTCGAAGCTTGTTATTGGCTTGCTTTTAAAAATGATCTGAGGTAATAAAAGAGTTGACAGAATCAATCTTCTAATGTACTTAAATGTGTGTGTGTGTGTGTGTGTGTGTGTGTGTGTGTAATTAACAACTCCAGTGAGCTGGTTTTTCACTACGAGGAAAGATTGCTCAAGTGTGTAAGCTTTGCAAAACCCAAATCAAAGCCTTCTCGCTATTTCCTATATCGATGGATTATGCTGTAATGGGTGTGGAATAGTGANTGTTTCTTCACTCTTCCTATCTTGGCAGCTTGGGTGGGAGGAAGATCTCTAGAAGAAAGGCTAGGAGTGGACAAGTTCATCTTGCCTTTCTCTCCCGAGTGGAAACCTGGCAGTTCTCATGAGCCTAACGCATCTCCATCATTGTCTCCAATCATCCTAGGAAGTGGGGGGCAGGCTTTACTGGACTAATGGGAGGTGGGACTTGGGGACATAAATTTGGTCCACCTGCACAAAAATGCTTAAATCAGCATAGCAGGGATACAAATGGAGCACCCGGGAATGTGCCTCCACCTTGTCCCAGTAAGGCGAAGTCCCTTTCGGCGAAGTCCCCAACTCCTGAGAGGCGGATGGGCAGAGGATACGTTGGGCAGTGTTCCGGGTGAAAAGGCACGGGCTTTCCTGGGCAGCAGTGGAGACACTGTTGAAGGCTGGAGGGGCGTGTGGAAAAGCAAGGAGGGAGGAGGCAGGGAGCTTTCCAGGGAGGGCCTTTCGCTCCCTGAATCAGAACACTGTCAGGGAGCCTCCTCTTTCCGATGTGTATTTTCAACATTGGAATATTTGCAAAAGTTGGGGACCTCCTTAGAGGTGGAANATGTGGTGGGACACGACAAAGCATAGAATTAGAAAAGCGAAGAGAATGTCAAAGCTGGTACTCGGGCACCTAGCCTGAGGGGAGGTTTCTCAGATCCCGGTGGATTGTTTCTTCAGCCCCTCCCAAGGCTTCTTAATACTCATCCCCCAACAATCAGCTCCTGCCCTGGGACAGCCTTGGCAAATACCCTTGAAAATAGTCTGCTTCAGTGATTTCTGGTCCTAGGCCTGCCCCCTGTTNGTCCTGAAACTCCTCATCCAGCTAGGAGGCAGAGTCATGCCGCAGTCATTTGTTTGCTACCACCTTAGGCAAGGAGGAAGCTCAGGCCTATGGTTAAAAACTATATATTATACATATGAAAGCTTCATGGTCATGGCTGATTTCCCTGGCACTTAAAAACCCTGACACACCCAAGAAGATAGATGGACATTCAGAAGTTGGAGCTGATCTGGTGAAAATAGGGAAATATTTCACTAGCTCATTTGCTCCAAAAAGACCATTTTAGCAAAGAAATCTGCCCACCTCTAGAACAAAACGAAAGGTTCTATTGGGGCCAGAACGGGCCAAAGTTGACTCAACTTGTCCATGTCCTTTCCATTCTCTTCATTAACACAACTTAGAAAAAATAAGAGGAAGGATGATAAGGGTCATATAAGAACCAAAGAACCTTGGAGAGGTCAGACTGAAGAGCAGGAAGAGCTAGAGGCCTTAGGGTGTACATTTTCAAAATAGGAAAAAATGTTCTAAGAATAATCAGTCTACTGAAACACAAACACAGGGGATTTGTCTCTCCCTGAGCCCACAACTTAGCTTGTCAATGGAAGAAACTCATAAAGATCTCCAAGTCAGGAGGTGGTGACACAAGTGAGAACGCTGTGGAGACTTTGGGTTGGGTGATGCCAGGAGGATTGTCATCATTTCTTTAAAAATGACAACTGATACACCTAAGGAGCAGATCTACCATTACCTGCCCAGGGTTTGACCGAATCCTTGTAGGTCTGTGTTCTTGTTTCTTCACGGCCAGTTGGGGATTCTCACACACTTAGGAGCAGCTGACCTAACAGTGACAAGTCCCATTATCACCTTATAGATGGCATAGATGATAAAAGAAATAGGGAAAGCAGGGACGGGAGTCGGAGAATGGAAGTTCAAACTGATGTCTCCAGGCTTTGCAGAGGGCTGTCGGAGTGGGAGGCAACGACTTGCACTTGGTTGCAATCCACGGCATTGTTGTTTTTGTTGTCATATGGAGTGGCCTCACCATCCAACAGGAGCACCCTAGTCCCCCCCGCCTTAGGAGCCGATCCAGGATCTTCCTCATGATCCTCGTGGAATGACTTCGGAAATTCATCGTCTGTATTGTATTCAGAGTGGGTCATGAAGTTGTGGATGGAGTTTTGGTTCCTAGTTTTATGGATGACTCCGTGGAAACTATGGAACACTCTGACCACTCTGATCTAGAGCCGGGGAATGAGAAGATAGGGAGGTGAGAATTGGTAAGCAGCACAAGAAAAATTAGTGGTCTAAGGAAAGAAACAAAACCCCAGCCACAAAACACGATGGCTCAACAACCCAAACCATCACACTCCTCAAATCTCAAACACAAGGCGTGAGTGAGTGAGGCAGACAATACGGACGCTTCAATGGTTGCATTCCAAAAAGTAGCACAAAGCAAACTTAGCATTCCCAAACAATCCACTCTTAAAATGAAATCAAACCAAGAGACTCATTAGTTCATTTGGATCGAGTACAGCGTGTTGGAAGTAGGTGACATTAATGGACAAACTTAAAAGACAATCCAGACAGGTGGCTTTCTGTACGGAAGCCAAACTTTTTGTGAATGTGGGATGGGAGAATTACACACTGCAGTTTTGTTAGCTGTTGAAACCCCCTCAAAGAGCCAACATTCACCAGTCTGCACACAATAAACACTGGGTGACAAGTGACCGTGGATACTGTGCAGCCAGGCAGACAAACCAATCTTCATTCCACAGCATGCAGGAAATTAAGTCTCTAACTGTTGAGTCAGAAGACATGCACATCTTTATACCCCCACAACCTCCACTGTGTCCCCTCCCCCTCAGAAGCGGAGTTCCTCCATGCCCTTCTCTCCTGGAAGATGCAGATAAAACACAGAGGTCAAAAGAAGCCTTGCCCTGCCTACTGAAGAAGGCCTGGTGTTCACCACTCAAGTACACATCCATGTCTGACCCACAGCAATGTTGCCCAAACCCAACGTGTGTAAATTCATGCTGCTTTGCCCAGCCATTTGCATATTGTGAAGAAGAACATGACCTTGTGTGAAGAAGAACGTGACCTTGTGTGAAGAAGAANGTGACCTTGTGTGAAGAAGCAGAGAACCAGGAGAGAAACCTGATCCAAGAGGCCGGCTACAAATGAGTAGCTTTTCTGGCAGGACAGTTGAAAAGGATGAGGGAGGAGACACTTTGCAGTGTTTCTGGGTAAACGGGCAAACACACTNCCCTGTCAGTCTTGGTTTTACTACACAGAAGGGACTCAGTCTGTCAGGAGTCCAGAGAAGCCCAATGGCAACCAATTGGGAGCAGCTTTCGCTTAGTCAGAAGGCGTCAACTTGTTCGCTCTTGTGGTTGTTTTGCTTTGCTAATTCTACGTTTCTCAACTGTGTTACTCAAGTGTGGCTTAGAATCTGGGCTGGTAGATTGGGGTGTGGTGCATGTGGGGGGTTGGATGCCAGAGAGAACAGAGAAGGGAGACCAGGAGAGGAAGATGGTAATTGGATGGTTTTTGTTCAGGAAAGTGGCCAGTCCTAATCTGGTTCAGATACATTCTCCCTCAGAAAAGAAATGAGAGGGATGCAGAAATTGTTAAGGTGAGAAGGTTAAGAAGGAGTAATAGGTGTTGGGGTAAGAGTGTCTCTTTTATTCTTCTGCTGTTTAAATAAAAAATATATCCCTGGAGAAGAAGCAAGAGCATGGAGGTAGCAACACACATGAATAGTTAGCCAAATAAACCAGATGGATTTCCTGTCCCAGGATCTCATCATTTTACAGATCCCTCAAAGACACTGCCTACAGCAGTCTCACCATCAGAACTATGGCTCTCTCTTCTCTGGCTAAGGCTGTACATCCCTGGCCTCTCTCCTCTATAGCCTACAGAGTCACCCATGACTGGAGTGTTCAGAGCTTAGAAGGCAAGGGACTCTGCCACACTCAACAGCCAGCTCAACACTGCAGCATCCATAAGAAGCGTAAGGGCACCTGGAACCTCATGAGCAACAGTGAGGGCCTGTTTCCATTCTTCTGTGGTTCTGCTGCCCATCTGCTGGTAAATTTCACCAGTCAGGCTGCCCCTGCTCAGATCTGTGTAAAGATTAGGCAGAATGGAGGCCACCTCTAACCATTGTGTGATCCCAACTTTTCTGTAACCTATACTTGAAATATTTGAGCAAGACAAGTTAGATTAAGCAAGCTCAAACTCAATGCCCTCTCCCTTAGCCCTGTTATAGATACTTTGGCCAAGGGACAGGTCCCAAACCACCTCTCTTTGGTAGGTAAGGTAGCAGTATTTTTATCTGCTATTGCTATCTTCACATTCCTCAGAGTCATATAGGAGGGCAGGTACCTTTATATCACTAGTTCATTGTCTTCTAGAGTAGTGACTTTTAAATTTGTTGCTTCTAGGTTTTTTTCTTTTTAAGCAACTGGACATTTTATTGCAACAATTATATGTGAAATCGTTATAAAAGGAGTTGATTTGTGAAAATTAGAGTCAGAGGGTCTGAGCCTGTTTTCTGACTTTTCCTTTCCCCTGTTGGGGCAATTATTAACACTCTTGTGTTAGTAAACAAATGAAGGAGATACAAGTGAAGAGGGATGGGCAGGGTGGGAAAAGGAGGGAAACCGTTGGGAGAAGCAAAGAACAGTCATTCAGTTAGACTTCAGGACTCCTGGAGACTAAGGAGAACCTGCTAACCTGTAAGGAAGCTCAAACCAGGAGTCAGGGCACCTGGCCCAGGGGATGGGGGAAAGAGTGAGCGATAGAGGCACGGGGCTGTGCTGGGATGCTCAACTCCAACACTGGCTCAGTGAACTTGTGCTGATGATGGACAGTCCCACAGTATGTCACCAGCTGATCCAGGGCTGGCATCCTCTGTGCCTGGAGCACAGGGTCTGGTGTGTGAGCAGTACATGGGGACAAGNGAGGGCTGGTGGAGCTGGTACAGGGAAAGATTCACACACTCCTCACTTAGCCAGCCAAGGCTTCGTTCTGGGAAATGTTTCCCAAGGGGCTGATTGAAGGGTAACCCCTTTATGAGGCAGGACCCCAGAGTAGGCTGGACCACCAGGTGAGTATGGAACATACTGTGGAGCTCAGGGCACGAGCTGATGATTTCCCCACTGGAATACTGTACTTTTCTATTCCAGTGTCATAGACTAGGGCTAGAGAAGTATAGGGCTTCCTCCCAGATGGAAGCCTTGGAGACCTCAGGGAGATTGGATGCAAAGTCATTTTAAGTTCTCTGGAACGGGAAAGAGGGCTTTACAATACACAACTGCAATTCCTGGGACCTCCAGGGAAGGGGCAAGCTGGAGAAAGAGCAGGTGTGGTCTGTCTCCTTTGGTCTAAACTTTTCGGGGGCTCAGGGCATGGGGTCTACCAGCTCCTCTGAGCCCACTGCTCTGTCATCAAGTCTCTGGGNCAGCCAGCACTAGCTGTTTCTACAGAGAAACGAATGACTAAGCAGGACTGAAACTAGTTAGAAGGGGGTGGCCCGATGTAGAGAGAAAGGGGGTTAAGCAAGAATGTGGAAGGACTAGAGAGAGAGGCTTTTGCACTTTGCAGGGCAAGACTTCTTCAGTGCCTTCAGGCCTGCCTTTGGGCCTAAAGAAAAAGCTGCCATCACTGTCACCTCCACCCCCAATTCCCAACTCATACCAGAACTCTTATGGGTAGCTAAAAGGCAAAAACAAGTTGAAGCTTGGAAAACCTGCTCCACAGTCATGTGAAGCTTGGGCAATGCAACCCAGGGCTGGCCATGGGGAGGGATGGATTGGACACGCAAGTATTTAAAGTCCGTAACAATGTGTGATGGTGGAGGATCTTCCCTCACCAGGCACTAGAATGACAGCCTCCCGCTGCTTCCTATTCGGGGATGGTAAAAACGACCAGAAACAGGAAGGTATTAGCCAGTGTTCAACAATCTACCAGGAAGAGCATCAAGTCCTAGGCTGAAATCCGACAGGTACTAAGTAAGTCTAGACAGACAGGTTTTCCTAAAACTGAATGTGCAAAATATGATACAAAGGGCTGGCTGCTGAACAATCAGACAGGATGACAAGATGAGGAGGGGTGGGCTCTTCAGAAACTTCTAAGCTCACAATCCTCCTGCCTCAGACTACTGGGTGCCAGGGTGCCACATACGACCACATGGGCCAGAAAAGTTGTATTTCTCCTACTCATTTGTGAATTCATTGGTTCTTGAACTAGAGTGATATTTAAGGTCATCTATGAGAGGTAAGACAACACAGGTTGAACTAACTTCCTTTCCAATCTTGTTGCCAGCTAACAGCGCAGTGGTAGCCAAAAGGACTGCAATTATTGAACAAGTTCAGTACTGGCTCTATAAGGACGGGCCCTGGTTAAGGACCCGTGGGCAGAGGCTCCCTGGCCCCCAGGTAAAGAGACTTCCTAGGTCTTCACTAAGGACTGACGTCATATCTAAAGAGGCAGAGTTAGCTCAGAAGAGGAGGACAGGGACAACGCATCAAACCAAATCTGAGGCGAGACAAAGCAAAGCAAAACAAAACAACTCAAGAAGAGAAGCAGCAAGCAATGCAGAGAACAATCAGAAAACAGGATTGTTGTAAATAGTTGGGGCTTAAAAACTTTCCATCGTTAAAAAAGAAAGTAAAATGAAAGGTCATACAGCCTGGGTTTAGCTGTGTGTTTGTTNCCTTTGTCTTTTCTTCCTTTAAGTCAGAAGACCAAAGGGGAAAACAATAAAAAGGATAGGTAACCACGGTGGGTTAAAGTGGATGCCACATGCTCTCTGTGGTCGCTCTAGCAAATCATGCATCGTAACAGACTCTCACTCACTGCCCACAGGAGGAGATGGAACAGCAGAAGAAGTGGAAGGGGAGGATTTGACTGGAGTCACAGCAGCCGAATAGGAGCTAGGAACCAGTTTTACATCGAGCTGTTGGCTCATGTTCTGCCGCTTTAGGACTCCCTTAAAAGAGGCTCCCGTCTGGAACGTGTTAATCACTTCAATCTGCAAAGAATCAGAGAGTGAGACAGCCTTGCTCCACAGTCAGAGAGAAGGGAAGGAAGGGGAAGGCAGGGTCAGGAGGGCCGGGGAAAGGGGGTGGGAAGCAAGAGAGAGATTCCCTCGAACCCAGAGCAGCAGGTGAGATGGGGTTGGGAAGGCCATTAACTGCACATTACACTTCATTTAAGGAACAATTTGCTGTGGATTTTCAAACACCCAGCTATGAGTCAGTTTTCATAGGATGGACAGGTGTCCAAAGGCCTTTAAAATGTAAAGGAACTTCTCCCTACCACTAACAGCTAGGCAGAGACCAGTAGCCCATTCATCATTTTGACCTGTATTCTTAAAAATAAGGCGGACAGAAACTGTGGTCGGTATGTAAAATAAACAAAAAAATGTTAATTAAATAAAATGTAAAAAAAATAATTAATAAAAAAATAAAGCAGACAATTTGACATACTGGAAGCAAAGTGTATATTAGTGAAATTTAGGGATTAGGAGCCTCTAAACCAACTAAGTCAACTAATTATTTTTACAAAATTTCCAGGAAAATAACACGTGTTTAAAGAAAAATGGGTAGTATAGCAGTCCCCACACAGGTGGCCAGACTAAGCTGGTTNGTTTGGATGAGGTGTCTTTCATGACCAACTCTTCCTCTGGCTGCAGTGGAGCTCAAGTGACCTATTAGACAGATTCTACTCACTACATTCCTGAAGCACTGGAGACCTTCACTGGCAGACCCGCTGACAGGTCAGCAGTTTCCTGAGAGCTGGCAACCCAGTGGCTGGCGGTGCTGGTGCCAGAAGGCTCTCAAAGTCTACCTGCCTGCCAGATCAGGCCTCTGGCTTTCAGTTTGCTCCACCTCAATTAATACCATCACTTTCCCACAGTAGCTGTGATCTGGGGTCTTCATCAACCCACTATCCTTTTCTTTGACCCCTAAGTCATGAGGAGCAAATAGAAAGGGGTTTGTTTATCCTTCTGAGATCTGTTGGGATCCTCTTAGGAACAGTCCAGGAGGAAAGGAAAGGCACTGTCTCTGTCCTGCGATTGCATCCCCAGAAGATGAGGCAGACTCCTCTTCTTGTATACAAAGCCTCTGGGAAGCCATGAAATGTTCCGGGGTANNCTCNGGGTGGAGACCAAGGTTAAAACACCCCCTTTTCTCACTTACGTACTTTTCTGTTTCAGTGGACTGAGGGCTAAAGCTGCAGGTGAGGGCTGCCCTTGGGAACGGTCCAGCCCATGAAGAAGGTAGAAGCTCTTTTCTAGGCGCTTATAGTGGCACAAGGTCCAACTTCCACAACGAAATTGCACTCCATGTTTACTGTTCTAAGAGTCCAGCCATTTAATTCCTCAAATATTTGCTTTCTAGTGCTTTAACTTCCTTCAAACTTAAGGGGAAAGGGAAAGGAAAGAATCACCTAGACCAGCGAAAGAGGAAATCCCAACCAGGACTGAGCAGTAGCTTGGCAACACCTCCCACCCGACCTGCTGCAATGGGGTGGACAGCCTGGACCGGCAGCCTGACAGTAAGGAGTTTTGTTAGAACCCCAGTAAGGCTGAGCAATTGATGGATGGGGTGGGAGGGTTTTAGACATGGAAGGTACATTTAGCGCACTCAGNATCATCCACTCAGGCAGGTGCCAGTTACAACGGCATGGACAGGTCTTGTCAATGGCGTCTTTTATAGGCTGCTTTTGGAGCCTAAGTTTAGGCTTTTGCTTCTCTGTTTTGGAGGTAGGATCTAGCTATATAGCCCAGGCTGGCCTGGAACTAGGAAGCCTCACCCTCTTGAGTGCTGAGATTAAAGACAGGTAGCACNATGCTTGGCCTCAAATTTAGGTTTTAAAGCCATTCTGACCCAGCTCCCTTATGCTCTAGCAGGGAAAGAAGTATGGCCAAAGCTACATGTGCAGTGAGATCAAACAGGAGTACAGGCGAGGGAACGGAAACAGGCAGCAAAGGGGGGTGGGAGGAAGGTCCATGAATCTCAGCTCCCCAGAGGAAGACTGGCAAGAAGCAAGGAGGCTTCGGAATGAGGGATCCTGGCTAGGGAAACAAAACCAAACAATCACACAGGAGAAGAAGAGGCAGGTGATCCTGAAGGGAAGAAAAACAAAGAGGTTATTTTGAAAAGAGTAGACCCAAAGGACAGCAATGGGGGCTTTAGAGGTGGGAGTCAAGGTGCTAAGACCTACAGTCATCCAGGGGACTCAGTGGAGGGGCAGAGGTGGGGACCTGACATCATGAGGTGGTCTNCAGGTCACAGTTCGAGTCCTTTCCTGGCAGAGAGAGGAAAGGAGCCCCAGAGTTTCCTACCTGTATCTTGCCCACTTTTCTATCTGGTGTCTTGTTCAGGGAAGGACAGTTTCTACCGGGTAAATAGTTTAGAGTGTGCATTCATTTATTTTCCCTGTGCACTAAGGTGTGTGGGGGGGTGTTGGCCAGACAAATTTCTGAACCAGTCGAAGGCCAACTTTTGAAAATGAAATATTTTGGGGATCTCTAGCCAACCAGGAGGAAGAAACAGGCCTTGCTCTGGAGAGTCCCCTTGAGATCTTGGAACTGATGGTTTGTTCAGGAATCTTGGGACTAAAACAGTAAAGGGTTGAGGGCTTGGAGCAGAGGAAAAGCATTATCATTGCCAAGGCCAGTCTGCTTACCCAGAAGGTAGTTACACAAGGAAAGTGGAGAAAAAAAAGTTACGCTTCGGGCTACAAGCAGGGGACTCACTTGTACTCCATTTCAGAAATTGCAAGAAGAGAAAAGGCTTAGAAGAAAGGACAGCCTCTTCCTCTTTGGGAAGCAAGTCTGAATCCTTCAAGAGATTATCAACTGAGAGACTGCTGTTTATACCCACTTAATCATCAGATTCCGAGAGAGGCCTTCCATCAGCCAGGACAACATAAGCAGGTGAGAGTCTTTAACAACGAACTCCCCAGACAACAGCTCTTACCACAACAGCAGCATGAAGGTCACCCCCAAGTGACCGCCAGATATGCCAACTATTCCTTCCAATTTTATAAAAACAGGGCTCTTAGTCCTTCTTTGGGGGCAAGGAAGGACTACACATTCCCTATCTTGGGGTCAAGACTTGTGCTGGTGGGAAGACAGTTCCACTGACAGACCTGAGGGGTAGGCTGTAGGGCAACCACAGCTGAGGAACTCTGACAAGTAACCCACNGTCCACAGAGACCTTTGGCCTTGTTGACCCTGAAGCTAAGGAGCGCAGGCTGCCCTTGAACAGCGAGTCTTAGGAAGGGGTAAGGGGGGTCTTGGCTGCTGGGAATTGCTACTTTCCTACCCCTTCCCAGGATGGGGAGATTTCTTCTCCCAGGTAAGGACAAGCCACTACAGAGTACCTGAGTCTGAATCCGGTTCAGGCCACGGAACCAGAGGATCTGGCCTCTGCGCAGCTCCATCTCAGCAAGATCAATCTCATCCATTCCCTCGGCATCCCTGGTGATCTCCTCCTTGGCAGAGCCATGCCCAGCCTCCTTTAGGAACTTCAGAGACTGGGTAGGTATTGCAGAGATGACCTGAGAGCAGTCACAGCGGAGAGGGCAGCAGCCAAATTGGAGAAGAAGAGATGTTAGCTGGCCTAGGCCAGGCCCTTGGGAGGCTGCTCTGCCTTACACCTTTCCCACCAGGACAGCACCAAGTAGCACCGATCTGCCTAGGAGATTAACCGGTTGTTCCAGCTGTCAGCTCTGGGAAGGTGCCGACATTCATGGACACACAGAAGGGGACTTAATTTCCATAATCTCTCAGCCAAGTGTCTTCCTACACTCACACTCTGCCTCTCTGTCTCGGTTCTTCCTTCCCAGTGTGATCCTTGTCTTTTAAGACAACAGAACTACAAAGCAGGCACACGGCGGCGGGAAGAAGGGGCCTGGGGCAAACCAAGCCGGGAGAAGGGTACACTGTACCTATGGGGGTCAAGGGGCTGAGAAAGGAAGAGGAAGACAATTAGCTAAGAGTTTCCCTTCCTTAATCGCATCCTTAGCTTGTGAAGGCGCACTAAGGGAGTCTCAGCAGAGATTTGACATCTGCAAAGAACCACCCAGGCCAGAGCTAAGGGCGGTGTTAAGGGAGAGATGGAACTCTTAGCTAAGCCGACATTATTGTAATTAATACCAACACTCACTGAGTACTTATAACAGGTATTGTCATATTTTTTGTATAGTAACAATTAGTGATGACTCTGTTATCCTATGTTGAGGTCTCCGACAAATGGAGTAGCCCATGGCTACTCAGCTTGTGAAAAGGAGAAGGGTGATTCAAGCCCTTCCAGTCGATTCCAGAGGCTGTGCTGATCTCTGTGTCATGCCTCTTCCCTAGAGCATTTGCAGTACTGATTTATCTCAGGTGGGAGTTGGGCATTCAGCCAGAGAAAGCCATGGTGATGATGCAGAGAAGAGGCAGGAAGCCCTGAANCAGTGCAACAGCCCAGGCTAGACTGCTGCTTCATTAGCGTGTGAAATCATCGGCTCTGTGAACTCTGCTACTTTTAAGACCCTCAGATTTATTTTTTAACGGAAAATTTCTACTTCTGTTTCAAAAAAAGCTAAGTTTTTGCAGCCTTTAGGTATGGGCAGAGAACATAACCCCCAGAAGTGAAGGCAGTGGTCACTCCAACCTAGCACCCCCCCAAGATGAAGGAGCTTGAAACTGTGATGAAGGGCAGGGAAGGATGAGAGGAAACCAGGAGCTGGGTGTCTGTAGCCTCTTGGCCCTCTCACTCAGAGAGGAGAGGTCTGCAGCCTTGAGGAGCTGTAGAGGGCACACCACACTCACCTGGCCCCACAGAAGTTCTCCAACCCCTATGAAGAGACACCATAACCACTGCTCCAGGTTGAGGCTTGTACAGCTGAAGGGCTTACCCCCAAATTCCACGATGAAAATCTGAAACAGAGAAAGGGCAGCCTGCCATGATGGAGGCAACTCGCGGGGAGTCAGCCATCCACCCACCAAGACTGACAAGGTGGCCAAGGCCACAGCACCCCCTGCAGGGCCCTAGGGGTGCAAGTTCTGATTTTCTTGTGGCCTGGGAAAGAAAAACTCTGGAAGTGGAGAAGGGTGGCAGATACAATCTTTATAGCACTTCATTGGGAATCATGCTGTCACTATGGCTATTGTGACAGTGATTAATATACGGTCTGGCTAGAGTAGAGCAGGCTGGAGGCTTCCTGTGACTGAGGCCAATGGGTGACAGAGAGAAGGCACAGCAGATGAGGAAGAGTCAGGAATGGGGGTAGAGGGATGGGGCATAAGGGAGGGCCTTTGAGGAGAGAAAAGCCTTAAGATTTATTTTAAAAATTGTGTGTGTGTGTGTGTGTGTGTGTGTGTGTGTGTGT
>LZPO01037266.1:1287372-1309343 GCA_001675575.1 Neotoma lepida
GCTGTCCTGGAATTTGCTCTGTGGACCATGCTGGCCTCAAACTCACAGAAATCTGCCTGCCTCTGTCTTGAAAGTGCTGGGATTAAAGGTGTATGCCACCACCACTTGGCTTATTTGATTGTATTTTAAAGCAGCAAAAGAATAATACAAAAACTTAAAAACTAANGTTTTTTTAAGGATGAACACACAGGGAGAGGAGCCTGGTGTCTAGGCTGAACCTGGTTCTGTGNACTTCTTTTACAGCAAACTATTTGGTGTAATTAGAACANAGAATTCAATTAGAAGTCAGTCTCTAAAAGGGAAAACACTTGATATAACACTGCTGTGGCCAGCCATTTGCACAGCTCCAGAAAAGAAAAGTGGCTCTGATGAGTTTTCAGTAACTTGTTTTATTTTGTTTAAGATTTACTTTTTCATGTATTTTATGTATATGAGTGCCCTGTCTTCATGCATGTCAGAAGAGGGCATTAGATCCCCTTTAGAGATGGTTGTGAGCCATCATGTGGTTGTTGGGAACTAAACTCAAGGACCTTTGGAAGGGCAGCCAGCACTCTTAACCACTGAGCCATCTCTTCACCCCATTTTTTTTTTTTTGAGACAGGGTTTCTCTGTGTAGCCCTGGCTGTCCTGGAACTCACTCTGTAGACCACGCTGTCCTCCAACTCAGAGATCCGCCTGCCTCTGCCTCCCGAGTGCTGGTATTGAAGATGTGCACTACCATTGCCTGCCTCAGCCCCTATTTTTTAATTAAAAAATTAAATTATTTCATTTTACGTGCATGAGTGTTTCACCTGCATGTATGTCTGTGCACCAAGCATATGTCTGGTGCCTCCACAGGCCAGAAGAGGGTATCAGATTCCCAGAACTGGAGTTACAGGCAGTTGTGAGTCGCCTTGTGAGTGCTGGGAACAGAACCTTGGTCCTCTGGAAGAGCAACCTGTGTTATTAATCTCTGACCCATCTTTCCAGCCTCTATTTTTTAATTAAAAAAATTATGCTTTTTAGTAATTTGATGATGCATTCCTAATAAGATATATTTACAGATAAAAAGGCAACAAGAATAATACTTATATACATGTACAGAACTGTCAACCAATAAAAAATAATTGAAAAAGTAAAAACAAAAAAAAAAAAGAAAGAAAGAAAACTATTTAGCTCAGTATGGTGGTACACACCTATAAGTCCAGGACTCAGGAGGCTAAGGCAGGGGAATTGTGAGTTTAAGGCTTTCCTGGGCTACATAGTAAGGCTGAGGCCAGCCTAGGTTCATAGTGAGACCCTGTCTCAAAACAAAATGATAAAAGGATATTTTTAGTAATTATTTATGTTATTTTATAACTAGTACATATGTTTTTAAGACAAAGTCAATAATTACATTAACAGCATTAGGCATCACAGTTTTTATCTTAAGAACTACAAATATAAAATTAGGAAAGCTAGAAACAATGCAGAGAATTAGAAGTAAATTAGGAGGTTAGCATTCCAGAATTTGTGAAATTTGAATGAGAAACATGAACACCAATTTAGGAAGCATTTAATCTTAAAGACAAGCATAGAAACAAAACTAGGCTGTGGAAGCTCATAGCTTGGCTTGGCTATGGAAATGGTGTGTGCTCAGAGGGGAGGTGCACCTTCGTGCTCTGCTTGTGTTCCCTAACATGGCCTGTCACTAAGATGAAGGAATGCTCCACACCAGATCTGAGATAAGAAATAGGTCCAGCTGGCCGGTGGGAGCACACGCTTTTAATCCCAGTGCTTGAGAGGCAGGTGAACCTCTGTGAGTTCGAGGTCAGCCTTGTCTACAGAGCAAGTTCCAGGACAGGCAGGGCTGTACAGAGAAACCCTGTTTTGAAAAACCAAAATAAAAAATTGAAAAATAGTCCCAGTCTCTCTGCAGTGTCTTACTGGGCAAGAAACCAAGAAATTGATAAAAGACACCTAGGGTTACATTAAAAGGACTCAGAGATACTGAAGAGGCTTCTCTAGGCTAATGATGGATCGATTTGAGTATCCAGACAAAAACAAGAGCAATGTATGGAAACATCAAATATATATTTTAATTCCCTTGTTTGGGCTGAGCTGTACCTCAGTGATAGACATATCAGACAGAGATGAAGGGAAATCTCCTTTTGTGTAACTATTCAAGTTAACAATAAATTCAATCAGAATGCTGCCATTTCACAATCCCTAAGGAGACATAGGATCTGATTGCTTCTAGAACCAATGTATAGAAAATACAAGGGACAAAGCAGGCATAGTGGTGCATACTTGGGATCTCAGCACTCAGGAGGCTGAGGCAGGAGAACTGCTTCAAGTATGAGGATAGCTTGGGCTAAAGACTGAGGGGAAGGCCAGACCATGTCTCAAAACCAAAAATGAGGCAGAAAAATAAAACAAAACAAAACAAAAAACCAAAAACCAAACCAGATGTGGCAGGGCAGGGCACCTTTAATCCCAACACCTGAGACAGACAGCAGCAGTTCTATGTAGCCAGTTCCAGGCCAATCAGGGTACATAGTAAGACCTTGACTCCCATGAAGCACTTGGTCATGCAAATCAGATGACTTGAGCTTGATCCTAGGATCCCATAGTGGAAGAAAACCCGCTTTCCAAAGTTGTTCTCTGACCTCCACACCCGTGCCTTGGTGGGTACACACACACACACACACACACACACACACACACACACACACACAGAGGTGGGGGGAATTGCAAACACAAATGAAAACATAAAACCCCACTCAAATCAAAACCAAGGGATCAAACAAGATCAATGTTACAGGAGACTATAGAAAAAACGAGCACATTAGAGCTATTGGAACTGTCTGTAGAGACAATAAACCCAGTTTCTTCAACATAAAATAGCTAGGACAAAGGTGGAAGGGAACTGCACAGAACCCCAACGCAGTGGCCCTGAGACCGCCATGCTTAGAAAGGCCCACTTGCAAGGCTGGCTCCTGGGAACCTGTTTCTTAGAACACTCGGGTCAGTGTTTAACTGAGGCAAAGTAGTTCACTCACACACAGTGGAGTGTGTCCAACCTTTTGACATTGTGACAACACTGTCATCTGCGAAGTTCACACTCAAAAAGGGTGCAGTGGAGTTACAATAACAACAAACACCACATACACACCACCCCCCTGCCCCCAGTCTCACAGTATGTNGAGCATGTTTACAGTTTTGTGTTGGGTCTCATTCATAGCTACTCCTTGGCTGCATGTGGCCCACAGACTGCAGGTTGGACACACTTGGCAGTCTGTGCTAAAACAATCTGGCTTTCACTTCCCTCTGGGAGTCTGGAGTTTTGGTATGTGTTAGAAAGCTCCCAAAAGGCCAGTATTAATAAAAGCTTTGGGAGCTGAGTGTGACGGGCTTCCCTGTCANAGGCATCATACACACTGCTCAAGTATTGCAAATATGGAAGAATGGAATCCTGTCGTGGCAGGGAGAGCACAGGAGGCTGCATGTGGACTCCCCTGGATTCTGCCAGCATTCTGTGATCTAACTGTATCCTCAGCACACATCTGTAACTAAGGCTAGCCACGTGCACACAGAGTACATAGGCCAGGGTCCATGAGTCCTTCTAGTACATTTGTGACTACAAGGACAGTCTTTGGAACACAGGCTGATATAAAATCAGTGGTTTTCAAACATTAGGGCATATTAGGACCCCCAACTTCAGGCCTTCTGGTCCAGCAGACTCGGGTGGTGCCTGAGAGTTTGCATTTCCATAGCTTTCCAGGTACTGCTGGTGCATTGGAAGTTGGAATACAGTTTTTTTAATTCATTTTATGCATATGGGTGTTTTGCCTGCATTTATGTATATGCACCACATGTGTGCCTGATGCCTGCCAGAGAGGGAGTCAGATCCCCTGGAACTGGAGTTACAGATGGTTATGAATTGTTTTGTGGGTGCTGGGAATTGAACTTTTATCCTCTGTTAGAGCAGACAGCGCTCTTGGCCACTGAACTGTCTCTCCAGGCCCACNTAGGACACACTTTAAGAGCCACTGCTGTGGATTCAGAGACTCCACTGATGCCTCAGACAATCATAATGTGTGGATCCTATTTGGATTCTGACTTGGACAGATAAACCATAAAAACATTTATGAGTCAGTGGGGGAAATGCAAACACTGACTAGAATTTGGCAATAGTAAGGAATTGTCAGCCTTTTTTTAAATGAGAAATTCTATTATAATTCTTTACACACATTTTATTGATATAAATTAGGGACATATTCAAAATTTGATGACTACAAATGTCAAAATGTCTTAGATTGATTATAAAATAATTCAGCTGGATAGAGGAAGCTGGTGGGGGTGGTTTGTGAAGCATGATGGGCCATGCTGATAACTACTGAAGCAGAGTGACCGGCCTATGGGGACTCATTATATTCTATATTCTAACTTCTTAGGCATACTTTTGAAGTTTCTTAGAATTAAAANTGTGTTTTGTTTGTTTGCTGTTTTTTTAGAGCTCCCTAGGAGCTAGAGAAATGGCTCGGTGGTTAAGAGCACGCACTGCCCTTCTAGAGGACCAGAGTTTGATTCCCAGCACCCATGTCAGGTGGCTCACAACTGTCTCTGGCCTTCATGGGCATCGGGATACTTGTGCATATGCTCACACAGACACACATACATACACGTAATTACAAAAAAAGAGCTCCACAAAGATAAGTTATTTTCTTTTTTTGTTTTTGAGACAGTGCCTTACTATGGATCCAAGCTGGTCTGGAACTATCTATATAGACCAGGCTGGTCTTGAACCTGCGATCCTCCTGACTCAATCCCCCAAATGTTGAGATTACAGGTGTGCATCTCTAAACTTGACTAATATGACACTGGCGCGTGCGCATGTACACACACGCACGCGTGCACACACACACACCTTTCTAAATTCCTTGCATTGCTTAGATTCCAATAGCAGTTTGATTTGGATGGGAGTCTGGGAGCAATAAACTCCTTGAATGTGAGGATGCACTTTGTATTCTGGGGACTCCCAAGCCTCTCTGCACATCAGAATTAACTGCTGTGCTTGCAACAACCATCAAACCTCCACCACCACCACCAAAACCAAAACAACAACAAAAAACCAACTCAAACCAAACCAAACCAAACCCCAAACACTTCAGCACCCATCCGACCTTACTGAAGCAAGATACCTCTTTGGGATATTTCACCTATCCCAAGTGACAAGTAAAGGAACTTGTCACGAGGTTCTGATACTCATGGGCTCACATGTGAAGAGCACGGTACTGAACATGTTCTATGTGGAAGCTGAATTTCCTGTGATTCACACAGGCAAATAGCATCACCACAGTGCTCTTATTTTCCCAGGTAAGGCGCTTTGTGATTTCCACAACAGCCACCATCTGTTTTTCACACACATTACTGACCAGGTAGGTAGGAGAGATGGAAAAAGAGCACAGGCAGGATATGAAGGCACAGGAAGCAGAAGACGATCCAGGCTCCTGATGGAGACCCACGGGGAGACCCTGGTGAGCTTACCATGGCAAAACCAACATCNGCTTTCTTTAGAGCAGGTCCATCATTTGTCCCGTCACCAGTGACAGCCACCACCTGCCGCTGTTCCGAAACAGTGCTGTCAATGATCCCTGGGAAAAAGAGACGCACACAACAGTGAACACACACATGCTACCTGAGGTTGNGGTGGTTTAAAAGAAAACGACCCCCAAAGGGAGTGGCACTATTAGGAGGTGTGGCTTTGTTGGAGGAAGTGTGTCATGTGGGGGTGGGCTTTGCGGTCTCCTATGCTCAAGCCACTCCCAGTGTCAGAGAAAACTTCCAGTTGCCTGCAAGGTGTAGGACTCTCAGCTATCTCTCCAGTACTGTGTCTGTCTGCATGCCACTGTGTCCCACCATGATGATAATGGACTGAACCTCTGAACGGTAAGCAAGCCACTAAAATTAAATGTTTTCCTTTATAAGAGTTGATGTAGTCATGGTGTCTCTTCATAGCACTAGAAATCCTAAGACAGAGGTCATGTGGCAGGTGCTGTTTCCTATGAAAGGGACACTTTTGGTCTCCTTCTCCATCTCTACTATTCTGCCTCTCTCCTTCCTTCTTACTCTCTATTGCTGGGTCTATAGTAACCATCCAAGGACAATTGCTTCACCAAGGTCACCCTGAGCTCAGAAAGGCACTCTCCATCCAGTGCCGTACATAGCAGCTAGGTAGTTGGGAAAGCATGAGCCGGCTTTGAAGGCAGACGTCTGGGTTCAAGTGTACCACTTCAGCCTACTAGCTAGGGACTAACATCCCCACCTCCAGCTCTAGACAGCTGTGACAGGCCACCCCTTAACCCCAGTACTTGGGAAGTAAAGGCAGGAGGATTAGGATTAGATATGGCAG
Source organism: Neotoma lepida (assembly GCA_001675575.1). Taxonomy (NCBI): domain Eukaryota; kingdom Metazoa; phylum Chordata; class Mammalia; order Rodentia; family Cricetidae; genus Neotoma; species Neotoma lepida. The sequence goes on from LZPO01037266.1 coordinate 1,293,746, forward strand.
GCACACCCTCACAGGCTGACCTCCTCACCTTTCACCAGCGTGTGCTTGTCTGTGGGAGAAGATCGTGCCAGCACCCGAAGCTTAGGCCAGATCTTGTCCAACTTTTCTTGTTCCACCTACCAATAGCAGAGGCACCTGGATCAGTCAAACTCAGTCAAACTCACTCACTTTGAGTGAAATCTTATCCCTCCACATCATCCCAGCTTCCAAGGGTCCCCTGGAGGGACCCTTAGCCCCTGGCCTCTGGGGAGATGAGACAGCCAATAAGGCTTCACTGATGGTGACCGTGCAGGCCCATCTTTTCTTCTCCCTCCCAACTTCTTATCTGGAAGCCAATTCTTATTTCTTAGCCCATTACAGGAGGAGGTCAAGGTTAACAGCTGGCTCAGGCGCTTCCAAGGAGCTGCAGGGTCTTAGGTCTGAGTCCACNTAGACCTGGAAGCGTTAGCCTATTCCATACTCATAATGCGTCCAAGCACAAGCCTGTGCCACCCATAGCCAGAGGACAGTGACACTGGAGGGGTGGGATAGGGGGAAAGCAGCACAAAAAAAATCATTCTATGAGTTTGAAAGCAGAAAGAAAATGAAGTTGGTGATTCTGTCCCCACAGGTAATTGAATGAAGATGAGACAACTCCCCATTCACCGTATGGGCAGCCGTGGTGGGAAGGGCTGCTTCACTGTGAATAGACTCCAGTTTAGAAACCACCCACTTGCTCCCACAAGCCCCAGATACTGTGCACTGGAACCAGCCATTCATTCCCTTGTAAGCGGTGCCCTGGCTGCTCCCTCTGTGGACCTACCTCGCCCTTCTCGTTGCGGATAAGCCTGTTGAATTCTTTGCCTTCTAAGCACAGGAAGTCATCTCCAGGGGTCAGAATGCCACATTTGGTGGCGATGGCTCGTGCTGTGTTGACATTATCACCTGTCACCATCCTGACAGTAATGCCAGCCTGTCTGCATTTAGCAATTGCATCAGGTACCTAAGGAGAGCGAAGCAAAAAGAAAAGTGGTCATGAGATTGACNATACACGGCACACTGCCCTGGTTCAGCTTTCACTTCACTCAAGACAGGACAGAGGCTCTGGCTAGTCATTTTTATAGTGCTCAGTGCCCCCTTGCTTCTGACCATCCCACAGTGGACATTTAAACTTCACTCATAATCTCACAGGTTGCAGGGGAATTTGCTTTGGGAGCCAGATGTGAACACCAGTGCCTCCCTTTCCTCCAGGTTCCCTGGGGAAGCATCTGGTGATGTGGCCACTGCTCTCCTTCCCAGAAGCAGTTCTAACCACTCTCTGCCCACTTGGCTCAGGCTCCAAGCCACGAGCTCACTGTAGAGGCAGGATACTCTCACCATCTTGACCTTGACAATCACTGGTCCATGTATCTGAATTTTTCGGCTTTTTGAATCCCCTCATGCCTAGAACAGTGTTCTGCACNCAGGGATATGTCATTGAAAGAAGGTGGCTAAAGAGTAAGTTGCCTTCTGGTTAATTCTGCCCCTGACCATTCCCAAGTACCAAGTAATAAATCCAATGAAATCATCACTGCCTGCCCCTCAGATAGCATGAGCCCTAGGGATGCTGCCTTCTACCGACTTGGCACTCCACAGCTGATGTAGGAAGCAGGTATTGGAGAGTCGTCTGTCTTTGTAAGTGACAAGTAGTGAGGCACAAGTGTGGGGTNACAGCTAGGCCAGAAATTTGCACTGGCTTGCTGTGACTTCCAGGTGGCTCATTAGGTTACACTGCATCTGTACCCTAACCGGTGGTCAGTGGGAGACCAGCACCTCCGCTTTCTTGCCCTTTCTCTTCAGTTTAGAAACTGACAAGCCTTACCTCTGGGCGCACAGGGTCCTCAATGCCCACCACTGCAATGCAGATCAGCTCAGTGAGGACTTCACTCTCATTGTCCCACGTGGGCTCTGTGTCATCAAAATCCCGGTAAGCTATGCAGATAGTCCGGAGTCCTTCACTGGCCATGGGCTCAATGACATTGTGTACCATATCATCTCGGTCCTTATTTCTGAATGGNATGCTTTCTCCTTCCTTGTTCAGGATTTGATTACACCTGGGAAAATCAGAAATCAGTGTCTGCTATCCCAACAATCACAGGCATTACGGTGATTCTGTATTGTTCCTAGAGACACTATTCCATGGTTGTATCTGTCACCCAGCTGAGTCTCTCTCTTCCTCTCCCCCACCCTTCTCCCCACTAAATGAGATAAGAGTCTCATCTAGCCTCAAACTTGCTATTAGGTTGACCTTGAACTTCTGGACAGGGTCTTTCATCTTGGCTTTACTGGAACTTGCTATGCAGACCAGGCTGGCCTCGAACTCACGGAGATTCACCTGCCTCTGCCTCCNGAGTGCTGGGATTAAAGGCAGGCAAAACTATGCCCAGCCTTCTTCTGGTTTTTGTTGTTGTTGTTTTGTTTTTTTGAGACAGAGTACCCTAGAATGACTCTGAACTTACAGCCCTTATGCCTTCGCCTCCCTAGTGTTTGGATCATAGGTGTGTGCCACCCCTGCTGGCTATACTTGAGTTGATTTTAACAACCTCTAGGTAGCTTAGCTACTTTTAAAGGTATATAAAGTGTAATCAGAATTGAGAATGAGAAAGAGAGGGAACAGAGAAGCAGCATTGTTAGCTCTTGGTGTGTGCAAGGCATCTTATGCTCACCGACTCTTTCAAGCATGGTGAGATGGGGAACATTCTGACTACCTCCGTGAACTCGCTAGGAGACGGAAGNTTAGGCTGCTCCAGGCTGAATCCTGGCTGTGGCACTGTTAGCTGCTCTTTCTAGAAGCAAGTTATGCAACTTCACTGCACATATTTTCTCATCTGCAAAACGGGTCAAAATAGTAGCCACCTTGCTGAGTTTCGAGGATTAAATAAAAGCAGTCAGCAAGGTTCTTAAAAGCAGTGCCTGTCCTGAGTAAAAGTTCCAAGGTCACTACCTGGCTGGAGGGTCACTCATCCACCAGAGTGGTTTGGCGTGGGCCCTCAGACCTTCCTGAGGGGGAATCTCAAAGGGGAAAAGGGGAGGGAAGGGGCTCACTTGCGCAGCATTATCTCAGAGGCGCCCTTGCTGAACATGCGGAAGCCGCCTTCGGGCTTCCTGATGACGGTGCTCATGGACTTGCGCACTGAGTTGAAGGTGTACACTTTGAAGAGTTTCTCCTCGGGCACTTCATTGCGAATGGCTTGGTAATCCTGCTTCAGATCTGTGACAAAACCCAGCAGGGCACACTCNGTCTTGTTGCCTACCTGCCGGGGTAGGCCTCCCTCCTTTTCTGGAGGCTGAGAGAGAAAAGAAAAAACAGAAACAACATGGAAGTAATGAGTGAGCTATCTGGACCAGAGAGAGAACTTAGGCAGGCAGATTTGGCAGGCATACCAGTGCCCACAGGGGAGGCAACATTTGTTTTTGTTCTTGCAAAGGTGACCTTGACTCACAGCCATACAGGTCTTGGGATCTTACAGTGCTCTATGGTAATGAGGTGTCTCATCCTCTGGAAGTCTCATTCAAATGCTCTCTCTCTCTCTGTTTCTGGAAAGTGAGTAATTAATTCTGGATAAGTGTAAGCCTGCTGCAGGCGTGAGGTTCCTTCTTGGAGTCACTGCCATAGGTTCACCCTGAACACATTCAGTCAAGAGTAAGAAACAGAATGTAGAATGGCAATGCAGATAGACTATACTAGAGGATGTGGCAGTTTGAATGAGAACGGCCCCCATACGCTCATAGATTTGAATACTTGGTCCCCAATTGGCAGAATTGTTTAGGAAGGATTAGGAGGTGTGTCACGAGGGGGTTTCAAAAACTGATGTCATCCCCAGTGTGCTGTCTACCTCCTGCTTGTGCACTGAGATGGGAGCCCCCAGCTACTGCTCCAGCGCTATCCCTGCCTGCCTGCNGCCATGTTCCCTGCCATGACAGTNATGGGCTCTAACCCTTTGGAACTATAAGCCACCAATAATCTCTTCTATCAGTTTCCTTGGTCATGGTGTTTAGCACAGCCATAGAGAAGTAACTAGGATAGAAGAGTTGTCTCTGGCAAAATGAATATTGCTCCCTAGTCACCTANTCCAGGTGCCCAGGCAACGGGAAAGCTTACCAGAATCTTAGAAGTATAAGCACTGTTAATAGAAATGCCATTGACTATGAGGTCCAGAACCTTGGGCGGGAAGTCATCAGGGCTTGGGATCTGGTGGTAATGAGTGTCCCCAATGTAAGCTTGTACCACNGTCATGCGGTTCATGGTCAGTGTTCCTGTCTTATCAGAACAAATGGCTGTGGCGTTGCCCATTGTCTCACAAGCATCCAAGTGCCGTACCAAGTTGTTGTCTTTCATCATTTTCTGCAGAAGAAAAGAGAAAGGAGTTGAAAGAGGACCAACAGAGCTCCCCAAAACAAAGGTCAAAGGCTAAGTACTAGCCAACATTTGTCACTTTGTTTCCTAGACCCACACAAAAATCCAGGGTACTGTTTTTGTGAGGCGTTGAGAGTCTACCGATCTACTTAAACACCTAACTGAATAGTCATTTCCTAGAGNTAGGGACTTCTGCTTTGGGGGACCACCTAAAGTGTATAAAGGACAGAATAGCTTAGCCTTTAACTGAAGGGTACATGGAACTTTCCCTTTCCGTCTCTGTCCTTAAGTAACACAGTATTTTTCCAGTCTTACCTTTACGGAGTAGGCCAGTGAGATGGTGACAGCCAGTGGCAGCCCCTCTGGCACAGCCACTACCAATACAGTGACACCAATGATGAAGAACTTGACAAAATACTGGACGTAGACAGGAGTACACTCAGGTAGCCATGCTCTGCGCTCTACCACGAACTTTTCAATCACAAAGTATAAAATCAAGATGACAACTGTGAGGGCAGACATGATCAGACCTGTCCAGGGCAACAAGGCACATGAACAGGGGTTAGCCTGCTATACCCTCTCTGTAGGTTTTTTTTTTTTAACTTTCTTTTTATTTATTCTTCGTGTCTTTCACATCATGCCTCCTAATCCCACCCATCTCCCTCCCCCCAAAAAATAAAATTTAAGAGAAAAATGGAAAAAAAAGGGAGAAAGGGAAAATCTCATCATGGAAGCTGCAGTGTGACACAGTGAGTCACGCAGTAAACCCCTTTATCCATACATTTTTACAAGCAGGCATTCATCACATAGAATCATTGGTCTGGTTCGAGGCCCCTGGTCTCTGCTACACCATCGATGCTGGGCCCTCACTGGGACTCTCTCCCTGGACATCTTGTTGCTGGCTTGTGTTGTGGAGATCCTGCAGCCCTGGGACCACAGGACTGATCCCCTCACCACCACCACCTGTGCTCCAGCAGGTCACAGATGGGGTGGATGTTGGGGTAGGCCAACACATAACTCTGGTTTTGGGCCTAGGTAGTTGCAGGGTTGGTCAGCCCACCAGCCCTCCCCTGTTCTCACCAGGGTGAGCACTCCAGCATTGCCCTGGCTAGTTCACCCCTTGTAGCAGGAGCAAGGGGTGGGGCCAGTTCTTCCACTTTCACGTCCTCAGGGTTGGTTCTCCCATGTGGTGATACAGTGTGTACCCTAATAAAATTTGCCTGAAGATCAGAGGGTAGAACAAGCCAGTAAATTAAACATAGATGCCAGGTAGTGGTGGCACACACCTTTAATCCCAATATTTGGGGAGCACACATGCCATTAATCCCAGCACTAGGAAGGAAGTGATGGCTGGGCGGAGAAAGGTATATAAGGCGTGAGGAGACAGGAACTAAAGGCTTTTTCAGCTGGACCCTTTCGNCTGAGGACTCAGAGGCATTAAGTCAGAAGATTCATGGAGTTTGCAAGGTGAGATGTGGCAGTGGCTTGGTCCTTTGTCTCTCTGATCTTCAAGCAAATTTTATTAGGGTACACAATATATTACCACACTCCCACACCTATACCTTTGGGGCCAGCCCTACTGTGTTGTCTAGTCAAGGTGTAGGGGCCCCTCTCCTGAGTGCTGCACCTGGTTAGAGGCAGGGACAGCTCTCCCGATCTTATGACCTCAGGGCCAGCTCTTCCACCTATCTTAGGCATTGATGGGCAGGAAGGGGGGGCAACTCTCCCCAGCAGGCAGTAAGGGGCAAGAGGTAAGGGGGTACATCTCTCCCCCACCCACACCACTACATGACAGACAAGTAGTGAGGACAGTTCTCCCATGTTCACAACTTTGGGGGCTGGCTCACCCACACCTCCACCAACAGGGTTGGCGCTTGTGCTGCCCAGGTGAGGTGCAGGGCCTGTTCTCCTGAGTATTATAGCTGGTACTTTCTATAATTTTTAAAACCATAAGCTTTAGAAAGTTACATATTAAAATTTTCTCCCATTCTCTGTTGCGTGTATACAATGACAGAAGTTGTGGGTTTGTGTGTGTGTGTGTTTTAACAAAACAAAGGCTCTAAAAACAGTGGTTCCAAGGATACAGATGTTGTTCTCAGCATGTCACCAACCTGACTCATACCCTTGGATTAGCTGTTAAGTCCCTGTGGGTTGAGTTCCCAGTTCAAATTCTTCATTCATAAATAAGAGGGTTGCTGGGTATGGTGGCATGCACCTGTAACCTCAGCACTTGAGAACTGAGGCCAGAAGATCATGAGGTCAGGCCAGCCTGTTCTATACACACCCCCCAAACCCAACCAAACAAAAGAGGGGAGTAGAGTATGCTAGAACATGGGCTTCCTCCTAAAAGATGTGCTTCCTTTTAAACGGCCAGATCCCATAGCCTGAAGGGACCAGGTCACACCTCCTTGCAGGCAGACGACCAGCCCCCACCCTACCCCCACCACCCCAGGCAGAGAATCCAGAAGCAGACCACTGTGACTTGAGTGCTTCTCATCAGGTGTGCTACAGTAAACTAAGTTGAGTAGTGGGAAGCTTCCACCATGACCCCTAAACTTGGAAGTTGGGTTTTTCCTTTGTTTTTGAGATGTGTTCAGAGATACTGTCTAACGCTCTTTCTCTCACTGGATCATGGCCTTGAGCCCCCTTTTCCTAACAAACTGCAACTTCTAAAGGGGATTGTGTATCTACATGTGTGGACTGGTCACCACTGCTTTCCCAGTACTGCTGTTAATGTTAACAGGAGTTGACTGAGTAGCAGCTGTATCTGTCCACTTNGCAGTTTACCAACTTTGACTTTCCCTCCACTACCGTGTAAATGTCCCACACCCTGGACACAGGATGTCCTCACAGTGCTAGCGTATCACCTACATGATTTCTCCTATCATAGCACATCATGAAGATGACAATCACAGCAACAACTTACATAGTGCCTGCCGTAGGCCAGCCAAGCCTTCATAACCACTTCACAACAGCCCTAAGACATAGCTTACTATTATCACTCCTGTTTCAAAGGAGAGAAATCCAGGGGTCAGTGAGACCTCTGATGTTGCACACTGGTAGGGTGGCCAGCTTGGTTTGCCTGAGACTCAACAATTTCTAGGACTTACAGTGAGAAAACTGAGAAAGTTTCAACCATCTGGGATAGCTGGTCACCTTGCATATGGGGGGTGGGTGGGGATCAGTGGCTATCCTGAGGGTTAAGGATCAATATGTGCTCATCAGTGGCACAGTATTTGGGAAACACTCTTACGGAAGTCACAGTCTGGCCCTGATACTTCAGGGGCCTCATGGCAAGGCCATGGGGGATGATATCAGTGACTAGGCAAGGACCAGAGTAAGGAAGCAAGGCACCTGTGGTACAAAAACTTAGGGATACACACTCTCTCTCTCTGAGTTGGAAGGTATCTTGCTCATTTCACCCAAGCCCTGACCTAGCTTGACATGTACTTGTTGCTGATCTCTAGGTAGTTCTTACCCCCAAGGAAGAATGAGGCAGGGATGAGGAGAACACGTGGGTTAATCTAGTTAATGCTTCTGACCTGGAGACTGGGCTTAATAAGGGGCTTCTGNACCCACAGCTCAGCTCATAGAGTCTATACAGAGGATTTCAAGGTAGTTAGAATGAGCTAAGTGTTAGACTGAAACGAACTGGCCAGGTCAACACATTCCCATCAGAGCTTTCTGCGGTGCTTGAAATGCCCTTACTTGGGACTGTCCGGTAAGATGGCTACTGGACACGTGCGGCTAGTGAATATTTAAAATGCGGCTACCCGGCAGCAGACTGTAAACAGTGGTTGCTGCTGTGTCTATCACAGATCCCTGCGGACTCTCAGGCCCTATCACAGACTTTCTGAAGGTAGCCCACACTTTAGCAAGGACATCTGGAGAACTGTGCCCAGAAAAGCATGCTGAATATGACGGTGGGAAGNGGAAGCCTGAGGTCACAGAATACTCATTGGAGGACCACACCTTGAGGGACACTGCACAAAGGAATTATCTTTTTGTCCCCCTTCCTGCTGTTCCCTTAGGCTGGAAGATGGCAGGAAAGTGTAGGGGTGGATGATGGAGAAACTGCTTGTCACCCTAGCTACAGGATCCCTCTTCTGAATGGTCTCTCTAACCATCTTCCTTGCCCTCCAGTCTTTACCATTTATTTATTGCTCCATGCTGGGCTACGAGATTCTCCCACCATGGAGGGAACGCCTCCAGCAAACTGCAGCCCACTCTGTCCTTAAGGGGTTATAGGACAGGTCAGAGTGTTTAACTTTCTTCTTGCTAGCATGGCCTTCTCCTGATGTTTGGATGAAAGAGACCTTTGAGCTATTAACCTTTATAGGAAACATCTCTCTTCGAAAGCCCAAGGACTTTGATACAAAGATACAGCTATCTAGACCCAGGAGCCACCCCAAGTGCCAGCTTCTTCCTGCCAGTCCTGCTTGGTGTGGCAGGAAGGAAACTGTAGTAGGCAGCACACAGGGCAGCATTTTGAATCCACAATGGGAGGCAGGCTTAGCTACTCACCAGCCTTCCCGATCTGCACAGCCAGGCGTGTGAGCTTGCCCTGCAACACCGACTTCTCCTTCTTGGGCAACTTGTTTACTTTCTTCTCCTTTTCCTCAATGTCGATACCCTCCTGGCTGTTGAGTGGCTGGATTTCCAAGGCCACTCCATCTTGGGTCTTTGCTAGGGTAGACACACAAATGGGACAGATGAGCAGGCAAGGATGTAGTAGTGAACGGCAGGCAGGTAGAAGGCAAGATGCCCTTCTGTCTTCTTCCTGGAATGTCCCTTGGGCCCCTGACCTCAGTTCTGACCATTCCTCACTGGTGCCTTTGGGACAAATCTAACAACTGGAGATGAAATGGAGGATGCCTTTCAGGTCTGGATTCCCTCTTCATGACAACTTCCTGGCACTCCTCAGAGCCACATGCCAGGTTTATAGCAACAAGGGGATTAATCACACCACTAAGGCCATCACAGCAAGCATCCTTTCTGGAATCCAGAGCTTAAAACAGTGAATGTTTACTGTAGAAAGGGACCAAAGGAAAAATCTAGCAGGTATTAGAACATAAGGCTCCTAGCCTATTCTGTTAAAAGCCCCCTCCCCCAATCAGGGAAGAAACACAGATCCAGCCCCCCAAGACCAAAGTTACTTTTCAACTACTTATATAAGTTGAAGGACAAGGGGATGAAGTAGGTGTACAGCAGGACCTGAGTTGAGTATTCTGGGGGAAAGAAAAGAAGCTGCCATGAAGACTTAGAGAGAGGGAGAAGCAGAGACAGATGTATAGACCCAGTAAACCCATTTATTTCCCTTTTAGAAGAAGAATAAAGAGACCTGAAATTCAGATTTTTTTTTCTCCTTAAGCCCTGGTGCTATGATACTGTGATTTTATTTCTAAAGAGTACTATGATGTGTGTAACAAGGGAAAAAAAAACTAGCTTTAGGAACTGTCTCAAGACTACTTCTTGCTGGTCCCCAACACCCCTCCAACATGACTGTTTGCTTAGGAAGTCCCTCTTGAGACACAGTCTCTTCTGTCTGATGTACAAACAAGACAGAGATGGGGATGTAGACACAGCCACCAAGAGAAACACAAACCGTATCAGGAGGAACGAAACAGATTGTGGTGAGAACAAAGAAAGAAGTGGGGCAGAGAGCCAGAGAGAAAAGTCTCTCTCCAAAGCCTCTGAGTAGACAAGCAGAGAAGAAATACAGACCAGAAGACATCGAAGGCAGCTAGCAGAGGAGGGTGCAGGGAATGCCCAGCCAATGCCCTCCACCATGACTTCCAACCCAGAAACTGCAGGTGTGGACACGAAAGCAGAGCTCAGCACTCTGGGAAGAGCAGATCCGCGTTCCACACCCGACGCATTCTGGACATGCGCTTCCTCAAGCCAACAGCAGAGGGTACTGCTGTTCTGCCTTGGGCCCACCCCCGGATCTCTGCACCGTCCTCAGGATGAGGCACTGGGCCACAGCAGCAGGTAACAGATTATGGAGAGGGCAGGGAGACAGATGGCCTGGAAAGGTCTGGTTTGAGCGTGGGCAGGTAGAGAAGGCACACAAGTGGGTGGAGAGGTTACCTTTGTTGCGATTTTCAGAGACTCCTTGTTTTTTACCTGTTTGAACAAGAAAGAAAAAAGTGGGGTGGAGACCCAAAGCAACTAATAAGAGATGATCAGATATCTAATTTGTTGGTCCTCTCCCAGCATAGAAGGGCTACAGAGAAGGAGGTGGGCTGTAGGGCAGGGAGTTATGTAAAGGAAGCCAACATCTCTGTTCATTCATCCTTCCCATAAGTTCTAATGAATCCTTGGGATCAGAGCTAAGTGCTCAGATATGTGCACACATGGTCACGCCTGAGCTTCTCTTGCTCCTAGGAGGGAGGATGCTCTTGGCTTGAGTCAAATCTCTTGAGAAAACGGGAGTGGGAGTTAGGAGAGAGANGCAGGAAATGTTCGGCCCATGGAAAGGCCCTAAAAGGCATCTCCAGGTCAGTTCAACAGCACCAGGCAAGCCTCCTAAGTGTTCATCTGAGGGTAGCTGTGGAAATGAATAGTTGGGTTCTGAGAGACTGTTTCTTATTCATAAACTGCTCTCTACTAAGAACCTAAGATGATCCTTGGCCAAGTGGTAGAAACTGTTCTCTCCCCACAGGAAGATGGGATGCTCAGAACAAGGTGTGGGTTTGGCATTGACATCTGGGTCTTTTTCTCCTGGTATTCCTACTCTGGGAACAAGTGAGTGACCAAGACTAGTCTAACGGTCTCTCTGGTCCCACTCTTCCAACTGCGCTTCTCTTCTGCAGAGGCCCACAGTTTCAGCGGGACCTATGTTCTCTTCAAGCCACTTTCCTCTTAGCTGTGATGGTTCCTTTACTCCTTAATCCATGAGGAAGAGAGTAAGGGAAGAGGAGGAGGACACAGGGCACTCTGGCTGGAGCACCTTCCAGCTTATCCAGGGGAGGGCTGACTCAGCCTCTCACAACCAACCAAAGATACAGGAATTAAGGTTCAAACGAAATCTGACTTGAGGGCTTTGAGCCAGGACTCAGTGTTTGTATCAGAGCTCCTCAGGGACATAAGGTCAACGTGTGTATGTGTGTGTGTGTGTGTGTGTGTCTGCACATATGGCTATATACCATGTGTGTGCCTGGTCCACACAGGCCAGAAGAGGGCTAAGATCCCTTGGAACTGGAGTTATAGATGGTTATTAGCAGCCATGTGGGCACTGAAAACCAAACCCAGGTCCTTTGCAAGAATAGCAAGTGCTCTTAAACCACTGAGCCATCTCTCCAGACCCACAAGTGACACCTGCATCTTGGCAAGGAGTTTGGATATCTGTTGCTTCATCCCAGCAGACTTTTCTGATAGGTTTTCCATCTGGATCTGCTCTCTGACCTCTAGTTCATTCACAGAGATGAAAGAGAAGTTCATTCTCTTTCGGCATGCCNCTTACTTTTCTTCTTCCTTTCCTCCTCATCTTCCTCACTGGCCCCTAAGAGGGTGAAGATGATTCCAGTCTGGGAGTTGATCCCCACAGCAGTCACTACCATCCGGCCAGAACCTTCCATCACGTGAGTCCCTGTAAAAGGGAAGTGAGAAGACGGACACACACAAGTGCTGTTTGGTATTCTTAGCTGTGATTTGGTATGAAATACCAACTTAAAGCACAGTGCTCCCTTTCCTTTATGGACAGTAATCTATTTAGAAGGCAGTAAGAGAAAGCCAAGAGATGATCCCGTTTAAAATGACCAAGGAAACAGAGGTTAAGGTTAATGTATTAACTTTATGCCATCTTCCCAAATAGCAGAACTCCTATAACACTTACTTTATGAAAAACTTCTTTCAGGTTACTGACATCACTGCATCAGGACTACTCACATGTTCCTACTCAATCTGAACCCAAGAGAAGAAGAAAGGAGGGAGCTAATAGAGGGAATAGGGCCCAGAACCTGTAGCCTGACTATCTGGGGGCTGTGGATGATAACCTTGGAAGCCAGAGGCTATACCTGAGAGCAACATGGGGTCTTTTTCCAGAGACTTCTTGACATGATCTGATTCTCCTGTCAGAGAGCTCTCATCAATCTTCAGGTCATTCCCCTGGATTAGGATTCCGTCTGCAGGGAGTAGGTCACCTGGTGCACGAGGGGAAGCGTGACAGTAAGGCCAAGCAGGTAAGAGCCAACTCCTCCACTCCACCTCAGGGCTGCTCTTCTGGAGAAACCTAGAGGGCTCTGGTCCCAGGAGAAGCTGAAGAGTGTCTAAAGGTAACTGGAGAGCTGGGGAGGGGCTCAGTGGTAAGGGCTTATCTATACTGCAAAGGGCCCTGGGCTTGATCCCTAGGGTCACACATATCTCCAACTGATACCTTCCTGTGGCCTAAATAGTATATACCTTTACTCCTGTGCCATACAGGGCACAAGTATGACAATCTCTTGGAAGAGTTTTGGCTATGGCTTTCTCTAGAATTCCTTCCCACAACTTCCTAAATTCTTACCTGATAACTTAGCACAAGCTGGGGGATTATTGGGGGCCGGGAGGTATCCAGAAACTCCTAGTCCCTCATGTCAATGGACCTACTCCTCAAATTGTGTGTGGGGTAGAGGCCAGAGAAACATGGTGCTCTCACCGTATTTGATCTGGGCAATATCTCCCACCACAATCTCAGCCACTGGGAGTTGGATGAGCTGACCGTTCCGGATAATGCAGAATTTTTGCTCGAGTTCAATGCGACTCTGCAGCCCCCGGAACTGCTTCTCTTTGCTCCAGTCATTGAAGGCTGTCACTAATACCACGATGATCACTGAGGCAAGGATGGCTGCCCCCTCAATCCAGCCNGTTTCTGCTTCCTCCTCTTCATCTGGGCTACTTGAAGTCTGACCACAGACTAGCCAGGGAGGGGAGAAAGAGTCGTTGAAATGAGGGTGTTACTTCCACAGCCTCCACAAGATGGAAGGTCATGGAAACAGAGCAATAGAACATAGAGCTCTGCAGTGGAAGAGCTGTGCTCCAAGGAAATCAGAAGACAGCAGGATGGACCATCTTCTCATCATCACCAGATCTATCTGTGTTAGCTACTAAATGGCACAAAATATGCCGATGCAAGTCCTGTGAAGTGCAGTCGGGGCTCTCTGCTCTTTCCCACAATGCCAAGCACTATGGTTAGGACACACTAAGAAGTAGAGGTGAGGACACAGGATGGGTGGTGTTCTGAGTAAGGATGTGGTAGGGGAAGGGGGACGGTTAGGAGAACGGCTTACTAGCTGCTGGCTGCTCTCCTTTGTAGAGCCTGCTGGGTAACAGGAACATTGTGTACTACAACCTGTCAGGCACCGGTACTAGGTATGGTTGGTGGTGTGGAATGGACCCAGGTCAGCCACGTGGAGCACCTTAGACACTCACGTTCATTTTCTCCGCCAGGGGGTCGATAGAAGGACAGGACCAGGGAGATGATGGCTGCGATCTCCAGGATGATGAGAGTGACATCCTGCAGGGCTTCCCACACTAATTCTAAGAAAGTCTTGGGCTTTTTTGGAGGTATCACGTTCTGTCCAAAAACAAGTCTACGCTTCTCCAGATCTGAAGGGTTCCCAGATAAACCTGAGGAGACAAGAGGGTTGGGGGGTGATATCAGAAGTCAAGTTAAAGGCTTATTAATATCTATCTATCTATCTATATCTATCTATCTATCTATCTATCTATCTATCTATCTATCTATCTATCTATCTATCTATCTAGCCTACCTATCTACATGTATATGTATCTCTCTGTGAAAGTATATGCCATGTATGTGTGTGTGCCTGTAGAAGCCAGAAAGGGGCATCAGATCTCCTGGAGCTGGAGTTACAGGTGCTTGTGAGCTGCCTAATGTGGGTGCTGCCACCACAACACAGGTTTTTCTAATGAATGACCAGCAAGACTATCATGGTTGAAGTCTCAGATAACACAGAAAATACAAAAGCCAGAATCCAGCATAAGGAAGGAATTCCTGATCAGTAAAGGCGGAGCTTTGCTGAAAAAAACTGGAAGATGCTTGCACCTTGAGTAGAACACTCCAAAGGGGCCAACACTTGATCTTGTGTTGAGACTTTGTGGTGTTAAGAAAGCTAGGGGTGGGTGGTGGTGGTGGTTCGGGGGAGGGTGTCTAAAACTACTCTCAAGAAGCAGAAGAGAAAAAAAGGTTAAATTGGCTGACTTGAAATACTATNAAGTGGATGGAAATGGCAAAGTGAGTCACCTTTATCGAGAGGGCCCTTCAGAGGGGTATTTTAACACCATCTGCTTTGACCGACGTCAGTGTGCCACGTATTGTTTGATTTACAAACCAGAAGACTGTGTATGGGTTAATGAAAGATATGAACTAAAAAGCTGAATAAAAATGAAAAGACCTCTTGTCCAGTTATAGACCTGGAATGGGGTGCAGTGGGAATGNAGCCAACCATCCCAGTTTGCTCAGGACTCCAGGACTAGGGAACCTTCAAAAGTTTAAAAATGAGTAAAGGGTGACAAGATGACCTCCTGATGGGGGCCTTTTGCTTCTGGTGACCAGGCTAAGTAGATCTCTCCTCCTCAGGGGCTGTGCCCCAGGCTCTAGCTCTAAGAACAGAAGTACTAGAATGTTCTCGGGATTCACACAACTCTTCTCTCATAAGAGCAGGCAAATTCTGGCAAGGACCTGAACATGCTGGTTCACACATGAGGGCCAGAAAGAACCAGCCATCTGTTCCAGGTCATGCAAGGCGGAGGCAGAGGCTACCCATGTGTCTTCATTCCAAGCTGTAAGAGCTGTAGATCACTGGAGTAGAACCCTCAAGGCAAAGCAGCCTTAGGTGAGTCACCCCTGCTTTTCTGTCTATCAGAACCTCCAACAAAAGTATGGCTGTTTTCCTTACTGCTAAGTACTTGGTGTGAACTAGACAAACTATTACAGCTCAGGCTGAATAAGAGCTAAGCAAGGCCACAAAGTTTCCAGATACTGCACAGTTCTTGACAACCAGCATTTTCTCCACTAAACAGAACATGTAACTCCCCCGCCTCCACACACACTCCCAGGGTGGGGGTGGGGAGGCAGAATTATACTCCATAGCTTCCCAATAATTTTGGCCCCTCTTCTGGACCCTAGAGGGGTCACAGGTGGAAGGAAACCTTATCCAGCAGTAAACACCAGTTGGCATTCATTAAGCTGTTTACATGTTGCAGTAAATTCCTTTTTTT
>LZPO01037266.1:1315437-1331404 GCA_001675575.1 Neotoma lepida
GCCCACATTACTCACACTGGCCCACACTGCTCACACTGGCCCACACTGCTCACACTGGCCCACACCCAGGGCAGCTAGCCCTTTTCCAGCTGTTTGAATCAGGCTGTGCACATGTGCCTAATCCCCTCCCTCCAAGATAATCCTCCAGTGTGANACTCGCTCGCACCTTAAATGAGCACTAGCAGATTTACCCGAGGTGTGATGGCNCCNTCGACCACAGAAGGCTAGTCTCTGCAGCCAGGCCCAGATAAATTGCTAGGAAGGAACCTGGCAGCCCTAGGAGAGGTGAGACAAGAGTCCGAGGAGAAGACTGNGGGCAGAGCTGTAATGAGAGGCTGTGCCTTTTAGATTCATGGGCTATGCCACACTGATATTCCAGAATGGACTATAAACATTAGAGAGGAAAGGAAGCTAAAGAAGCCAGGCCCCTGCCTTCCTGTCANACCTATATCATCTGCATTCACTCCCCTACCTAGCTCTTCTCTTTCTCCAATACTAACATTCCCTAAAATGGTGGTGTCTAAGTGTGTGTTTTNGGGGGGAGGAGTTTGGTCATGCTTCTACCTTTTGGAGAACAGGGAGAAAGTATTAGAATTATCTATATTATCTCATCCATTTCTTTCTTTCTTTGGTTTTGGTTTTTTGAGACAGGGTTTCTCAGTGTAATAGCTCTGGCTGTCCTGGAACTCATTCTGTAGACCAGGCTGGCCTCAGACTCACAGAGATCCACCTGCCTCTGCCTCCCAAGTGCTGGTATTAAAGGCGTGCGCCACTATTGCCGGATCCTCATCCATTTCTACGCCTGCACATCGTGTCATATAAATAAGTTTAGTGTTCGAAGAGGACTACCAGTAATTCAAATGTGTCCCAAGTGAACATTCACTAGGCATGTATTAATTTTCTTCTTCCAGATTGATAATGCTACTAGAAATTTCAGGTGTGAGGGTACAGCTTAGTCATGAGCACTTGTCTAGTATTGGCAGACCTCCAGTTTGACCCCCAGCACCTTTCTGGGGGTGGTGGTGGAGGAGGGTGGATTCAATTGATTTCAGTCTGCTCTGTGTAGGAAGAGCCCAGTCCTAGTATGTTCCAGATAGCGATAAGATGGCCATGTCTAGGTAGTACATGGTGACAAGAACACACTAAAACCCCAGAGACCTTGAGGTGACAGGAGCTGTGCATTTAAATCTTGAAATTAGTGAATTCCAAACCATAATTTAGTCTGTCTTCAAACAGGTTCTTCTCCCTCTGGCCATTCCCCAAAAAAATCTTCCTAAATTTGACAGCTACTCAGTAGTTGGGGAAGACAAAGATGCTTGCATTGTAAACTAGGAAACTCTGGAAGGGGAGCAATCGCCACACAGCTGGTATATCCCTAGGCGAGCCTTAGATGATGCAGAGGGGTGGGGTCAAGCTCCCAGGCCCCTTTCTTCTCCATTAGTCCTGCATCTTAGCTCCTGCTGTCTCCTTGACACTGTTCTTCCTCCAAACACACAATTTTAGAATTATCTTTCATTTGTGTGCAACTTCTACTGACTTGTAAGCTCTGTGGGAGGAAAGACAGTATGTGCTGTCATGGTCACCAATGTGAGGTCATCTACAGAGCAGGTACTAGTAGTTGCATGTTGTTGGAGGCATATCAGAGGACCTTAAGTGCTGTGCTGCCCTACCCACTTCTGTAGGGGAGGAACGATGTGGAAGGCTAGAGATGGAACACGAGATATAAAGTCCAGCCAACGTTTATCTACACCCAAATTCCACAGAATTGTCTAAGCCACTTAAAAGAAGCCCTTTGTCAATGATTTATAGTTTATTTAAAGCTCCATTTTCTGACCCTTCTTCTCTGTGCCCAGAATTTCCTCTCATCTGCCAGCCTACCTGCTCCCAAAAAAGGATGTCTCTCCTAACTAGGGTGCTATGGCAGAGGGGGTATATGCAAGGCTCCTATGTGGGCCACCATGTGGTTGCTGGGAATTGAACTCAGGACCTCTAGAAGAACAGCCAGGGCTCTTAACCTCTGAGCCTATGTGGAAGAAAAAATACATCCTTCTAAATCTAGTCCAAAGGGTCTCTTGCCCAGGTTCCTCCTTCCACACTAAGGAGTGCTGAGACTGAGAACATGCCTCCTCTTGCCGTCCTCAAGGCAAGGGGCTCCTCATGCCAGACTCACCAAATGTTCCCTCCTCAGGAAGCCCTGAGATGGAGGGGCAGCTCAGAGGATAAGGGCTCTTTCCTAGCCCTAGTCTCCTGAGCCGCTTTACTCTGTGGGACTTGAAGAGATTTCTGGAAAAGGGACAGAGAGAGAAGATGAGGAAATAAAGGGGTGGGGGGAGTTGGAGGAATTAGGGTTGAAAACTTGAAGCTAGCCTGGGTTACACAATGAGGTTCTATCGAGAGGAAGAAGAATTGGAACGGGGGAGGGGCTCATGGAGCCCAGCCCTCCCCGAGGATCTACAGTTAGTTAATGACGTACCCACTGGTAAGGCACCCATGATCCTCTGAACAACCTTTCACCCGTGTTTAAGTAACAACTCTAGTGAAGTTTAACGGGTCACTAGAAGAGGAGGACGAGGAAGATTTTGACAAGAAAGTAGACGAGCTGGGAAGATGACGTCATCAGTGGGAGGGAGATAGGACAAGAGAGGGTGATGGGGAATGTGATCAAAATGCATGCACACATGTATGAAAATATTGTAATCAAGTCCATTATTAGACNTAATTAATAATATAATATTACAAACTTTTTTTTAAAGAAGGGAATTGGAACTAGGAAAAAAAGCAAGAAAATGAAAAGGGTTCCATTGGTGTAAAATGCTGAGTCCCTCTCCTGATCAGCCCATGTTGACAAAGTGTCCTATTAACTCCCAGCCCTTTGTCTTAGCTTTTGTTTATACAAAGCCACAAAGACAGATAACTGAGGGCTGGAGCGATGGCTCACACTAAAGGACCTGGGTTCGGTTCCCAGCACCCGAATGGTGGCTCACAACCCTCTGTAACTCCAGCTTCAGGCGATCTGATGCTTTATTTGAATTCTGTAGGCAACAGGTTTGTACATGGTGCATAAACACAATATGCAAACAAAACACTGACACACATAGCATCAAACAAACAAATTAATAAATTTAGACTGGAGNCTATGGCTTCTTCCACATCTTCCCGCCCCTTCTTAGTTCCCTAAACGTCCCTCCTCCATTCTGGTCACTCTCTCAACTTTGTGGCCAGTCACTGCTGACTGCTGAGGTCGTCCAGCACTAAATCCGCACTCCCACCACCCTGCCCAGGGTCTTCCTTATTCTAACCTACTCTAGGCTGAGGAGCAACTGCTACTGCAACACATTAATGCAATGCAGGATCTGGGTTCAGTTTCCAGTACCCACATGTCAGCTCATAATTACATGTAACTATATGTGGTGGTTTGAATAGGTATGGCCCCATAGACTCATGTGTTTGACAACTTGGCCTGTAGGGAGTGGCACTATTAGGAGGTGTGGCCTTGTTGGAGTAGGTGTGTCTTGTTGGAGGAAGAGTGTCACTGTAGGGGAGGTCTCAGATGCTTAAGCACAGGCTCAGTGTCACACAGTTCTTTTGTGGCTGCCTNCAGATCAAGATGTAGAACTCTCAGCTCCTTCTCTAGCACCATGTCTGCTTGCAGGCCACCATATCCCACCATGACGATAATGGACTAAACCTCTGAAACTGTAAGCCAGCCCCAATTAAATGCTTTCCTTTTTAAAAGTTGCTGTGGTCATGGTGTCTCTTCACAGCAATAGAAACCCAAACTATGACACTCTAGTTCCAGGGGATCCATGACACTGACTTCTGGCATCTTCGGGCACCAGTACACATGATGCACATAAACTCATTCAGGCACACACACACACACACACACACACACACACACACACACAGCATCTTTTAAAATACAAAACCAACTTTAAGTCTCTGCACTTCTGTACACAAGAGGCAAGAGAACATTAATAGGCTGTGAGCCAGAAAATAGACACTGCTCTACTGGTACAAAGACCTCAGGCAGGTCATTAAAACCTTTAGCTTAGCAGAGAATAATAAATTTAAGTGCTAGTCAAACAACAAACTCAACCAATAAAAAGTAAGAAAAAAAAATAAACAAGTCCTGTCTCTAGAATTGTATAAGTAGAGGCTAACAAAATCATGTTAGTGTCAAAACCCCCAAGTTCCCTTAAGTCTCCTTATTTGCTATAATTTGAAAAGTTGTAACTACAGTAAACCCAAGCAAAAAATAAAAGAAAAAGGGTTATACTCTATTTCCCTCACCACCAATGCCCCCGCCCCAGAAGCCGGGCTAGCTTCAAACTCCCTGGCTCATGAAATCCTCTCAGCTCCTGAGTAACCAGGACCTCTGGCAAAAGNTTCCCCCATTTCAATCTACTCAAACTTACTTCATCTGGGTTTCTAACTAGAATCAAACTTACTCTCTTATCTTTATTCCCATTATTAATCTGCAGGAGCCTCCCACAGGTGACAAAATCACATGAAACTGAAAGACATCTGAGAGTGGTCTTCTGGTAATTTTTATAGACGGTAAATTGTCAGAGCTACATGAAAGGATGAGAGAAATGGGAGAAAAGTCTGGGTCCTGCTCTGAGGAGCCCCCAGGTTTCAGCTTATTGGATCCCTGAGTCCACTTTATAAAAGAAACATCTGACCCGAACAATAAAAGGAGGGCAACAGAAAGACCCAGCTTCGGTTCTGGTGGGAGTCTGTAAAGTAAGACCTGCATGTCTCAGGAAAGCACAACAAGGTACATCCTCTCTTTAGAGCCCACACTGCTGTAAGAGTCACTGAGAAAGAAGCTCAAGGGACAGGCTGGGTGGTGCATGCCTATAACCCTAGCACTTAGAAAGGCTGAAGCAGGAGGATCACAGGTTCCAGGTCAGCCTTGGTGGCAANGTGATACTGTCTCAGAGAAACAAACAAACAATAAAACCAGGAGGTGATGGTGGGTGTGGCAGTACATTGCCTATAAATCCCAGGACTTGGGAGGCTGAAACAGGATAACTGGTGTGAGTTCAAGACCGTCCTGGGCTCCAAAGTGAGACCTTGTTTCAATAAATAAATATAAATGAAAATGAAAAAACTTTAGCTGGCAGGAAGTGGACAGTGTCCAGAGGGTAGTATTAGACACAAGCTTAAAGGCCCAGAGGAGCTGCCTGAAGGCCACCAAGCACTGCCATCTTCAGCCTCTGAGGTGAATGGGAGCATGGGGGACAGAGAGCAACTGCAGTCACACATACCTGAGCCACATTAGAGATTAGGATTCTTTGAAATTTATGGGCACTCATTTTCCAGCAAAATCTCCAGGCACACGAGCTCTGTTTAATTTATATAACACCTATTATCAGTTTTCACATGCATATACAAACATATATGCACACACAAGCACTGAACTATTTAATCCCAGTAACTCTATGGGCTAAATATAAACATTACTATAAATACCTGAACTCAAAGCTTATGAGATACATACCAGGCCTGTAATCCTATCTACTTGGGAGACAGGCAAGAGAAGCATGAACTGAAAGCCTGCCTACACTACAGAGTGAGTTCAAATCTAGCCTGGGCAATGTAGTGAGAATCTGTCTTAAATAAAAAGTAAAAAAGAGGGCTGGTGCTACAGCTTAGTGGTAGTGGTGGTGATGTGTGTGTGTTTGTATGTGGGGGTGGGATCTTGTGTAAAGTCCTGGGTTTGGTCCCTACATGGTGGGGAAGAAAAGTTTATCAGACAGGATTAAAAAAAAATCAGTAACCCCAAGACAGAAAACAGCAATTGATCCAAAGATATGCTTATGATATGCCATCCCATTTCTAACTGTGTACAATAAGGTACTCGGATGGTGGGAATACTACTTCCTGTAGCCCTTTCTCAGACATTGAGCTTTAAGATCAGTGTGAGGAAGAATTCTACCTTAAGTTCTTCTGTAATCAAAGACTGATAGAATGAGGAACTGATTATAAGTGCATCTAAATCACAAGTAAGTACAGACTGGTAAAGAAACAGGAGGAAAGAATGCTTTGGAGAACCATAGTTCCTAAACACATCACGGGGAGAAACAGCTCTTCACGGCCTCCCTCCTTCCAGCACTTTAGAACGCTGTACTCTTCCCACAAGAAGAAAATCAACCCACTGGGTCTCCAGAAATGTACCTTCCCTAGAAGCTGGAAAATAATATTTCAAAATCCTAGTCACTGTCCTCCAATCCCCAGCCCCTGAGATGGCCTTTACCTTCTACAGGGGACGTTTTCAGTCTATTGCAGATATCATGTACACCTCCATATTGGGTATTGATCTGGGTGACTGCATCAGCTGAACGAAGCTCCATGAGCTTTCTCAGGTCCATTAATGTGCAGCCAAACTCCCCTTCATAGCTCTCAGCTACCGAATTGAGCGGCAAGTTACGTCCTGATGGGTTCGTCATTTTGCCTGCAGTTACCAGACTCTCAAGCACAGAAGATGTAGAGTTTCCCTCCAACTGATCAGTGTCTCTTGCTTTCTCTTCCCCGTTTCTTNCCACTTCTTTCTTCTCTGGGGGCTCAGTTAGGAGATAAATTGACAATATCTTGTGCAATAAGCTTCAAAGTAGCAACACCAAGCCTAGATCTTTTCTTCTGTATCAAGTCTACTAGTGAGAGGAGGAAGAGGTTGGGGGAACTTAGTAGATGACGGACTTGGCGTCACGCTGATTGGTGTCCTCTGGGTGGTGACGGAAATAGTCATCCAGAGTAGGTAGGTTCCTAGCTTAGACTACTTGTCCATATAGAAGTGTAAACAGGATAAGCATGTTACCATGGAGGCAACCTTAGCAACAACCGGCAACTGCGATGGTAGAGCAGCATCATCAGGAGAAAGAGGAAGGCTCCCTGGATAACGATGACAGTTAGGTCTCTGGAATAGAGATGCAAAAACGGACAAAGAGAAACAATTAGAACAGCCATGAGGATCCAGGATTTACAAGGGTTTAAATGACAGTTGGTGTCTGAACAGAACTGATAGCTGAGGCCTAAGCTGAGTGGTCAGACTTATGGGAGGCCCTGGGTGGGCCTGTCGACTGGAAATGTAGAGAAGTTATCTCAGAAACATCATCTTTAAGTCACTTCTTCTAAACCAAGGCATACAAATTAACTTAAGAAACTTGCATATAAAAGGTTACAACCTCTAATGCCTCCCCCTAGCCCTCCAGGAGATGACTAACTACAGGATACTTTAGTCTGGCCTTTCCTGTAAGGTGAGAGAAGAATCAGAAAAGGAATCTAGACCCAAGAGGGCAGGATGGCTTGTCCGCGCACCATGCATTCCTGTGTGCCATACTCTTCCCTGCTCCCAGTACAGACATTTACAAACCAGGAAGATAGGCTGATAAAACACCTTCATTGGTATGAAGATTTGGCAACCTATGGCAGTTATCTGGCATCAAATTTTGGTCTTAGGGCTAAGCCCTCCCAGCAGCTTTTCCTGGTAAGGAAAGAGTAAAATGCTCTGGCAGTTTATGATACAGGGTGGAATCATTTTTTTTTTTCCTATAAAGGGCAGATGGGCCTCTGAGGAAGAGAGATAGTAAGTGTGGCCCCTATGAGTGTTCAAGTTTCTCTAATGTAGGAGAGATAAGTTCAGCCGGTGCACAGGCCCCAACAGTCATCAGTGTGAGGAAGCACCAGAGGGTCTTGTGTTAGTACAGTGACATATCAGAGTGAGGCAGGCATTTCTCCTTCATCGAGATAGACGTTACCTGGAGCACATACTGGCTGAGTGTGTGGGCACAGCTACATGTAAGTAAGGATGAATGGGGCTGAAGGTGGCTGTGCTTGGCTGCAGACAAGGGCTGATACGTGTCACACATCAGCCTCTCCAATGTGAAGGGCTCTCACTAAATGTAGCACCCAAATATGTAGGGCCCATGTTAAATACTCATCCCGTACTATAATCGGGTTATGCTGCCAGGGTTGGCAAGGCACTCCAATTGGCTGGGTAACGAACAGATGCCATTCTTGCTTCCAGAAGGTGAACAAAACTCAAGAGTCACCAGATAAGGACTTGGTTCTTTTTTTTTTTGTGGTTTTTCGAGACAGGTTTTCTCTGTGTAGCTTTGTGCCTTTTCTGGAACTCACTCTGTAGTCTAGGCTGGCCTCGAACTCACAGAGATCCACCTGCCTCTGCCTCCCGAGTGCTGGGAGGACTTGGTTCTTTTTATCAATTATTTTCTCCAGAAACCAATTTGATCAAAGCCCCTGCTGATTCCGACCAACCCTGCCCCAGGTGGGTTCTTCTGGAATGGAGGTTGCTACACCCCTCCCTTAGCTACATGCCCCACCAACATTCTTAATGCTCTGACTTACAGTACGTTAAACAAGCAGGGAATCCTGAGAAAGAGCCTGAGGCAGTGGGTCTAACTCCCTTGTTCAGATTGGCATAGGAGCAGGACCAACACTAGCAACAATTTCCTATTCAAATCCTGTGGAAAGGAGAATTGAGGATGGTACAAGAAGGGTGCATACATTCACACAACTATGCTGTCATAATTGCCTAATTTTGTCATTATTTTTGTTAAATTCTTACTGTATCTAATTTATTTATGTACTTGTGTGCACACACAGGTATATGTGCATGTTTGTGTGTATACATGTGTTTAGAGGACAGAGGCAAACTTTGGGCCAGGGTCTCTCATTGACCTAGAGCTTCCCAATTAGACTAGGCTGGCTAGTCAGTGACCTCCTGAGATCCTCTTGTCTTTGCCCTACCCAGAGCTGGGACGACAAGCACATGCTACCACCCTGGCATTTTATGTGGGTGATGGGGACTGAACTCAGGTCTCCATGCTTGCATGGTAAACACTTTACCAGCTGGTCTATCTCCCCAGTTTCTGTGCCTAATCTCTAAATTAAACTTTGGCACCAGGTACAGTGGCATATACCTTTAATCTCATCACTCAAGAGGCTGAGGCAGGAGTGTTATGAGTTTGAGGCTTAGTCTGAGCTACAAAGCAAGGCCCTGCCTCTAAAATGAAATGTTATAATAAGTATTTTCTTTAAGGAAAAAATATAGTATGTATAAATGTGCATAGGGTTCTGTCCTACTCAGGGCTGCAGTGGGTATCTTGGAATGCATCTTTTGCCACCAACTGTCACAGGACTTTCTCCCAGTTTAGTTCTCCAAGCCTGCAGGGAGTGAGAGGGAGACCAGAGCAGCAAGGGACCCATCTTCACCTTAGGTAGAGACCCTTAATCTTGCAGAGGATGTGCAAGACGATGCTGAGGAGCGTGGAATTGGGGATCAGACTTTACTCTTCTTCCCACTCCCTCTCTCTTATTTGAGACAGGGTTTCTCTGTGTAGCCTTGGCTACTCTAAAACTTGCTCTGTAGACCAGACTGGCCTCAAACACATAGATCCACCTGCCTCTGCCTCCGGAGTGCTGGGATTAAAGGTGTGCGCCACCATCACCCAGCAGATTTTACTTTTCTTTAATTAATTTTTTATTTTATGTATATGGACATTTCACCTGCATGCATGTCTGTTGCACCACTTGCATGCTAGAAGGTACCCAAGGAGGCTTGATAAGGGTGTCAGATGCCCTGGAACTTGAGTTATGTATGGTTGTGAGCTGACATGTGGGTGCTGGGAACAGAACCTGAGTTCTTTAGAAAAGCAGCCCTTAGCTGCTGGGCCATCTCTCCAGACTCTACTTCTTTTTTNTAAAAGGCAGTCTTGCAACGGAGCCCAGGCTGGCCTGGGACTCACTACAGAACCCAGGCTGGCTGTAAATTCACGATCTTCCAGCTGCTGCCTCTCAAGTGCTGGGATTACAGGTGTGAACCACTACTCTTGACAGAAGATTCTTATTTTTTTCCGTCCCTGCCACTACAGTGGTTACTCTGCGAAGCCAGGGGTTCTTTTGCACATCTTACTCATTACTTGTTCCTCATTGCTTTGAAGAGAACTTGTAGTGGGCACTCAGTTGATATTTTTATTACTAAATGCACCGGTAGCAAATTCAGAAACACACCTGCTACTCTCCTAGTCACCTTTAGTGAGTCACTTAGGCTGCTTAGGACCTTTAACTGGGAGAAGAATCAGCCCTANCTAACATATNGTGCTAAGGAAGCAATAAAGGAATGGGTTTCTTGACTTAATGCAATTCAGCATGTTGGNTGTTCAGCATAGGGCATTCAAGCGANGGGAGAAAACCTCACTTGATCTGAGTCAACTTTTGTTTCTTCATCCTTTAAGCAGAAGGACAATTAATTGCTCTATGAACCTCTCCAGGAAGCCCCCCACTTCAAGGAAAAGAAAATTCTAAGGCAGCTTCCTTAACAATACCATGAGCTGGGCTGTGTCCACTAGCAACTTATTAGCAGCTAATACCTCTGCTCTGCATCCCATGCCCCATATCATCCCATGCCCCACATCATCCCATGCCTCACATCCCATGCCCCACATCCCATGCCTCCACATCATCCCATGCCTCCACATCATCCCATGCCTCCACATCCCATGGTTCACATCCCATGCCCCACATCCCATGGTCCACATCCCATGCCTCCACATCATCTCTTGGCCTTTCCAACCCTAGTGACCTGCACTGAGAGGTCCTGCTCAGGTCTGCCCCTCTCTGGCATTCCAACACTCTCCAAAGAACTGTTCTCTGTCAAGAAAGCTGTCAAGTAGGCTGGGTATGTAGCTCAGCCGGTAGCGTGCTTGCCTAGCATGTAGGAGGCCCTGGGTGCCATCCCCAGAACCACATAAACNGAAGCCAGAGTGGCGGTGAACACCTGCAATCCTAGTGCTTGGTAGAGGCAGGGGATCAGGAGTTCAAGTCCAGTTTATATACTGGGTTTGAAGTCAGCCTGGCCTGCATGAGACCCTGTCTAAACAAGGAAAAAAGAGGGCCAATGAGATAGCTCAGAGGATAAGATAAAGGTACTTGCTGCCAAGACTGATGACCCAAGTTTGATCTCTGAGGACACATGGTAGAAAGAGAGAATGAACCCCAATAAGTTGTCCTCTGACATCCACACATGTGCCTTGGCACACATACCTCCATACACACACCACACACTCCNCAACACAAATAAGTAAATGTAATTATTTGAAAAAGAAGAAAGGGCGCCTGGCCATAGTCCTTCTAGTTCTTGAGGGCCAGAGGCAGGAGAATGGAGNGTTCAAGGTTCAAGGTTAGTTGGGGCTACACAGAAGNTATAGGCCATCAAAAACTACACAANGAGACTCTCAAAAACAGAACTGGAACCTGCCACAGCAGGCTGCTGTGTCTGAACTATCCTGAGCTGGCCCTTCATANGGCTCCCAGGCAGGCTGACCTGAGCACACTCCCTCTTTAAGATACACATGGGAAGAGGTCATAGGTGGAACANAGGACTTGGCCAGAGTGGTGGTAACATTTAGGTGGTAGTGGTACCGCTTCTCATCATTTCTCAACAGCTACACTCGTGACAGGAGGCCAAGTGAGGGCAGGGGCACTGATCACAGGATGGTAGTCTGTGGCCAGATCCAGGAACCTGATGCTGTGCTCAGTTAGCTCCTAGACCTTGGGGTGTAGTGGGTCAGTCCTTCCTAAAGGCGAATACTGCTTCCTGGTTAGATGTGGTAGTGCATGCCTCTAATGTCACCCCAGCACTCAGGAGGGGGTGAAGTTCAAGGCCAACCTGAAATACATGAGAAAGAAAGAAATGTAGTGTCATCATGAGGGTAGTCACTTAGAGAAAGTGTGACTTCAGAGATCTATAATCCTTCCTCCTCCTCAAAGTCACCAGGTATTTCTAAGTTAAAGTATAAAGCACTATGCTTGGTAGAAGAGGCTAATAGTTACATAGCTTTTACAAGGGTTAAAAGACATGCATCTAAAACAATTCTATACATTTTAAGGACATACTTGTGCAAAAAGGTATCTTAGACCATTAGAATGTTGCCTACAGGCAGAGAAGAGAAATAGGAACTGGGGAAAAATTGAGCAGAAAGGGGCCTGACGTAGACTGACGCTAAAAGTTGGCCATGGATTCACAGATGAATCAGCCTGCCCCAATTTATCCCCAAGGCCCCAAACTATAAACCATACCATCAAGCATGGTGGATTACATCTGTAATTCCTAGCACTTGGGAAGTTGAGGCAGGAGGATCACTGTGAGTTTGAGGCCAGGATGGGCTACAGAATGAGACTATGTCTTCAAAACAACACCCATCCAAATGAAGAAAAAAGAAAATACAACANAGTGCCAAGACCTTTCAATTGTGGAATGGCTGTGTTGTCTGGGGGATGCTGTAACAATGATAGCAAACCTTGTCAGGTCTGTGGAAGGCAGGAGGAAGGTCGCCTGTGGAGAGATACCATGAGTAGACCTATGGTTGATGGCCTGCTCCTGCCTGGTCTGCTCAGATCCAGCCTGTGTCAGAGACTGCAGGATACATTAGATGACAACAGGAACTCTGTGGCACGGGCAGGGAAGCAGCNTGAAGGTGGGAGCAGGAATATGCCTTCCTTCTAAGGCAATGTCACAGCCTTACCTCCACTCCTAGNTCCATCCTATAATAGCACTAATATTACCAGGACATGAAAAAGCAGTCCCCTGGGACCCAGAGCTACAGGAAGGTACTCTCTTCCAAATCATCTGGGACATACTGGCCCAGGTCATCTCCATCCTCTTGTGACTAGATGACTGTGGAGTGAGTGTGTGTGTGTGTGTGTGTGTGTGTGTGTGTGTGTGTCTGTCTGTCTGTCTGTCTGTCTGTCTGTCTGTCTGTCTTGGGGTATGCAGAGGAAAAAGCAATCATAATGTTCTGTTGGTTAAGGAGGTTGAGAGTGGATTTTGGGTGGGAGAGACAGTTCCATCTACAGCAGTAGTTCTCAACCTTCCCAACGCTGTGACCCTTTAATACAGTTCCTCACGTTGTGAGTGACCCCAACCATAAAATTATTTCATTGCTACTCCATAACTGTAATTTTGCTACTGTTATAAACTGTGGTGTAAATATCTGACATGCAGACTATCGGATATGCAACCCACAAATGGGTCTCGACCCACAGGTTGAGAACCATGGATCTAGAAGGCCTAGCATCTTGGGAGTGGGCAGCCTTGCTGCCCCTGCCCCTGCCCCCTAGTCCTGAGAAATGCCTGGGAAAGCAATCAGCTGGAGTACTTGCCTCTCACTCCTCAGAACTGAGACAGGAAGCTGCTGGGCCACATTCAGTGCTCAAGGGCACTGACATTCAAGCATTGAATATATACACGTTCTTGGATGACATAGATTGCCTTTCTTGGGGCTGCTGTGGTTTTTCCACACATTGGTTCCAAGGGAACAAAGGGGCTTTTTAGCAGCTGGATTGCCTCTGGGGCTATTTTTAGAAACAAATTTCCTCAGAATCCGTCCTGTTCATGGAGAGAATTAGAGAGTCAATCTCTCTTGGCTGTGGAAGTATGGGCCTGCATGCTCCCAGGTGATGTCTCCCTCATCTACCACAAATGAGGGCCAGGGCAGCTGCTCTGTGCCNNNGGTCTCCACAGGAAAGACAGCAAAGTGGCACTCACTAGAGGATCACATGGTGGCCCTCCATTTACCGCCTTCAGTCCCATGAGTCCTGCCTATACACAGNCAAAGAGCTCTCACCACCCTGGCCTTCCTGGAGTTCTCTCAGCCCAACTAGTTCCTGGAAGACACAGGCAAAGGAGTGAGGTCAGCTTGTTGAATAGGTGTGTATTAAGAAAACAAACAACAACAACAACAAAATCCCAGAAAGACAAAACTGGGTGTGGTGGCATATATCTATTATCCCAGCATTTGAAGGATGAAGCAGGGGGATCACCCTGAGTTTGTGGCTACATGGCAAGACCCTGTCTTAAAAAACAAAAGGGAGGGAAAGGAGAAAGAGGAGGGGGAGAGGAGTCAGGAGAGAGGGAAGCAAAAGAAGGGTTTGGGAATGAGAGGGACACCAGGGCTCCTGGGAGCTGGCCCTCCACCAGCTTCCAGATCAGGACTGAAGCAGCCTGGGAATGGGCATTTCTTTTTCTTTCTTTCTTTCTTTCTTTCTTTCTTTCTTTCTTTCTTTCTTTCTTTCTTTTCTTCCTCTTTCTTTCTTCTTTCTTTCTTCCTCTTTCTTTCTTTCCTTCCTTCTTTCTTTTTTCCTTCCTTCTTCTTTTTTTTGGTTTGTTTTTTGCTTTTGTTTTAGAGATAAAGTTTCTCTGTGTAGCCCTAGCTATCCTGGAACTCGCTCTGTAGACCAGGCTGGCCTCGAACTCACAGAGATCNGCCTGCCTCTGCCTCTCAAGTGCTAGGATTAAAGGCGTGCGCCACCACCGCCCGGGAATGGCCATCTCTAACAGCTGGATAGTGAAGCCATTGGTCAGGGCAGCATTTGAGGGCCCCTCAGGGGTGCACCACCCGCCCATGTGAGTCAGCAGCCCCAAAGGTTACAAGGCTTTGGAAGCCTGAGGCAGTCAGAACACTGCCCTAGCTCCAGGCTGACAGGGGAAGACAAGGCCATGCCACCTCTCTGCTCTCACCTTCTCCCTCCTCCAGTGCTCTTTGGATGCTGGTGTCCTTTTTCCTCATCTTAGAGACCCGTGAGTTTTCCAAGAGAACTGTCTCTTTTTATAGGTTACAGCAGGAGCCTGAGTTTATTTAAGAACTTGGGCTCAGGTAGAGCCAAACCCGTCACTCCTGCTTTCTGTCTCTACAGGAGAGGAGGGGATAGGCGGGAACAACACCCAGGTGAGGGTGAAGCAGCATCCCCCAGCCCCCTACCTCACCTCAATCCCCATCCCACCAAGGGCTGCTTGCAGGCCAGGCCCACTGTCTCCATGACACCTCCCCAGGAGCCTGCCCACGCCTCCCAGGCCAAGGGCCCCAGTGTGCTGGTGGGGTGGCAGCTGCTGTTTTCCAGGCTGGCTGACAGGCTGTTATAAACACTCGTTTTAGGTTGCTATGGCAAAGAGAGTGTGTAGCCTGGCTACGGTGAAGCTATTTATGTGCCTGAAATGGCAGAGTGGTATGTTTTTTATTATTTTACTTTGAAAGTTTTTCCTTTCCCAACCCCCTAGAACAGCCTTAAAAAAAAAGAGGACGGGACCACAACTTTCTCAGGAACAAGAAGAACAGAGTCAGAAAACAAAGCTTGTGCCTTGAGCTGGGAAGGGGANACTGAAGTGAGAGCATGGGTAAGCGCCCTAAAGAAGGGAACGTCCGGCTTCTGGCCATAAGTGTGCCTTTGCCGTACCTCTTGGGAACTGAAGCCCTACCTCAGCCCCAGCTCATCAGGGAGAAGGGCCAAATCCAGGCTCTTGTCACCTTTTTATAAACTCCTACCACTGAGAAAGACAAAGCCCCTTTGTCTATGTCCTCCAGTCACATACTCCTCGCCCTCCCATGTCCTGTCACTGGGATGAAGACACTGATGATCTCTCCAGGGTCAGAGGAGGAGAGAGCCTCAAAGCTACCACACCCTCTCATGGGCAGCAGGGCCATCTGGCACGGAACCTGGTCACATGTGGCTGGAGGTCTGCAGAGAACAAGCTCTTTGGGTACCTCTAAGAGGACACACATTCTTCTACTTGTCATCCCCAGGAAGCCTCTCTCTCTCTCTCTCTCTCTCTCTCTCTCTCTCTCTCTCTCTCCTCTCTGTATGTGTGTGTGTGTGTGTGTGTATCCCTACACAACACATCTAAGATGTTAGTAGAGGTGGTGAGGACCCCAGAAGTTCAAACGCTACAGGAGGATTAAAAGCTTAATTTCTACTTAGACACTTGTGTCTCCATGCCACCAAGCATAAAGGGAGATTTTTGGCAGAGGCAGGGAGTAACCAGATATCAGGCTCACTAGAATACCTTTCTAAGCACTATGGCTCTCTGCCTTGTCCAGCCTCCCACCCCAAAATAAAGTAAATAATGAGAAAGCAAGAGAAAGAAAGAAGGAAGGAAGGAAGGAAGGAA
>LZPO01037266.1:1340805-1366598 GCA_001675575.1 Neotoma lepida
ACATACACATATACACACGCATACACACACACACACACACATACACAAACACACACATACACACACATACACACATGTACACACACATACACATACATACACACACATACACACACATACATACACACATACACACACATATATACACACACATACACACACATACACACACACACATACACACACATATACACACACATACATACACATACACACACACACATACATACACATACACACACACATACACACACACACATACATACACATACATACACACACACACACACGTGTAGGGGGAGGTAAGTTGGTACTATCGTTTGGTGGTGCTAGAGATCAAACCCAGGGCCTCAAGCATGGTAAACATGGGCTCTACTTCTGAACAGCATCCTCAGCCCTGTGGTTGACTGACTAGTCAATTTCACTTGTTGGGTCTGGAGCGGGTAGGTACCTACTTCACCAGTCAGAAGGTGTGAAAAACTATACACCATGTGGTAAAAGGAAAGGCATTTTGTTGCATTCTAATGACCTGGATTGGAATCCAAGCTCTGATTTTGGACAAGTTCCCCACTCAGTGATCATGTAACACGAGGAGCACTGTCATGTGCCAAGCATCATTTGGCTTATTTCTGCAGGACGGCACTTTGCTTACAACCACCAAGTTCCTCAGCAGGAGAGGTACATTTTGCTCTCATCTCACTGACTTCTGATGACATTCTTTTTCAGAGCCCCTGTATGTAGACTTTTAGGCAGGAATGTACTCATGCCTGCTTAATTCCTTCTAAAATCAGTGTGAGTCCCTACGTAAGTTCAAAGCCTTGGTTTCGGCATAGTAACAGACGCTTTCATGTTTAATGCCTATTGCACCATTATGCATATTACATGAAATTATGAATATTAGTGATTAAAGTGACTGACACAGAAGCTACCCCAGAAATGGTTATAGTTGTTTTTCTTTTGGGCCAGAGCCTTCCTTAACATCTTTTATGTGTGCGAGTGTTTTGCCTGCCTGTGTGTCTGTGCATCGTGTGTGTGCACTGCCTGTGGAGGACCGAAGTTGATCCTCTGGAACTGGAGTTACAGATGACCGCAAGCCACAGTGTGAGCGCCAGGAACTGGACCCAAGTCTTCTACAGGAGCAGCAAGTGCTCTCAACTGCTGAGCCATCTCTCCAGCCTCAAGGTTTAACACAGATTTTTTTTAATGGCCACATTTACAGTCTTCATTTGTGCTTCCTTTCCCTTTACTAGCTTGGAAGGTGCAGTTTTCCATCGAGATTTTTTTTAAAAAAGCATTTACAAAATTTTTATTTAGATTACGGGGGGGGGGCACGGATGTGCCATGGCA
Organism: Neotoma lepida; assembly: GCA_001675575.1. Lineage (NCBI taxonomy): Eukaryota > Metazoa > Chordata > Mammalia > Rodentia > Cricetidae > Neotoma > Neotoma lepida. Next base: position 1,342,153 of record LZPO01037266.1, read on the forward strand.
TGTGTGTGGAGGTTGGAGGGCAACTCTGGGAAGTTAGTTCTCTTCTACCTTCACGTGGGTCCTGAGGATCAAACTCTGATTGTCAGGCTTGCTCAGCAAGTGTTTACCTGCTCAGCCATCTCTCCAGCTCTCACCTAAAAACCTTAACCTGTAACTGATAGCATCTTTAAACTCTTCCTGAATTATATGAGGATCTCCCAACACCTAAACTCCAGTGACTCAGCTTCCTGTTTATACGCCATAGCTATTAGGATTGTAATTACAACTTCACTTTATATCCTGACACACTAGACATTGTTAACTTTATTGTCTTTACCATCAACTACAACTTCATTTTTTTTATCCTTTTTTATTGTCTTTACCATCAACACTTAGATAGCCCTATGCTTACCATTTCTTCAGCTTACCATTTCTTCTGGAATTTTCGATCTTTTCCTCAAGTATTTTTTCTTCTTGAACTATGTCCTGTAGAAGTTTCTTCAGTGTGTGTGTTTTGCAGGGAGTCTTATTGGTAGAAACCTGTTTCCATCTGTCTCCAAAGGGCTTTACCCTACCCACATTCGTGAAAAGATTCTTACTGATGACAGAACTCTGTGTTAGCAATTATTTTCACTGTCTTCTAATTTTTAAGAAAACAGCTGTCAGCTGGGTGTGGTTAATCCCAGCACTCCAGACTGGCAGATCAGAGTTTCAGGACAGCCAGGGCTATGTAGGCAGACCCTGTCTCAAAAAACAAAAACAAAACAAAAATAAGAAAGAAAACAGCTGTTACTATTGTCCTCCTTAAAGTAGTCTATGGGGTGGGCTTCTTTGAACTGACTTGTCCTTGGCCTTTTGCAGTTTCAATTATATTGTGTCCATGGACAAATTTAACCTGCCCCTTGAGATTAATAACATATATATATATATATATAATATGACATTATGAGGTTGAATTTCATCAATTTTTGAGTATTGTGTCTTCAAATATATCAGGATCTTTTCTAGGTGCTGGCAAATTATAGTACATGGGCCAAGACCGGAGGGCTGCCTGTTCTTGTAAATAAAGTTTAATTGACACAAAAGCCACAGCTACCATTTAAACATCCTCTGTGACTTCTTGTGACTTCTTCCACACCATAATTGCACAACTAGTCGTTATGAAGAGACCATATGGCCACAAGGCCTAAACAAAATATTTACCTTCTGGCCCTTTACAAAAAAAAAAAAAAGCCTTGCCAATTGGGCTCTATTCTCTAACCCTCTATATTTCTTCATCTCTTCCATCTTCTATATTGATTTCTTCAGAAAAACTTTGTTTACTAATTTTGTCCTTAGCTATCCTACACTATTTAAACTAGGCATTAACTGTTAATTTCTGAGAGCCTGGGATTGTAGCTCTGTGGGATGGCACTTGCTTTGGGGTTCAGTCCTCAGCACCCTTAAAGTGGAAAGGTCGTCAAAAAATAAATGTTGCAGGTATGGTGGCTCATTTCAGTAATTCCAGTATTTAAAGGCTGAGGCAGGAGAGTACCATGAGTTCAAGATCAACTTGGGCTACAGAGTCAGACAGTGTCTCTAAAAACCAGTAATAAATAATACTGGTTATTATTTATAATATAATATAATAAATATAATATAATTATAATAAATAAATAAATAAATAAATAAATAATAATAAATATGAATTTCCTTTATTCTATCTGCCTGGCCAACTGGGTTTCCTGTTTCTTCATCGTTCTTTCAATATCCTGCTAACTCTGATTATCCTCTATTTCTTCGAGCCTGGTCTGAATGAATCATCTCTACTGCTCAACCTCATTGACAATCAGGGAAATGCATGTTGAGCAGGAAGAGACAGGCGCCCGCTCAGCACTCAGGAGGCACAAGCAGGATTATAAATTTAAGAATTCACTGTGAGCTTCAGGCAGCTTGGGGTACACAGTTGGACTCTCAAATGTGTGTTGGGAGGACAAAGAAGGAAGGGAGGAAGTGGGGAGGGGGAGAAGGGAAGGATTCCACTTGCATGGTCGATGCTACCAATTTTGACAAGGCCCTCGGACATGAACTCCTACTGTCGGCACGCAGCTTTGAACACGTGAGACTAACAAGACTTTATCAGTGAAAGAACTTCTCACTAGAACCTTATGTGGGCAGGAGAAGGCATAGTCAAGGCACGCAGAGCAGGAATCCTCTGAGTTAGAGGCATTGCAGCAAGGGTGCCAGCGAATCGCAGAGGCCTTGTCTCCCTCTTTGGGTGGCGACTGCAGAGAGTCATTACATTTCACAATGAAAGAAGGTGCAGTTGTCCCCACAGGCTCAAGTGTGCATCTCCTCTGGGATTCACAATAAAACAACCTAGGGCAGAACCCAACGCCCTTCCAGGCCAGGCTTGTTGGATTCTAAATGGAGACCAACCCCACCCAGCCAGCAGTGGTAGCTGTGGGCTCCGGAGTCCGGGTGCAGTGACTGGTGCGGGAGACTTGCCCTAAACGGACCTCGCTGCCGCCCTTGCCCTGGGTGCGCAGCGTCTGGACCTGCCACTCCCCGCCCTCCGCCGCAGGCGCCCGGAGCAGCTGGCTCCCAACACTGCTGAGGATGGTGAGCAGCTGGGGAAGCACAGGCCTAAAGCCCCTGAGGCCTGGCTCAGCCCAGAAACCCAAAATAACGAGACTAGCTCCACCCTGACAGCAGCGGTTGCTCAAGAGGGGGACCTATGACTCACAGGAGTGCAGCTAACCTAGTGGCCCAGGCCCCTCCCTCTCTATGACCCCACCCCTTCCCTGTCCTTCCCCACCAAGGAGACCTCGCCCTAGCTTCATCTTTCTGAACAAACTTTAAACAAAACCCGACGATGGCAGTGGCTCTAACAAAGTTTCCTCTGGAGGGCCCCAGTGCAAGCCCCGAGACCCCTTGGGAAGACAGCTCTACACTCTGTACCACATGCATGCTTAATCAACGCTGATAAATCAAGAGATGCCTGACGGAATAGGGTAGGGGCTAAAAACTGAGGTGTGAGCTTGGAAGATAGCACTGGGTAGGAGTGTGCCCCTCTCATCAGTAGGGAGAAAGCCAGGCAAACTGGACAGCACCCCCTGAGTATGTGGGGAGCCTGACTACCAGTGGGGACCACCAGTTTCTGTGGTCTCAATTTTTGCAGTCTGATTAAAAAAGAAAAAAAAATCTTTCTGCAAATCACAATGTTTTTTTTACTTCCCAGAGGACGCCAATTTAGATTTCATACTCTAGATTATCATAACAATTCTTTGTGGTTAAAAGCAGATGACAAATGGGGCTCAGAGGTTAAGTGACTTACTTTCTAGCTGGTGGCAAGGTCAAGAGTGGAATTCAGTTCCCAGATTCTCTGTTGAACCCCAGGATTCCCAGGTTTCTCCCCCACTTTGAGTAGGCCACTGAGACTCACTCACCTACAGCATAAAGAAGTCTTTCAACTTCTAGGAGCTGGAGAAATACCTCCTAAGCATCTGGGGAATAGGGGGCCCAGGACACTCACTGGACCGGCTTCCTTATTCCAGCCTTCAAAATAATCACCTGCACACCTGTAGGCATTCTAACGATGAGGCACATTCATATTTCTTGTCTTACGGGTTTTTGCAACAAACCTGTGAGGTATTCAGAATTATATTATCTGATTCTTTAAAAAGACAAAAAGCAGAAATTAGAGCGAAGTGACATGTTCTAATCTCTTTGTGTGTTGCTGCAAGAGGTGCCAGGTGAATTAATGCAATAATTAAGATTCTTCTATATTACTCATGAAAACCCCAAGCACTTCCCTCCATTTTCTTATCTATCTTCCAAAGATGTCCAGGAAGAAGGAAGACAAGTGAAGCCCCTCTATTGGCCAGGGACAGATTATGGGCACACTGGCCTAAAGTTTACTAGAGTCACACAGCTTGTGAATGAGCCCAAGACTTCATGATCCAACCCGTGGTCCTGCGCTGAACGTGTGCCAGCATTCTTTGCCAGCATTCTTTGGACAGCCTATCTGCCACAGAGGCCACAGGGACTCTTCAGCACTCTTAAATTTACGGAAACCATTTGGTACAAACTCCAAAAAGCTGGCATCCAGACTGATTCCAAATTATCCTAACTGTTTTAGAGTGTCGGGGGGCCTCTCTGTCCCCACCATAGACACTGAACTCGGTCTTTGTTTCTGGCCACACATTTGCTCATTATCCCTTTGATGTAGACAGTCCCTTTGATTTTCCTAATTCTTTTCTTTCTGTCTCTCCCTGCTCTATTCTTGGATGATATTTTAAAGTTTCTTTTCTTTAAAAATATAGCTGCAGATAGAATATACTTAGCTTGTCTTTACACATGAACATGTCACAGAATGAAGGCAGGAAAACCTCACAGTTCTCGCCACGGTGAGAACCCTACCCTGCAGGGGGGGGCCAGTCTTGGTCATCAGTGAGTAAACCTACTCACAAGTTTATAGAGGCTTTAGTTAGGGTGCTCTTCTGCCAGAACACCCGGCCTTGAACTGAGCCTGGGCAGGAGCCACTTTGCATTTCTACCACTTCAAACACAAGTTGGTCTGCTCATCTCACACCTTCATGTGGGATCCAGACATGCTGAGGAAGAAACTTCCCCAAAGGCAGTCTGAGAGTCCCAAGCCTTCCTGCCTCTCTGACCTGTCATCACAGTTCAGACTCCACACCCTGCTGGGCTGGCTCCAGATTACAGCTCTCAAAGCGTGGTCTGTGGGCTTCAGCCTCTCTACTTCCGTCTGTAGAACCATATTGATCTTTTTCCTTCTTGTTGCTTCTGTTGGAACGTGTAACCAGTTCCTTATGATATAGGACCAAGGCTCACTATACTATCAAGTAGGGAAATGTTTAAGTCAATAACTCAGTATTTAACATGTTCCAAATTTGTTTTAAAATGTGTATACTGTTCTAGGTGTAGGGTGCATGCTTGTAGTCCTAGCTACTCAGGGGGCTGCAGAGCAAGGAGAATTACTTAAGCTCAGGAGTTGGAAGCCAGTCTGGACAACAGAATCAGAGTGTCTCTGTCTGTCTGTCCCCCCTCTCTTTCTCTGTACATACATTTAAAGAATGAAAGAAATATATAAACACATTAATAGCTATAAATTTGAATTTATTATAAATCGTCTTTTTAGACTCCCCCGGCCCCAATTTTCTAAACTTTCTAGAAGGATCCTGAGTAGAAGAAGAACAGAACTCAGACTATGGAGTCCACAGCCTTCACTTAATGCTCAAGGGAACTTGGACAAAGCATTATTTGATCTGTTTGCCTTGGTGTCTCTTTGAAAGGGAAGATGGGCACAATACCTTCCTTATAGAGGAAATGAGGTCAAGACACTTAGCATTGGTCTTGGTGGGTGATAGTAAACCCCCAGCATGATATATAAATATCTAACATTATATCTAACATTATTAGATATTTATATATTACTGTTATTCTTAGAGGAAAAGTAAACATCCTTAGAAATAACATTTTGGCTTAATGCTATCCTGAGATATGAGACCCTGTCTTTAAAAAGAAAATCACTTTTCTAAAAATACACCATTCACATTAAAAGATACTTAGAAACCAACAAAAACTGTCACCTTCTTCAAAAGGCGTCTGTGACAGTGACTCGAGCAGGAATAAGCACAAAGCACGGTGTAGATGTGGAAATGGTCACACGTAAAGGGAAAACTAGGTGAGGAAAAGGGTGTCAGAAGGAGCCACGGTTGAGACAAACACAAGGTTCATGAAAGAAAACAGAGGTGGCATTTTCTTTTCTTTTGGTGCAGTAGGTTGAACCCAGGTCTCAGCATCCACTCTGCCACTGAGCTGCACTCCAGCTCAAGACGGTTTCTGACAAAAAAAAAAACAAAAACAAAAACAAGGCAACAATAACAACAAAAACCCAACCCCACAAAACTAGCTAGAGCAGATCACGGAGTAACCAACCAAACAATCAAGCAATAAGCTTCAAATTAGCATACCCAGCCACTCTCCAGGATACCTGTAGCTCCAGGACACTGGAGGTTGAGGCAGGAGGATGCAGTGTTCAGGGCCATCCAGCCTGGGTGACCCAGAGTGACCATGTCTCAACAAAACAAACAGGATCCCCAAAGCAAAACCAAGACTGAAAAAGAAAACCAGAGCAGAAACACACACAAAGCAGCAAGGAGGAAGAGAAGAGCCTGCGGGCTGGGTAAGAGGGAATGATCTGCTTTGGTAGGGTGTTTGAGGCCATGTTGCCTGCCCCCCAAACCCCCCTCCGACCCTCTCCCCACCTCCCCATCCCCGGCAGGATGACTAAGGGGCTTAGTGAGAAATAGCTCTGGCTTAAACTGGGTCTGAAGTTAGCCCCAAGTTAGACAATGGACTTTGGGGGTTGAGGGGATGAGATGGGGCCAGCCCGAAGGCCTCTGAAAAGCAGCTGTTGACAGGTGCCTGGGTGGGAGGTGAGAGGCTGAGAGGGAAGAGTGCCCTGAGGAGCTAAACAGAGTTGGGATACTGGATTTCTTTACATTGATTTTTAACAATCTGACCTTGCAACCGTCTCACCTGTTCTATGCCACAGATGTACACCAGAGAAAAGGGGATTATCACCATGACTTCAGTTTTCCTGAGGAGCTCTCATTCCCCTCTCAACCTTAGAGGATGGCCACCTAAAGTGGGCAGGGGACATGTGGTTGGGGAACTCACAGACTCCTAGCATGGGTCTGAGGAAGGCGAGACACCTAAAACCAAAGTTTGCTCAAACAAGGCTTCAGCCAGCCATGGTAGGTCACACCTAAAACCCCAGCACTTGGGAGGTAGAGGCAGGAAGACTGTCAGGAGCTCAAGGCAAGTCTGGCTAACATCGTGAGTTCTAGGTCAGCATGGACAATAGAACAAGACCCTGTCATAAAACAAGCAAACAAACAAGCAAATAAACTCCCCTAAGGATTTCACAATGCTGGGGGGACCAAGACCCAGAGCAACTTCTCCCTGGGCCTTGGCCATGGTTGGTTTTCAGTTACTAACTTTTCAGGATGACTACCCCAGTCTGTCCTCTGAAGCTAAGAGAGCAAGAGCAGATTCGCAGGCCATCACCCCATTCTGTGCCTCCTTGTCTTCATCCCTCAGAGTTATTTTCTCCATTCTAGGTCCGCACATTCAAATGGTTGCTGAGATCAGGCAGAAGACAAAACTGAGTGAAGCAAGGCTGAGTCTTCAGCGACAGGAGAGAGGGGACACAGCTAGGGGAAGCTTCACGCCCATGGTCCACNGAACAGGGCAGCAGGAACTTAGCTCCTTCTGATCGTTGCCAAGGAAAAAAGGTAGGCTGATGTCATCTGGGTTTCTGGGTTGGAGGGGGNGGGCAAGGAATTTGGAGCTATGTGAAATCTTACTTTTAGATTTTGGTAATCAACTATAATTAATCCACAGGGTTGTTAGGGTAGGAGGAAGCAGAGAACTTAAGAGTNGAAATGTCCCTGAAGTACATTCAGTCCAAACTTTATTTTAGCCATGAACACACTGAAGACTGGGAAGTTTTCATGAGTTCCAAAGACCAGAAAGCAACTCAAAGCCTGGTCTCCCAATGTCTGCTCTAAACTCAGCTTCTCTAGAGCCCAGATTCTTGTTGATCCCCATATGGCTGTGCAATTGGATAGGAGCTTNTTGAAAAATCTGGTAACAGCAGGTTTCTGAACATGCAATGGCCCAGAATTAATCCAAAATCAAGTGTATTTCTAAGAGGGTTCTGGCTGTGNTTGCCTGTGTTGTATTGTGGGACTTCACTGCAGCCTTGGTTCTTAATACACAGCATAAGCACCGTGTATGCTGTCATGCCATGCAACAGCCAGGGGACACTACATGAAACACTGTTTCATGTTTTTAGTGTACATACTAAGTTCCCCCCTTATAGAAACATAATGGTTTAATTACAGAAGATAAGGATTTTTAATATTTCAGCACGTATCAAGTTAGTACATTTTGGGATTATATTGTTAGAATGTTTCATTTTAGCTAGGGCATGGTGGTGCACAAACTTCTAATCCCAGCACCCCAGAGGCAGCAGATCCAAGTTTGAGGCTAGCCTAGTCTACAAGTGAGTTCCAGGACAGCTAGGGCTATGTAGAAAGACTCTGTCTCAAAACAACAAAAAGAAAACAAACAAACAAAAGAATGTTTTATTTTATTTTATTTTTACTTTATTTTTGAAGCAGGGTCTCTCTATTATGAAGCTCTGGCTGTTCTGAAACTGGACCTGGCTGGCCTCAAACTTACAAAATGTTTTATTTTAAAAACTGCTGTTTGACCTGCTGACTTGAGTTTCATTTATAAACAAAACAAACAAACAAAAAAACCCAACCAAAAAGACTGTTGTGGGCCAATGAGATGGCTCAGCTTGTAAGGTCACTTGCTGCCAAGCCTGATGTTCTGAGTTCGATCCACAGGACCCACATGGTGGAAGGAGAGGCTGCCTCAAGTTGTCCTCTGGTCTCCATACTTGCACTGTGACAAGAGCCCCCCCATGCCTTCAGTATAGACACAAAATTAATAAATGAATAAGTGTTTAAAAAACAGTTCAGTTGAATTTTGTTTGTGCTTTAGAAGATTTGACAACAATTTCTGAGATATCTCTAAACATACTTCTGCCATTTTGTGCTTTGTATTTATAAGAGGCAGCATTCTTAGAATTGACAATTATAAAATCAAAATATTAGTTCTGAAAACCATTGAAGATGTTCTATGCCCTCTAGTATCAAATCAGCAGCCAAGATTTAATTCTTTATCTAAAAATAAACAAGCATGTCTCATTAGCATGCAAATTTGCTTTTAAGTACACCAACCAAAGAGTTGTTTTTAAAATAAATTTATCATTTATTATCAGTAAATGTTTGATTTATATACTTATTTTATATACCTATATAAAATGTTACAATTTCTTGGGCAAAAGGGGTNATAGCTGGAAAAAGCTTAAGTAACCCTGCTCTAGACCACCCTGTCTGTCATTCGGAGGCCTTTGCAATGAATTATTCAGGGATGGGATGCAAGCTACTGAGGAGGGATGCTGGCTCTGGAAAGGAAATGGGTAAATTTACTATGGTCTTGACTCAATTTTAAAGAAAGATTTTTATTGAATTCATCTATCCATCCATCCATGACTCCTTCCCTGATCATCACACNATGAGGCAATGTCTGTGCTATATTTAATACTGACTACACAGAGATGACTAAAGCATCACTCCTCCTTTTAAGCAGCTCACAGGCTGGCTAGTGGGCTTGGTGAAAATGCTGTAAGCCAGCAACTGTATTGCAGTAGCCTGTGAGCTCTCAGCTAATCTTCACACCCGCATCTATAAGTCACTTTCTCGGAGAGCATCACCCAGTGCCTGATGCTATCCTCCTGGACTGAGAGAGAGCTGTAGACTCTCCTCCACTCAGACCACAGAGCACTGGAGCAATCCACAGGAAGTGAGAGCAAGATGCACTCAATGCCAAGCCCCTTCCAGGGCAAGGAAGGCAAAAGTGGTTCATGCATTACTTTGACCCAATGGCCAACGCATTCCAGCTGAAATGTCTGTGAGTGTATACTAGAGAAAGCAAGGGAGATTGCAGCCTAGACTCCTGNCTGCTTACCCACTGGTCTGCTCAAGTCCAGTAGCAGCTGGCAGTTGACCTGCATGACCACATAGTGAAGATTCCCNTGGGTCATCACAGTTTCTAAAAAGAACATTGCACCCAGTTCGACTCCCCCTCTGCACAAAAGTTTTCCCAGCATTGTCTCTTAGGGCAAGAGAAAAGCAAAGGGGCTGAGCTACCCCACCTTCAGCCCTGCCTTATCTTGCTAGGATTCCCCTTGCTCAAGCACCAAGCAAAATCCTGGGGCTGGCACCAAGAATCCACCCTATAACATGGAAATGACANAGCTCCTGGGCCACTCCGTAAAGTGCTTCGCTGGAGAGATACAGGTGGGGNACATTTTAGTTATTGGGAGATAATGGGCTATGACAGATGCCTGGAAAGATGGAGAGGGGAGAAATAAAGGGATCGAAGAAGGAAAACTAAAATTTGTTGTGCACCTGAGGGCCAGGCCCTTAGAACAGACCATTCACTAATTGGCGTGTGGTCACAAAACTGGTCAGACCAACGTGAACTCAGGTTCCACCTGAGTCCCTAAAGCNGTCTTCTCACTTATTAATTAGTCATCTGCTGAGATCAAGATTGCCTGGGTGATCTGGGACACAGGAAACTGCTATAAAGCAAGGCATTAGAGGGATAAAAGATCTGGTTGACTCTGGCCTTCAGGCTGAAAACCCAGTGGAAATTAGCATTCTTTCCCTCTCCACGAAGGACCTCCGGATCCTATTTCCTAGTCCCAGTAAACTGTGTTAGGGAAAATCTCCCGTCACTTGTTTTTCACATACAGCTAACATCCTAGGTCAGAAGCATAAAAAAAGGAAACAGAGATCTAAGGTACACTGTGCTCACTGGTCTAGCTAGACCAATGTCCTATCCCAGAGCTACACTGCAGCCCCACAGTAGTCTTTTACTGAGTAGTTATTACATGCTTGGAAGACATCACTGAACAAAAATGACTAAGATCTTTGTCCAACTGGAATATACACTCCGGGAGAGAGTCAGGGCTGAGGATTGACCTTACTGAGACAGCGCTTGCCTACTGTTGGCAAGACCTTGGGTTCAATCCTCAGTTTCAGCGAGGGCGGAGAAAGAGGACCAAACACTTGAGGAGATCAGAGTCAAATAACTTTGTTGAGCAGGCAGCCCTGAGCAGAAAGAACATAGGTTTATATCAGACAGGCCTGAGCCAAAGATCAGCCCCAACGCTAACCAGCCAGATGGCCTCTGGATAAGACAGGGTCGGGTAGCTATGTCTGAATGTGCTTCACACCTCCAGANGGCCCCAGATAAAGGGGGACATCAGAGCTCAGCTGGAACCAGCATCTTTTGGCATTTGGACTGAGAGCCTGAGCTAATTTATTTAGAGATCTAGACTGAGCCTCCTGCCTGAGGGAGGAGGCAGCCTGCTGCCTGAAGGAGGAGGAAGGAGGCATCCCGCAGGGAAAGGAGCACTTCCAAGCCCTAGGGGGAAGGCCCAGCCCCACCAGGGCTGCCCTCCCATACCCAAGTTCTACAACTTTTCCCCTAACCCTTGAATAGAGCCCCTCTGTTCTGTCTCCTCCTGCTCTTTTAAGTGAGCTTCCGAAGGCTGGAAGACACATGCTATACCTGTCTCAGAAGGTGGCTGCTGTGACAGAATTAGGAAGAAGCTGGTGCTTGGTTGACATTCAATAGATGCCGCTGAGTCTCTCCATGCTCCTGTCAACTAGTCACTCGGCAATAGAAAGAGGAAGCCCATAAATACGTCAGACTAAGGTTACTCCTCAGCCTTCTGTTTTAGAAACACCTTCATTCATCTGTAAAANGAAGACCCCGATATTGATCTCTTTGTGAGATGGGGAGTATCAAATGACATATTCCAGGCTAGATACTGAAGACCAGTTGATAAATTAGCTTGGATTATTGTGCCCACTGCTGTTGTATTTTTTTTTTTAAGATGCAACAGATGTTGCCTTAGGTTTTGTCTAGGCAAGGGGAGAGGACAGAATGACAGCAGCCCAGGAAGGATGCTGGGGGGTGCAGAGAGCTGGGCAGTGGGGAGAAGGGAGTGAAATGGAGAGGGAGGACAAGTACAGTAAGCCCCACAGGTGCCCAGCACGTTCACGTTTGCACAGTACTCTTCATCATACCTCCTTTGGCNGTCACAACACTACGGGGCACACAAGGAAAGATGACGTATATGTTTTCTAGAGGCTCAATAAACATGTGTACACCACCGGAAGTTGAATCTACTGCTTCTGGAAAGAAGGTNNAGGGAGCAAAGTGTGAAGGAAGGGCTAGTGAAGAAAGAGTGTTTCCTGTAAGTGTATTGTTTTATCCCTAGGTACCATTTGGATCCTGTCTGGCTATCCCAGTGATGTAGCATCTTTGCCTCCATCTAAGCAGGGGTCTCTGGATGCACACAGGTNTAGTGGTATTTGCTNTGCCCATGACCCCTTCTCCCTGCTCCTTATAAGAGGTCACATACAATGGCAGCAAGCACTGCCTCCTTTGGGCTATATAGCCCAAGGTCATACAGGCGTATAAAATCAGGCAAGGCTGAGATGNGGCCAGAGGACTGAATCCACCAGATTGGACAAACATCNNGTTTTTAAGCACCATACCTTGCCTCAGTACAGCTTCTTTTATCAATGAACAGGAGCAAGGCCTTTACCCTAAAGTCACAGCTCATTGATGACTCCAAGGACTGCCAGCAATGGTGTCTTTGCACCCCTCTCAGCTCCGAGGTCCCTTATCTGAAGTCCCAAATTCCCTGGAACGCTGCCACAGTTAGGACTTTCTGCAGGTACCTGGTTCAGAAAAAGCTTCTCTGGGCCCTTCCTGTCTCCTGGATACCACTTTCCCACCCCCAACATAGGAGCTGGCACATGGTTTGCGCTCACTTCCCATTTGTTCGATGAATGACAGATCGGTTCCATCTACAAAACCAGCATACACTGTCATGTTATAGTGACCCTGCTTGTTGGCTCTTAGACCACCAAATCAAAGGTCACGGGCTAATCTGGCTTAGTCAGCTGCCCTGGAAGAAGTAGAGATCCCATAGTTTCCTCTCTGCACCTCCTCTGATCTNTCAGGGAGGCTGCACCAAGGAAAAGGCAGGCCCAGGGGTACCCAGGCNGAAGGAAGGTTCTGCCCACCCCTGCCTTGACTTCTGCTTCCCCTCGATTANCCTGCCTCTTCCAGCTCAAGGCCCTACTATATGCAGAGCTGTGAAGAGGGGGGCCTGGCTCCATTAGCAGCTGTGTGGATGAGGGTGGTGCTCCCCAGAGCACTGCTCTGCATTTCTTCTAGTGCTAATGATCCTATCAATAGCACAGCGGCTTCATGGTTTCCAGCATCTTTCTTCCAAAGTGCTCCTANCACATGACCTCGCGGTGTGACACATCAATCTCTAATGTACAGGAATGANTCTGTTATATGAGGAGAGACCCTGGGACCAGGGAGGTTCAGTGATGAGCAGTGTCACCCAGTGATAACANGGTGGGGGNCGAGCACTCAGTGGTAAACTTGGAAGGGCAAGAACTGCATTTTGACTCTGGCTCTGCCTCAAATGAGCTAGGTGCCCTTGGGTCAGTCTCTAGGTTTCTGTTTTCTCCTTTGCCAAAGAAGGAAAATGGACTATTGCCCTAACTCCATCTACCTCACAGGCTCCGGCTTAACCAAATAAGCTGCTTCTCAGCCCCAGGCCAGTGACCCACCTCCCTGTACAAAGTCAGACAGCTCCTAGAAGTGTGGATGCCAGCTGTGTCTGTCTTCACATCTAACAGATGTCCTACTCGTGCTCCCCACAAAGAAGACTGTGTAGAACAGACAGTGGGGAGGAAACANCAAAATCATCCTAATGGTCCCCAGCACCAGGGGAGCAGGTAGACAGCAGCTGCTGTTGAGGCCAGATGCCATCCTGCCTGCGACACTGGCACTGGCTCAGACAAGGCTGGAGGCATGCCAGCGGGTGGGTGCAGACACAGCCTCCCTCACCTGCCAAAGCAACTGACTCCAGTTCTCCGTGTCCGCAGTCAGGATGCAGCTACCACAGCCCTTCCTCCAGCTTTGCCCCCCATCCCCACCTCCCCTCTGCCTCACACAGCCCTTCTAGCTTTTCCCCCTCTCCGCCTTCCCTCTGCCCTACACAGCCCTTCCAGCTTTGCACCCCCCTCACCTCCCCTTTGCCCAACTCCTACCCTGTTCTTTCTACCCCTTCAGATCCTGTCTGGCAACTGCCTCCCCTCAAAATTATTTTCAGTTGAGGCAGGTCTGGTGGCACAGGCCTATAATCCCAGCTACTTTCTAGGTTTAGGCAGCAGAGTTGAAAGTCCAAGGCCAGCTTGGGCTACAGGAATTTGGTTAAGTTAGTGAGACTCTGTTTCAAAGTAAAAGATGGGCAGGGGATGTATAGCTCAGTAGTAGCATGCTTGCTGAGGCCCTAGGTTCAATCTCTAGTACCACAAAATATGTAATTATTCAAGGATGGTAGCACACACCTGTAATCCTAGCACTTGGGAGACAGAGGCAGGAGGATAGCTGTGAGTTCTAGGCTAATCTGATCTATGGAGTAAGTTCCAGCCTAAACAGGGCCCCTTCAAATGTGTGTCCTCCTCTCTGCCATAGGTGAGGGGGAAGAGCAGTTTGTTTTTGTTTCCTTGAAGTTTCTTCCATCCTCAAGTGTCAAGCCAGGTACTAGGGACATAGAGGCAGTCTTGTGAAGGTGGGTGGTAATTTCTTCTCTCCATGGGAAACAGTTTTGGCCAGTTCCAGGAAGGTTAATGTAAGAATTTTAATGGAAGTTTGGAAAAACACTTGGCCAACACGTGCACCACCCCAGGGAAAAATACTGCAAGAGAGGGCAAGCTGGCCTAGCAAGTGACAGCTTACCCAAATTCTGCTNACCCCACTGGCCCACAGCACTAATTATACAATCTCTGATTTCCAACATNCAATACTAATATTTAGGCTGAACCATAAGAAACTACCTTTTGTGGGTCAAAGTGGTTGCACATGGGTAATTTTAATCTAATGGGTCTCTTGGGATTTGTGACCCTCTAGAAGANAGTAAGTCTATGAAGACTTGGATTTCTCTACCTCTAAGTCAGTGTTGATAGCTCTTGTCACAGTACAATCATGGCTGGGTGTGGTAGTTTGAATGAGAATGCCCCCCCACCACCATAGGCTCATATATTTGAACGCTACTCCCCAGGGAGTGGAACTCTTGGATAGAAGGATTAGGAGGTGTGGTATTGTTGGAGGAAGTGTGTCACTGGGGGGGTGGGGGTGGGCTTTGAGGTTTCAAAAGCCCATGATAGGCCTAGTTCTCTCTCTGTCTCTCCCTGAGGATCAGGATGTAGCTCTCAGTTACTGACCAGCTCTATGTGTGTCACCATGGTCCCTTCCATGATGATAATGGACTACGCCTCTGAAACTGTAAGCCAGCCCCCATTAAATGCTTTCTTTTCTAAGGGTTTACTTGATCATCTCTTGACAGCAATAGGACACTGGGAAAATATTAATACTAAGTCCTGCTAACTGAAGTACTGAGGGTGGGAACCTATAACCTGTCTTAACTTCTAANTCCAAGGATGGCTGTCCAAGGCAGAGCCTGTCCAGTCTCCTTTCTTCTGGTCATCTCAAGTAGATGATGGGATTTAGATGCAGGTTGTAGNATCTAGATTCTGAATGACTAAACTTGGTTTCATGGTACAGTGACTGAGGGAGATGAAGGCTCAGGGAAATGGCTGCCTCAGTCAAGGCCATACAGACAGCATCTCATAGGCTGTCTATGTCTGTAGACTCCTAGCTCTGTGCTCCTCTGGCAGGCCCAATGGCTCCTAGAACAAACCCCTCCCTGTCTGCTCATTNTCAGTTTCCTGGCTCCTGATCCCCCCCAGGCTCCTGAAAAGACAGAAGAGGAATTGAAGGCAGGATCAATAACCCTTTCCTATGTGAAAAGAGCCCTGAGTGGCATGGGGCCTAGCCCAGAGTTTCCAGGGACAGAAAGATGAGCAGTCCCAGAAACTGGATATCTCCAGAGCCAAGACCAGGCTGGGAAGGTAGGGGTGACCACATTGTGATTTGGGTCACTGCCAATGCAACCAGGTATACTGTCCCCAGCAAGGGAGAGTCTAGAAGGCCACGCTTAGTCCAGTGACCAAGGCTCTGTGCAGACAGAGCAGGTTCCCTCAGAATCATCTTATTAGAAATATGTGAAGGAGTCAGAAGAGGTGACAACTTTGGGGCTATGGGTATGTTCTTCCTCTTACAACCTGGGACCGTCCTCAAATGGTGAAGCCCCTGGTCCCTAGACTTCCTCTGGGCCAAGGCACAGTGTCATCACATCTCCTGTGCATGGTTTGGCCCACTGGCCTACTCACCAGACACCGAGGTAACAGGGAGGACCTAAGGGAAGTAACTGTGTGGGAAGACCCTGCTGGGTGCTTAGGGAAGATGGGCAGGAGGCTAGCAATCTAGGGGCCCTTTCTGGCCTTTCTGGTTTTCACNTCTCTCCCTATCTTAGATTGTTAAATATATCAAACATGAAATACTGAAGGAAAACAAAACAAAACCTCCTACAAACTGCACAACAATCGACTATATAGACATCTACTATTTGTGTCTTGTTTTCTTCTAGCACTGGGCTTGAAGTCTTATCCTCAGCAGACTTACCAACTGCTACCATTGCCTTCTTCTTTAGTGTGTGTGTGTATGTGTGTGTGTGTGTGTGTGTGTGTGTGCTTGCACACACATTTTTGCTGAACCATTTGAAAATAACTAACAAACATGTTCCCTTAAATATTTTGCATAAAAGGATACTACTGCATAAAACCATATTACCACTTGCAAATCTAAAAAAATATAATTGCATATTACCTAATATCTAGACTAAAATATTCCCAGTTTTCCCAGGATGTATTTTGCAATACACACCCCACCCTATGCAATTAAAATGTATGCACTGGAACTGGAGAGATGGCTCAGCGCTTAAGAGCACTGGCTGCTCTCGCAGAAGACCGAGTTTGATTCCNAGCACCCACAAAGTGGCTCACAGCTGCCTGTAACTCCTGTTCTAGGGGATCTGATGCCCTCTTCTGACCTCCACAGGGACCAGGCACACACGAGATTAACAGACATGCACGCAAAGCAGAACATTCATCTACTTAAAGTAAATAGAGATATAAAATTAATTTCTAAAATGTATACACTGGGCCAGGGAGATGGCTCATTGGGTAAGGGTACTTGCCACCAAGCCTGATGGCCTGGGTCTGATCCCTGGTACCCAAATGGTGTAAGGAGAGAAACAACTCCCACAGTGGTCCCCTGACTTCCACACACATGCCAAAAATGCACACTTGAGAACACGCATACACACAGATACTAAAGTTTTAAAAAATGTAAAAAAAAATTAAAATTCATATATTGTATATGGATAGACTGTCTCTTTTATTTCTTTCATTTTCTTATTTTAAAAGATAAATGTTTTATTTATGTGTGCTACATACATAGGAGTCCCCACAGAGGCCAGAAGGTGTTGCACACCCNGGAACTGAAGTTACAGGAGGCTGTAAGCCATCTGATGCTGGTGCTGGGAACTGAACCTAACCTGGGTTCTTTCCAGGAGCAGGGAGCAGTAAGTACTCTTAATCAATTACCGGCAACTCCAGCTCCTNTTCTGTTTCTTCTAATCTTCACTGGGTTCTACCTTCAGCCTTCTGTGGCAACAACATTCTTTTCTTTCACTTACTTATTTTGTGTGTGGGCCTGCACATGTGGAAGTCAGGGACAACTTCAAGAAGTGGTTCTCTTCTCCCACCCTGTGTGTCCCAGAGATTGATTCAGGTCTCTAGTTTTGGTGGCCGGCACCCCTTCCTGCTAAACCAGCTTGTCAGCGTCCCCTCCCCCCACCGCTTTTTGTTTTTGTGACATTCTTCTTTTTTTTGGGAAGACTCTTGGCTGCCATTTGGCATGGCCCCCACTTTAGATGTTTCTGTCACCTCTCTGAAAGGAGATCTGGCTAAGCAGTTTCACTAGACCACAGACTGTGGTTGAAATTCCCATTGCAAGGCTCAGAGAAGCTTTCCTGTCTGGGGCTTGAGGATGCTTGATTACTTATTAAGGTGACAAGTGCATGGTTTTGCCAAAGACAGGCTGTCCCCCAACCCCCTTAGGTGAAGAGAAATCTGTGAGGTCATCTGTTGTGCTATGGACCGAATGCTCCTACGGCCCCAAATTCATAGAAGTTAAATCCTCAAAAGTGACGGCATGAGACATCCGGAGGGCAGGAGCCTGGTAAATAGGGTTACTGTCTTCTGAAGAGACACGAGCATGAGCTCCATGGTCTCTGTCCCACCCCATCTCCTGAGGATACAAGGAGAAAATGGCCTAATCAGGAAGTGGCCCTCGCCTGCCTCCAGGTTTGCCGGTGTCTGGCCTTAGACTTTCAGAACTGTGAAAAAGCAATTTCTGTTAAGCCAGTCACTCTGCAATGCATGCTGGGACCAACCTTTTATCTAATAGTGCTCCTTCCTCCCTGCTCAATAATTTTATCATCTGCTAATGAGCTTAGCCTGAATCAGCTTATTGTTGGGGAAATTCTGAAGGAAAAGCAGGTTGGGAGATATTGGCCAAGAGATAAAAAGTTTCAGTGAAAAGGAATAAGTCTTTGTGATCTATTGTTGAGTGTATAGACTACAGCTAATTATAAAGTATATTTCAAAACTGCTAAGAGAATAGATTTTAAGTGCTTATACCACAACATTGAAAAGATAAATATGTGGTCCTGGATATGTTAGTCATCTTAATTTACTTATTCTATAGTATATATCAAGCTATCACATTGTTTATTCCATATATAATTATTTTTCAACTNAAAATTAAACTTAAGGGAAGGTATGATGGTGGCACATACTTTTAATCCCATCACTCAGAAGGCAGAGAGAGGCAGGTGGATCTCTGTGAGTTTGAGGTCTACATGAGTGGGCTCCAAACTATCCAGGGCTACAAAGGAAGACCTTATCACAGAATGAATGAATGAATGAATGAATGAATGAATAAATAAATAAATAAAATTCAAATTTAAATAGTTTTGAGTTAGAACCTTACTATATAGCTCAGACTGGCCATGAACTCATCACCTGTGGTGGTTTGAATAGGAATGGCCCCCAAAGACTCACGTGTTTGAATGCTTGGCACTATTAGGAGGTGTGGCCTTGGAGGAAGTGTGTCACTTGGGGGTGGGGTTTGAGGTTTCAGAAGCTCAAGCCAGGCCCACTTTTCCTTCCTGCTGTTTGCAGATCCAGATGTAGAACTCTCAGCTCCTTCTCCAGGACCACGTCTGCCTGCATGCCGCCATGCTTCCTACNATGATGATAAAGGACCAAAAACCTCTGAACTGTAAGCCAGCCCCAGTTAAATGTTTTCCTTTATAAGAGTTGCTGTGGTCATGGTGTCTCTTCACAGCAATAGAAACCTTAACTAAGACACCACCCTATAGTGTTGCAAGTAACTGAGATTGCAGGCATCTGCCACCATGCCCAGCTAAATAAATAAACACGCTTATTTAAATAAGCTTATTTGCTGTGCCATAAAGGGTTGAACCAGGGCTTGGTATGTCCTAGGCAAGTGATCTACCATTAAGCTAAATTCCAAGCCATTTTTTTTTTTTTTTACATTTTTATTTTGAGACAAGGCCTTTCTAAGTTACCCNGCTGGGCCTTGAACTTGTGATCCTCCTGCCTCAGTCTCCCTGGCAGTCACCAGGCCAGGCTAAATTGAAATGCAAAGAGTTTTGACACTTCTTCTGCATCTGGTTAGCTGGCATTTCTGTGAAGAGTTTTCGCTTCCTGCTGTTCCCTGCCCCTTCAGCGGTTAGACTGGACTCGTGAAGTCCTTTTTACTGCATGGGTTGCTTCTCTTTTTTGCTTCTTGCAAAGCCCTCTATGCAGGCTCCTGTGTTCTTTCACACGAGCGTGCTCCAGCTTCTGCCACAACACAATTCACTGTCCTTGGCCATCTCAGACCTGATAACAGCCAAGTGATGCTGACTTCTAACAGGGGACATGGTACCTAGAAATAAAAGCCCAGGGGCTGACGAGGTGGCTCAGCAGGTAAAGGCACTTGCTGTGCAAGACTGGCAAACTGAATCCTATCCTTGGGCTCCACAAAGTTGTTCTCTGACCACCCCCTCACACATGTACCCTCTCCACACACATCTTGGATACACCCATGCAATAAAAATGAATAAATAAATAAAAATCAGGCACTGGATGTAGCTTTGCTTCTAGGCGCTTTTGGTGGACAGATCAACAAAACAGACAAAGCAGCAAAGAATCCCGTGCTCCCACCTTCTCCATCCATGCTCTTCTGTCTCTTTCCATCCTCAGACCCCGACTTTTAGACATCTAAGTTCCAAGCACAGATATGCATCCCATATGCCCTATAACAAGCAGAATGGTTTTCTATTCAGGACACCAATGTCGTGAATCATAGCATACCTATGAAGTACAGTCCGAAGTTTCTCTCAATTCTTAGACTATATATTCTACCAAGAATATAGAGTCAGAGCATTGACACTGAAAAATATTTTAATTAGCCAGATGTAGTGGCACAGGGCCACAATTCTAGCACTCCTGAGGATGAGGCAGAAGGATTATTATAAGTTTAAGACCAGTCTAAACTTGTCTGAAAAAAAAAGCCCTTAAAGTTTTTACTTAATCCTTTGTATTGAAATTGTTACTCCATTAGTTAGTTTTTCTATTGTAGTCAGATTTAGTTTTTTTTTAACCTAATTTAATTGTTGACATATGTAAGTATTTTAATCAAGATGGTCTGTAAAAGCATAACCAAAAAAGTCTCACTTCCTGTCACCTCATCTGCCTCCTATAGGAAACCATTTTCTTATTTTAAATTTATTATTTGTGTGTGTATGCACATAGGCATGTGCCCCTTTCTCTCTCCCTCTCTTTATCCCTCTCTCTCTTTTTGGTTTTTTGAGACAGGATTCCTCTGTATAGCCCTGGCTGTCCTGGAACTTGCTTTGTAGATCCTTCTGCCCCTGCTTCCCCAGTGCTGGGATTAAAGCTGTGCACCACCATGCCCAATTCACCTTTCTCTTTTTTGAGACAAGGTTTTGCTGTGCACTGCAGGCTGGCCTGTAATTCCTAGCACTTCTTCTGCCTCAACCTCACAAGTGCTGGGATTACAGGTGTANACCACTATACCCAGCTTTAGCTATGCTCTTAAGAATNGGCAGTAGGACAGTTTGCAATGGTTTCTATTACAAATACACCTTGACTTGCCTTATGCACACGTTTCTCTACTTGTGGGTATGCATCTTTGGGATAACGGCTTGGGCTGCTGTGTAAATGTGTATGTGGTATCTTCCCTCTAGGGGCTGTACTACTTTGCCCTCCTGACACTACTTCTACAAACTAGCCAGACCTCACTGTAGCGTCCTAAGCTGAATTTCTTTGAACCCAGGCAGAGTCCCAGACATGTCTAACAGTAAGCATACCACCTCAATCCAGTGCCCACCCCAAGTGATGGCAGGAAGGCAGAAAGAAGGTGGCCTTGCTGATGTCATGCCAGTTCATTTTCCCAAACTGTTGGAATTGTGTATGAAACTTAGTAAGCCAGGAGAAAAAGGGTTGAGGCTGACACTACAACCTGAGAGAAGGCAGAATGAGGACAGTGACAGAGAGGTGGGGACTCAGTTCCTCATCCCCTCTTCTTCTCTCCCCACTCCATAATGACCAAGAAACACTTCTCTGACCAGAAGCCATTGCTCTGACTCTAGCTAGTTCCTTCCTGGTTTCTCTCTTCGCTGAAGTCACTTAAGGAGGAGGCAGAAGAGAGTCCTTGTCATTTCTGTTTGAACATGTTTGAAGAAAATAGATCAGTGGAACGAGAGAGAGTGGCTCATCCTAGGGAAAGAGGTGACAAAGAGATGCTGAGANAGGAAGCAGAGTGTAAAACACTCCACACAGCTCTCTTGGACNCGAGCCCCAGNGCACACTCACGTCTATGACCTACAGGAAAGGGGAAATGATACAGTCATTATGGAAAACATTATCAGGTTCATCAAAACAGTAAAAAACAGAGCTGGAGTGTCCAGTGGCTGAGCACTTGCCTGGCATGCAAGAGGTTCTAGGTTCGATTCCTAGCACCCTACAAACAAACAGAATTAAAAACAGAACTGCCATATGATCCAGCCATCCCACTACTGGGTATGTATGTAGAGGAAATAAAATCCACATAAAGAAGAGACATCTGCCTGCTCTGTCTATGGCAGCAGCACTATTCAAAACAGTGAAGAAATCAAAACAACCAAAGTATCCATCAGCTGATGGACTGGTAAAGAAAATGTATCAGCCATGAGCAGAATGGTAACCTGTCATTTGTAACAACATAGAAGGAGCTGGAGGGCACTATGTTAAGTGAAACTAGCCAGGCACAGCAAGACAAATAGCAGATGACCTCATGTGGAATCTGGAAAAGCTGATTGGTTGCCAGGCTGGGGAGGAGATATGAAGACAGGATGATGGACATCACCTAGCTGGAGTTGGAGAGGAGTAATAAATTCTGTTGTGCTATGATATGACTGGAGAAAATGATAGCCTGATGTTCACTCCAAACAATCTGCAAGAAAACACCTTTGAATTTTTTTTTAACCACAAGGAAATAATAAATGTTTGAGATTTGAATTGAACATTATATAGTATGTACATATATCAAAACATGGCATCTATAAATACGTACTCTGTGCCAATTTAAAACAATGAGTATATTATCTATTTCTCAGAGAGAAAAAAGTGGAGAAATGCTCTTAGCCCACTTAGATTGTATCTAGAGGGTGCCTGCCCCACCCTGTCTTCCTCACCCCTATCTCCCTCCTGGCAATAGGGATGGAAGGAATCAAAGCCCTCCTAGGAGCAGGCAGTGGGCTGGGTGGGTAGGAGTTCCTTGTAGGGAAGGAACACAGATGGCCTGGCAGATATCCCTGCAAGGAAGGGCAGGCTCAGGGTGGGGCATTTACCTGTAAGATAATATCAAATATGCTTCTGAGGATCCTAGGCACCCCCAAATAAACATATTCCTCATCTCCTTCAGAAGTCTGGTGGATCTTAATGTGGGTGCTGGTCCAGAGGCCCTAAGCACTGAATAAAGAGCAAAGGGCCATGGGTACTGAGAGAAGTCAACTTAATGGTCTCGGGTGGCATTGGAGCAGCTGATAGGTGGTAGCAGAGCAGCCCCAGTCCCCCTTCCTCTCCAGATCTTCTAGAAAGTGAGAGTAGGGTGTAAGGCTCCCTGGTATTCCTGCCTAGTGACCTTCATTCTCACGTACTACCTTACTTCTTCCAGCACCACGCCTCGGGCAGACTCTGTTTAGTTAGCCCTCACCCCGCCACCTCCCGCCACANACATAGTGCCCTCATTTTGATTCTCTTCTGACATCAAAGACTATAGCAATGTGACAAATCTGACTCAGCCACTCCCTCCCACCGTTTCTGTGGTGAGCAGGGTTCCCAGAGCAAGGAGAAGCTATAGCACAGAGGGCAAACNAGGGGCCCCTTCCTGCGCCTCCCCGTGCAATGGGTTCCCAGGTGCTATTACTCCACCNCTTGGGACTAGCCAGATGGATCTGTGGAGTGAAGACTCCTGTCTTGAAGCCTCTGATGACCTGAGTTTGGTCCCCATGGACCCACATGGTGGATAAAGAGAACACATTNTCCTCTGACCTCCAGATGTAGTCCCCCAACAAATATTTTTTTAAAAATTAAATTGTCTCGTTCTTCCCATAAGTGTTGACAGAGTGCTTCTATTTGTCCCAGCTGTGCTAGAAGCTGGGAATCCGAGGGATGAGGCAAGCTAAGCCCCTTCAGTTTGACCTTGGATCCAAGGATCCAGGGACACAGAGATGGAAAACAGAAGGGTAACGGACTGAGGCAGACTGAGGCANCGGCAGGGACTGGAAGGCTAGAAGCCTCTACTCCCTCTAAGCCATTTCTCCTCTGAGTACTCCGACTAGGGCAAAGCCAGCCAGGAGGGTGGAGCTGGGCTGCTGAGAGGCTGACAACAGGGCAGGTCACAGAGGCTGCTAGATGGGAGAGGGTCCAGATTCTACTGCAGTATTCCTAGCCTTGCGCTGTGGGTCTCACAGCTGGCAGAGGTGGAGGCACAGCTGGCTGAAAAGCAGTCTCCCCAGCTGCCCAAGACCCAGGACTCAGGGCCATTAGAGCAGGCACCCTAGTGCGCGCTAAGCAACCACCTCACGCAGCAGCCATCCTCATCTACCCGGGATTCCCTCCTCCCCTTCTTATAGAAGAAAGGCATCAATTCTTCTTGTGGTCAGACCACAGGTAGGGTAGAGTGCCGAGGGGTACAAGCTTGATCCATCCCCAAACACCACCAAATGAAAGCTTGCTCTGACAGCTTTCTTGGCTACCTTTTAAACTCTCCTATTTCTTTCCTAGGGTCTCAGCAAGGCTTTTCTCATAGCCTGGGAAGATAACCTAGCTAGCCCGCCCACATCATAGGGTCCTCTTTTGAAANCCTCCTCTCCCCTACCCCCCTTCCCATGCTGATCCCAGCCTGGAATAACCCAGAGCAAGGGGCCTACAGGAAAGGGTCTCTTAAGTGGGAAGAGCCAGAAACAGAGGGAGCTCATGTGGGTGGGTGGGGTGGAAGTGGGTCTGAAGACCCCAGCCAGACACCCGAACTGGAGGAGAAGATGGCCCGCAGAATGGGAATTGGTTTGCCCTCCCTCTCCTCTTCTCCTTCCCTCTCTCAGCATCACAGCCGCTGCCTGATTTCTTCACCTGACACCCCAACCGCCCAACCTGGCCAGCGAGTGTCGGCATCAGCTC
>LZPO01037266.1:1367398-1383532 GCA_001675575.1 Neotoma lepida
GGGGGTCGGCTGGAATAAATACTTGTTCCAAGAGCTTAATTTGGGTGAGAAAAAGGCAGTCCCTCCCTTTCCCCACTCATCCCATGATCCAGAGGAAAACGCAAAGAAATCACTTGTTTGATTATGCGAACCCAGGGAAGAAATACAGTGTTGAAGAAATCATTCTCATTTTCTCCCCCCACCTCTCTCTCCTATTCCACCACCCCACCCTCCCAGAATTTGCTAGCATGAGGAAATTCGGGTACTTTGAGAAGCCATGGAGAGGAAAGAAAGAAACAAAGTTTGCAAATCCCAGAGTCAATTCATTCTCTGCAAACCTACCTCTCTTTCTAGCAAAGATTCAGGTGTCTCCAAGCGGGACTCTCCCTCCGCGTTTCCATGGACCGAGTAGGGTGGGGTGACCACCCACCGCTCTCCCCGGTGTGGCAAACCACCTAGTGGTGCCGGCTTTGCGCTCTGGCCTTTGAGCTACAGCTGGGGGAGTGGGCTGGCTGGGTCTTCGTCCCCAGCCCTTCCAAGCGAAGGACCTTCCTAGGAGAAAATGGGTGCAGGGAGCTGGGCCGGTGTCTGACCTCGCGGTCTTCGGAGGGGTGGTCCCCCAGGAAGTTCGTGCCCCCACCCTACCCCCAGCCTAAGACGGTCTCAACAGCAGAGCTGTCTTAAGAAAATGCTTGTCATGGCAACAGCTCCAGCCAACTCGGGCCAGACTGGGGCTCCCCAGCTCTCCCCCAGCAGAGCGGGAGGAGAAAGGGGCGGAGCGCGAGCCGGCGGGGGTGGGGCTTGGCGGGAGGCCAAAGCATTGCTCAGCTCTTAAGGTGGCCCGAGTGCAAGGCGCGGCGGGATGATGCTTCTTGGTCGGTCTTAAGGCGGAATGCGAAAGGCTAGGGGGAATCCTCTACCCTCTTGGCTTTCCCCCCAGCGCAGGTTCTTACTTGTTGAAAGGAGAGCAGAGCAGGGGTAGGTGTGGGTGGAGGTGGGAGTGGATGTGGGCAGCGGTCTTCAACCGTTGCTGTGTGGAGGGGAAATAAAGGAAGCGTCTGCAAGCCTTTCTGCTTCCTGCAGTTCCTCCAGGCCTCTCAATCTCAAACTGATTTAGATTCAGGGACCATGAAACCCCAGGAGGCTTTGGGCACCTGCCCTACTGACCCTGTCTGAACTGGGAGTTCACTGGCAATTGCTCAGGGTGCCCATACACACAGGTGCCTCCTCACCCTTCAGACACAGGTCACATCTTGTTCTCTCTTGCTTGTGTACCCAACCAAAGGCATGTCCACAGGGCACAGAACGGCTGCTTGCCTGTGTGTGGGCTGTACAGCCAAACCTTTGCATCTACAAAATCGTTTCTAGCCTTCATGGCAGTCTCAAAAGGTACTCATTACTGTCTTTGTTTCATGGTTGAGGAAATTAAAGATTGAGTGACTTGCTCAAGGTGAATGACAGCCAGGATTCAAGGGCAAGTCAGACCCATCCCAGAGCCTATGTGCTTTTCTACCCCTGTATCATACTATGTTACACATTTCCATTCTAGACTGTACGCACTGAGACATCCATACACACTTAGACACAGCCTATAAACTGTTAATCACACCCCCGTGCCACACACCCACCAGCATTGTGCAACAGTGCCACCCATAGCTTTTGCATGGAACCTTATGGCTTTCAAGTACAAACATGCACCATCAGCTGGCTCACACAACAGATCTTCATTGACTGATACATTCCCACACCTACCTCGGCAGGCATACTCGCTCATGTTTATATGCTTATGAAAGACAGGCTAACATAACCTCACAGGTTAGCGTGTACTGTAGACTGAGAAGGATGGCATTATCACAGTTTACCCACCTATTAATTGAGCTTCAAAAATGCTCCCATACCTAGCCAGGCATGGTGGTTACATGCCTGTAGGATGCCTATCTCCAACCAACAAACAAACCCAAAACTAACTCCATCCCTCACATCATACCTGTGCTTCTTGGCCCCTTTCTGCCCCAGGATGCAGAGGCTTGTGTGCAGAAGAAACGAAGCCGTGAAGAAGACCAAGATCCCTTCCTGACTTCCTATCTTTGGTCCTTCCTTTTTTACTTCCTAATCCAATCGATTCCTTTTTGTTTGCTTTGTGTTTTGGGACAAAGTCTCATGTATTCCAGGCTGGCCTCAAACTCACCATGTAGCTGAGGCTGGCCTGCCTTGATCCTNCTGTCCCTACTATCTAATTGCCAGGATATATGCATGTATGACCACTCCTAACATATTTCACTATTTCTCAATAACTCATCTCCATCCTATTTATGAGAAAGGAAGAAGTTAAACTAGCAAAAGTAAAGGAATTATTTAGAGCAGCTGGGCTCAGAACCCAGGGGTTTCTTCTTAGAAGAGCTCATCTGCCACCTGTCTAATGTGGGAACAAGATCCATAGTCAGCCCGTGCCCANGCTGGTACCTTTCCTCCTGAGACCCACCCAGTTGCAAAGTAAGGGGAGAACCTAGAATCATCCTCTGCTGAAAGAAATCAAGAATTATTTCCTAAACAGTTCTTCCTGGGGTTTTTAGCTCTCACACTTGAGGCACTTAGAAGACACCAAAGGTGACATCACACTCATATGCCCCCACACCTCCAGCTCCTCTGGTCTCTCTCCTATCCCTAGGCAATTCACTGAAAGATAGAGGGTATCATAAGATGTGGTAGGTCCTACCAAAATGTCAGCCTCAGAAGCCCACATTAATTGTTGGGGAGCACGGTAAAGGAAGGGGGAGGAGTCAGCTGGACAGAGCCTCAGAGTTAATAGCTTGTCAGGCTCCCTGCTGGATGGCAACAGTTTGACATCTCAGTGTCCAAGTGAGTGTCAGTTGCATCTTTATCATGAGGAGGCCAGTCTCTGAAATGGCTCTTTAAATGTATGAAAGTATATTTTCAGCTTTCAGCAGTGGCAGTAGTGGAGGAGGCATTGCCTAACTGTTTGGTAAACTGGTGGTGGGGGAATAACAATTTAGACCTAGGTGTGGTCCTAATAAAGGAGAAGTGTACTTTGGCTGTCTGGCCAATGTGGGCTATGGACNATGCCTGGTCATAGCTGGCTAGTACGAAAAAAGCAAGATCCTCTCCTAAAGCTTTCTGGGCTATAGGGAGACAGGCTGTGGGCATGGTGGAAGGGTTGTTGCTAGGGAAAGAGACTCTGCTGTCCCACCCCAGGCTGGAGGACCAGGATGCTGATATCTACAGGGGCGGTAGGGCCTTCTCTTGAAGCAGGGCTCTCTCTTGGCTAGGCTCGTGGGCTGAGAGAAAAGCTCCCCCTCCTCTTCTCACTTCTTTTCCAGTTGATTCTAGGGGAAGCCCCAGCCTAAATTCTGTGACTGACCCAGCCACTGCAAGCCTGAATTCTGTGACTGACCCAGCCACTGCAAGCCTGAATTCTGTGACTGACCCAGCCACTGCAAGCCTGAATTCTGTGACTGATACAGCCACTGTAGCCTGTGTTTTCTAGAAACCTGGAAGTCTTGGTGTCTTATTTCTTCCAGCTGCAGGTTTGAGGTCTAGAATGGGTAAAAATAAATCTATCCATAAAAATAGCCACTAGATGTGGGAAAGTGGAGTGGCCTCTCTGGGGCAAGAGATGGAGCACCGCCCTCAGTGTTCATAGTCGGGCTGTTCTCATCCCTCAGCTGAAGAGAATGTAGCTAGTGATCTTACCCTAGGAGCTTCACAGAATGTTACTTCGCCTCTTGAGAGCTCAGTCTTGGGTCCCTCCAGACCCCTCATCATTTCTCTGCATCTCCTGAATGTATCACTCCTATTTGGATATCTATGGTAACCATCCTCCCTACACCCAGATCCAGGGTTCTTCTTCTTAGAAAGAAAATCTATCCACAACTCAGTATTTCTTTGTGTCTCTCTGTGCATGTAAGAGAGAGAATTGTATGTGCACAGGTATACAGGGGTGCATACCTACGTATACTCACAGAGGCGAAGGAGGGTGTCTGGTATCTTCCTCCTTCTCTGCCTAACTCCTCCAAGGCAGGTCCCTCCCTAAGCCTAGCACTCACATCTTTCACTGGGGTTACAGAGACATCTGACTGGTTACATGGCTACTGGGATGGGAACTCGGGGCCTCATGGTTGCACAGTAAATACTCTTAACCACTGAGTCATTTCTCCAGCCATCAAGGCTGCTTCAAGATGTTCTTTCTTCTCAATGTTAAAGTAAGAACTGTCATTTCATTCGTGTCCATCATGAGCCATGCTTGGCCAATTACATTCTTCCCTGAGATTTTTAAAATTACCTTTATTTGTGTGTATGTGTGTGGGCACATGTGTATACCAGTGCATGTGTGGAGGTCGGAGGACAACTTATAAGAATCTGCTTTCTCCCGCCATCATGTGGGACTCGAAATGAATTCAGGTGTCAGGCTTGACAAGAGTCCTTACCCACTGAACCATTCTCCTGGCTTTCTTCCCTGAGATGTTTGGATGTAAGATCAAAAGAAAGAGAACAAGGCTCAATTCATCAGTGAACATAGTGAGTCACCAGACTCTGCAAGTGTCAGGAGCCTTGCTCCCTGTCATGTGAAAGAAGCCTACCAACAATAAGAAGAGAAAAAGTCACATGTGAAGAGGAGCAGAGAAGAAAGCTGAAGAGTGAGTGAGTGCTGACCTCATCAGAGCCCTCAGAAATCAGAGGCAGAGCTGGGTGGCAGTAGTGCATGCCTTTGATCCCAGCACCTGGGGGTGGGGGGTGGGAGGCAGAGGCAGATGGATCTCTGGGATCCGGGCCAGCCTGGTCTATGGAGTTCCAGGACAGCTNGGACCACACAGAGAAACCCTGTCTCAAAATAAACAAAGCAAAATCAGAGGCAGAAGGATCATGAGTTCAAGGCTAGCCTAGACTACATGACAAATTCAAAGTCAGCCAGAACCATGGAAACCTCGTCTCAAAAATAAACAAAACAAACCCCAACAACACAAAAGGAGATCTGAGGCTACTGAGTCAGTGGTATCTCCTGCTGGTATCACACCCTTCCTTTCCTACAGATAAGTTCCATGACTTACTGTCCAGACGCAGTTATGTGAAACTGAGGTGTTTGGTTATTTGTACTAATATAGAAACACAATCTAGAAACCGGTTGAGGTGGCTCCTCCGTTTTGATCCACTCATTCATCACATTTATTCCTGCAGTGAGTATTATTGAATACCTCCAGCCCAATGCAGTACACATACAGTGCCTGCTTACTGTTTCAGCATCTACTGGGCCCAGAGACAACAGGGGTAGGGAAGATGTGTTTCTAGCATGAACAGTTACAATAGAGGATGCCATGGTTGTTCTTTAAAATATATTTACTGAGTGTCTGTTATGTGTTAGGTAGTCCATGAAAATACTTGCATGGAAATTCCAAGGATNAATTTGCTTTTGATGGGAATACTAGATAGGGCCAGGGACGGAAGTATACAAAAAAGCTTTAGGCTGTTTGGGATATGAATAGGTTGAGGCAGGACAGTCAAGGTGACAAGGAAAGCAGGTTCTAAAGTAGAAAGAATAGACAGTAAAGGTTGAGGAGATGGTTTGTGTCTAGTGTACAACAGGCCCTGAGCAGCATCAGTGTGTCTCTGTCTGACCTACAGACTATGACAGCAGTGTGCAGGATGAATGGGGAACCTATAAGGCACAGTGTTAACTGCTGGACATTTTCATAGAGCAAAGTTATATATGTTAAATAAAACTGTTTTGGACTGAGTTCCCACATTGGGCCTTAGCAGATCAGATCGAAAATCAAAATGGAGTCACCCACGCTAAAGTTCCATGTTGCCAACAACTCATTCATTGCCAGACCCTCTAAAAAAATCAAGGGAGAGGCTGGGTGTGGTGTATATACACCAGGCATTGGGGGTGGGGGCAGGAGAATCAGGAGTTCAAGATCATCCTTTGCTATACACTAAATTCAAGGCCAGCCTGGCTACATGAGACCTTCNCTCAAAAATAAGTAAAAAGGCAATACCAATGCTATAGTAATTAAGTTATTTTTAAGTGCTTCAATCTTGTCCTAGCTAGAATTACTATTGGTGTGATGAAACACCATGACCAAAAACATGTTGGAGAGGAAAGAGTTTATTTGACTTACCCTTCCACACCATAGTCCATCACTGAAGGAAGTCAGGACAGGAGCTCAAACAGGGCAGGAACCTGGAGGCAGGAGCTGGTGCAGAGGCCATGGAGGGCCGCTGCTTACTGCCTTGCCCAGCCTGCTTTCTTAAAGAACCCAGGACTAACAGCCCTGGGGTGGCCCCACCCACAATGGGCTAGGTGGGCTCTCCCCCATTAATCACTAATTAATAAAATGCGCTATAGCCAGATCTTATGGAGAGACATTTTCTCGATTGAGGCTCCCTCCTTTAAGATGACTCAAACTTGTGTCGAGTTGACATAAGACTAGCCAGCATAAATCCTTCTGTGAACAAGTTAACTAATGAGTTATTTTTCTGTTGTTCTATCTCTGTTCTCTGACTGGCAAGCAAGGTAACTTTGGAAAATTTCTTACTCTTTGTTTTGACTTTTGTCAGCCTTTCTCTGCCTATAAAACTCACCTCCTCTAGATAGATTGGTGGAATATTTATTTTACTTTACAGAATGAGACGTTGCCCAATTCTGGAATTGAAAATCAAGTCAATCAAAATCTTTCAGCTAGCCTCTGATCTAGTTGTAGAGACACTACAGGTAAAATCAGGATGAAATTTTTGGTTAAGTCTAAAGCTTGGCCCTAGTTGAAAACTTCTGAGAAAGCTTTATGCAGGAGAAATGGGAAGGAGACTGGAAATTCCCTAGACCTGCCTGCTACTCCTGCACAACTTGGAAATTCTTCTTGCTTTTGTTTTTGCTCTCACTATGAGGCCCTGGCTAGTCTGGAATGAAGGGCAGCAACCTTCCTGCTTCAGCTTCTTGGGTGATGAGATTCCAGGTGTTCACCAGGATACCTAACCTAACGCTTTGCTTTTCTTTCTACCGTCCTGCAGAAGGAACCTGGTGCAGGCTGAAGGCAGGACAAACAGTGTTTAACCAGGTGTCACTAACCTATGTCCTGTGTCTGTTCTTTCCATACATCGTCAAAGCAAAGAGATTTGATGAAAAAGAAACCAAGACTAGAAGACTGCTTGAAATGCTAACTTAACCTCAGCCAGGCCCAAAAGGCAAGAGGACACCAGTGAGAACCAGCTAGAAGCCCAGAAAACGCTAGGCACACACACCCTGCATAAGCCTCTGAGCTTGGCCTGAGCCAAGATGGCAGGAGTCAAGGGAAGGCTACACAACGAGATGGGAACTCAGATAGCCAGAGTGCACCCTCCAAGCCTTCTTCATCCATCAACAAAACAAGTCCACGTGAAGATGGCTTCAGGACGCAAGCAGAGAAGGCTGTACTCATGGAAGACAGCAGTGGCTTCTGCTTATTGGCAAAGACTGTAAGGATGGGCAGTTCTGGTTGTGTTCAGATGAGAAATGAGGGAAGAGCAGCAACTGCAGCCCGGCAAATGCAGCTTCCAGATAGGCTACTTCATCACTGGTGTCCTGCTGGGTCCTCCACAGGAGGCTTGGCTTCCAGCTTGCCCTTTAGTGTGTGTGGGTGGCCATCTATACTCCACCACAAGCAACAATTTCATTTTCCCACTTCCTGGGATTCCTGTGGAGAGAATTGGAGGCGGCAGCCTCTACTTTGATCGTTAGAAAAGCAAGTGTGCATCAACCAGGCTGGGATGTGGAATTCAGCCAAAGGACATTTCCTCTGCTGGCTTAAGGAGCTGGTCTAAGAGAACCACCTAGAGCGGTGACTCTCAACCTAATGCTGCGACCCTTTAATACTGTTCTTCATATCACGGTGACCCCCAACCATAACATTATTTTCATTGCTACTTCATAACTGTGATTTTGCTACTGTTATGAACAGTAATATAAATACCTGTGTTCTCTGATGGTCTTAGGTGACCCTTCTCAAAGGGTCTTGACCCACCAGGTTGAGAAACTCTGACCTTGGCCGTGTCATCTGGAAGCCCTCTGTGGCTCAGTTGTGTTTGCTGGCTTTTCTTCTTTTTGTTACATTGCTGGTTTCATGCTCTGATTATGGTAGTGTTGAAGTTTAAGTGGGTGTGCCAAGTCCATTTTACTGAAGTTTAAGTGGGTGTGCCAAGTCCATTTTACTGAAGTTTAGGTGGGCGTGCCAAGTCCATTTTACTGGGATCAGTGTCCTGATAGATGACTACTGGAAGAGAGCAGAGCTGGTTGGGGCGGAGTGTGTATGTATTGTGTGTGTATGTGTGTATGTATGTGTGTGTGTATGTGTGTGTGTGTGTATGTGTGCGTGTGTGTGTGTGTGGGTTTCACAGGAGAATCCTGAGCTGGGCAGTGTGTTCTGGGAGGGAAGGGATTGTCTTTTCCTCTCTCTGATGCCAGTGGTAGCACATCTAAGACATTTGGTGCATCTGTGGGATGATGGAAGACAGACTTTAGTTCCTTTTTATTGATAGGTTTATCTATTTTGCAAGTTTGAGACAGGGTCTTGCAATGCAGCCTAGTCTGACTTCTAACTTGTAATTCCCCTGTCTCCACCTCCTGAGCTGGCTTTCCAGGTATGTGTCACCACGCCCGGCTTGGAAGACCTAAGAGGTAAGGGGCAGGGGTATCTTTCTGAGTCAAGGCCTTGGATGATATGCAGAATTAGTTTGATTTTTCTTGGGAAATATTGCTGTTCAAATTTCATTCTGGTTCAACTATTTTGGAAGCTACAGTGGTTTGGTTTTAATTTCACTTTGAACTCATTAACTCGGTTTTTGTTTTGTTGGTTCTTTCCCCCTCTAAACTCGAGTTTGGTTCGTGATTTGTTTTTCTAACAAAATATTTGTCTCTCATTTGTTTTAGGCTGCAGCAAATTAGTGCCATTTAAAAATAGTTTTTGTTTAATGGCCGTGATCAGTAGAGCTAAGGAAGTGATGTTAGGGGAGGGAACACGTGATGAGTTTGCATTTAATTTTTAATCCTAATTAGAGTGTCAGCAATGCCCTACGTGCTCATTAAGTCTCAAATGAAGATCAAAGGAAGCCCAGTGGAAGCCTCCTTCCTGCTCCCGTGCTAGACAGGAAGCATTTGCTACCTGTCCTCCATCACACTCTGACCCAGAGGCTTTAAAAGACTTCTGCGTTCTTTGTAGTCTGCAAAGGGTTTTTTCCTTCCTCTCTCTCTCTCTCCCTCCCTCCCTTCTTTCTTTCTTTGTGTGTATGACATGTACACATATGTGTATGTGCATGTATTCACGTGTGAGTATGGACACTCTTGTGCCGTAGCACACAAGTAGAGGTCCCAGGAGTGCCGCTGGTGCCCTGCCCCCACACCACCTTCC
This sequence comes from Neotoma lepida, assembly GCA_001675575.1. NCBI lineage: Eukaryota > Metazoa > Chordata > Mammalia > Rodentia > Cricetidae > Neotoma > Neotoma lepida. Next base: position 1,376,773 of record LZPO01037266.1, read on the forward strand.
ATCTTAATTGGGATAGGGTCTTTTTGTTCTTTGGCTGTTGAGTATGCAGGCTAGCTGGCCCACAAACTTCTGGTCAGGTTCCTGTTTTGCTCTGTGTGTTTTGTTTATTTGTTTGTTTGTGACTTATTTATTTTATTTTATGTGTGTGAGTGTTTTACCCACATGTCTGTCTGTGCACAATATGCATGCCTAGAGTCCCAGAAAGTCAGAAGAAGTTGTGGGATCCCCTCAAACTGGAGTTAAGGATGGTTGTGACCCACCATGGGGTGTTTATTTATATACTTGGTTTTGGCTTTTTATTGAGACAGGGTTTTGCTCTGGGGCCNAGGCTGCCCTCCAGTTCTTAATCCTCTTGACTCAGCCTCCTGAGTGCTGGTATTACAGGTGGGCACTACCATGCCCAGCTGGCATGGATAATCTCTAAACAGAATGTAATCCTTGGAGTTCCAGATGCTGGGAAATCACCGTGCTTACAGACTCAGTGTCTAGTGAGCACCCACTCCGACTTCTTAGATGGGTCCTGCTTGCTGTGTCATCACTGAGTGCCTTCAGCGTTGAGAACTGAATCCAGGGCCAGATACATGTCAGGTCCTGCTCCCACTAAGCCCCACTCTCATCCCAGTGTCTATCTTTAATCAGGACACCAGTTACCTCCTAGGCCCCAGTACCTACTGCACTACAGATTAGGTGTAGGTTTTGGAGGAAACAGACGTTCAGAATGTAGTTTCTCACATGAACAGAAATACTTAAAACAAAAAACTCAAGCTTATGACTTCCTGCCTGCTGCCTGCTCATCTCTGCTCTCAACTCCTCTGGGTGTCTGCCAACCTTTGGGGGATGGAGGTATACTGAGCTTGTGGGAAATTCCTCAGTCCCTGNCCCTGACTCAAACCTGAATTAATGACATGTGGCTCAAAAANTGAAGACTCCTTGCAGAGAGAGAACAATTCCCATTTTGTTTTAAGACACAATCTCATGTAGCCCAAACTGACTTCCAACTCTCTATATTGTTGAGGACAACCTTAACCTCCAGATCTTCCTGCTGCCTCCTCCTAAGCACTGAAATTCCAGACATGTGCCATCAGGCCCAGCCTGAGGGAGGCAAATTCTTCAGAGGGTCCACCAGGTATGTCCAACCTTCAGCCACAGGCTACACACAGAGCATGTCACAAAGGACAGTCACGAATGCATCCCAATGCAAGATCCTAAACTTACTTAAAACATTATGAAATTTCTCTCTCCCTCTCTCTCCTAACTCAAGTGTGTGGCTCTGCAGCATGAACTTTGCAGATGACACTGTGTCCCAATGTCAAAACACTGGACACACCTGACTNACTTTGTGNTTTTCATTGCAGATTCATCCAAGAACCTGCCAGAAACAATAAGAGGGCACCCATAACACTTCTGTAGGCTTCCCCCTACTCTAGACGTCCATCAGTGGCCTAGGGGGTCTACTTTAGAGCCATCTTCATCTCTTAGAGGTACATGTGGCAGTGAGAGAGATTCCCCAAAGCCACAGAGGCAAGGAGGATTGATTGCTCTGGTGGCTTGCNCCTACCAGGTGTCACCTGCCTTCTTGCTTTGTTCTGGGTTTGGTGGTTGGGAACAGGGAGAAAGTTATAGAAAGAAGATGCTAATTTTATTTGAGCCTATGGAGGAATGTGGTTTACCTGAGGAATGTAGGTGGCTACAGGGCTGTGTTCCCTGTTTGCTGAGTATTCTTTGACAAAGTGGTCAGCTCCCCTGGGCTTCTCTGGCTGTGTTCNCTGACCTATGGCATCACAGCAAGGGAGGGGGATGTCCTGGGATTCCTTTCCTGGTAGTGTGAGACTTGACTAATTAGCTTGAGGGAAAGCCAAGGGCAGTACCTTGAGCCAGGATCATTGGGATTGGTTACAAGCACAGGCCCAGATTCTGAACCTGCAGGCTCCTCTGGGAAGAAGAGACCTCCAGGTGCCCTCTACTTCTTTTCCTTCACTTTCCAGGCAGTGTCCTTGCCATCACTGAACAGTACCTGATTGTGGATCAGGAGACATTTCTGGAAAACACGATTTTTAGTAGCTCTGTGTGGCCATACTTTCCCCACAGACTACAACTCCACCTTGCTCTGTGACATATAGTCTTCTATTCCTATGTTTTGCACTGAGCATAGAGGCTTCAGATAGTTCATCCTGCCTGGATCACTGGCTTCAGGATCAGAGGGTAGCATTCACCCCCAATGGTCATAGGTATTGGGGTGTAACTTCTGCTCATAACTCCCAGGTGCCACCTGATCTCCAATCTCCAATGAGCTTCTTGTGAAATAAGGGCTGAATAACAGCGGTGAGTTAACTGCGGTGCAGATCTGCTTGGTCGGGAGTNCCATAAGACTCGGCTNTTCNGTGAAGCCTTCCTTAAATCCCCTTGCATGGGCTCCTCAGGGATTCCAGAGTGTTCCAGACTTCTCTCTGTGAAGGTACTCAGTGTTCACTGTGATGAACGCCTGTTTATTAGCTTGGTTCCACTGGGCCTCAGTTTCCTTGAAGGCGAACATATCTCAGGCTCTTCCGTACTTTCAGTGGCTGCCATGGTACATTACAGAACAAGAGCNCGAGAATTAGGACAGTAAAAATGAAAGAATGAGTCAACAGTGGAATGACTGGAAAGGCTGCTGGCACTGAAAGTGGGGGGCTAGTTATAAGAAAGAGCACCCCAACAGTTCCAAAGGCAGGGGACTTTGAGAAGGAGCATCATGCTACCTGCTTGACTTGAACTGACCTGGGCAGTGCCATGAGTGGTCCACACAGGAGTGAAGAGTGTGTATGGTTCTCTCTAGGAACAGACCCCCTTCTACCGTCTGTTTTTGAACCTGTCTGTAGCAAGAAAAATGTTGAAATAGAGAATCTTAAGTACACCCCAGCACTGGCCAAGGTTTCTAGTACTATACTACAGGGCTTGGTTATGTCCTTGTATTTGAAGCCCATATTGAGAGTANCACTATCCTCTTTTTATAGATGACNNGACTAAAGGCCAGAATGGTGCAGCAGTTTAGCCAAGTTCACTCGGTTTATATGTGCTACTACTCAGTTTCCAGTCTGTTTTTTTTTTTTTTTAAACTCTGAAGCCCTTTTGTTCTTTTCTGAAGACTGTAGTCCTGGCATTCATGACTCCCAGGCATCTGACTCCTTTCCATTCCTACCACCTCCTGTCTTCTCTTACACTTAACCCAAGTTTCCTGACTAAAGATCCCAAAATACTTTTATTACTGTGTCTAGCCTCTTGGTGGAGAAGCTCAACCCTCAGTCCCTGAGAGGTCTGTCATCCCCAGCACCTGTGATGGGTTGGCATGGCCTTCCACAGGCACATTTCCAGTTCCATCTCCTGGATTCCTATTCGTTCCATTCAGTTTGTGGCCAGGGAGATTTCTCTTATCTTCTTCTATAACACCAGAGGCAAACCGTCTTCTGCTTGGGCACCAAAATCACCTTGGCTTTCATCACAGCTGTTTGTATCAGGGTCTCATTATGTAGCCCAGGCTAGCCTTGAACTCACTACCTTCCTGCTTCAACCTCCAGAGTTCTATGATTGCAAAAATGTAACACCATGCCCAGTGATCACAAGTGCCTTAATCCAAGTTATCAGAGGATCTCCCTGATTTTGAAAACTAGAATTTTCCAAGTAGGTTCCGCCTCTTTTGAACACCCAAGAGAAAGGAGATTTTATTGGCTAAACGTTCATTTTTCTTGATTTCACAAGTTCCTCAAATGCCCTGGGAGTACTTCTGTCAGTGTTCTGATGTCATGCCAGCCCTCTCTCTTTTTGAGACAGGGTATGTAGACTAGGCTGGTCTTGAACTCAGAGAGATCCACCAGCCTCTGCCTCCTCCTGAGTGCTGGGACTAAAGGCATGCACAACATGTCTGGTTCATGCAGCAGTCAAGACCAAGAAACTAAAGTGAATCAGGCTGATCTCTGGCTGGCCATAGAGAGGTNAAGTCTTCCNTCCCAGTACCTGGAAGGCTGAGGCAAGAGGAATGTGAATTGGAGGTCTATCTGGTCTANCTTGATTACATGGTAAGATCCTGTCTCAAATTTTATGTATATACATATATACATATATGAGAGAGAGAGAGAACACNCTTGTTATTCCCTATTTGTTAAGGAAGGAAAGCTGAGATTGNGAACTTAGGCCCCAAAGCTGTGTCAGGATTTGAACCAGTATGTTGTCAAATACTTGCTTCTCTCATCTGTCGTGCTGCCCACCCCATCCCACCCACCACCTCAGCCAGTCCCTCCTTCCTGTGCCTCCTGGTGACTCATTCTTTCTTGGCAGATGCTGTGGTTTGCAGACATTGTGGGTTTTGATAACTCGGTAAATGAAGTCATCGTGTTGTTGTCGGCGTCCCTGTATCGGCTGGTTCTCTGGCCACCCACTGGCCCTGTTCCCTGTGCTTATCCCCTGGCCTATCCCCTGGACTTGGTGGAAAACATGATCCCCTGGTTGCACACTGTCTTTGAAAGAATGTGGGTTCCCCCGAGACTGAGCAGAAGCCTCCCTAAGGCTCTGCTCAGTGTCATCAACGTCTCATGCATCACGAACCAGTGTGCTCGCTGCAGAGTGAGTTCTCCACCTTCTCAGGGTTCCCACACTCAGTTCTGAGGCCAACTTCACCTTCTTTTTCCTCTGAGACTTTAAGCCTGATGTGGCAATCCTTGGTCTCAAAGCCCTTTCTTTTATCTTTTCCTCAGTCCCNGTGGTGCCTTGTCTATGTGATACATGAAGTGACCAGCATCAGTCTCCCAGAATTCCCTTGGTGGATGTGCAATTAGCCTCCACCTTTGCCCCTTGTGAGAGGAGACTGTAGAGGGATGTGAGACTGAGCCGAACAGACTCTCCAAGCCAGGCACAGCATCTTACTTGTATCTTCAATTTAACCGCAGTAATACATCAGTACTCTTGACCTCATTGCCATGGAGACACAGGTACTCAGCAAGGCCAAAGTGGCCTGCCCATCAAGGGCACATCTGGGACTTGCTCCTGGCCAGTTTGATTCTGAAGTTGCTGTTTAGATTGCACTTTATCCTACAGGTGGCAGAGAATCATTGGAAGGTGTNNAGCAGGAAGCTGAGAGGCTAAAGCCTTGCTGTAGGGAGATTGTCTGACAGCAGGGAGTGGAATGGATGGGTGAGAAGGGAGTCAGTCCAAAGCTGTGAGGACCAGTGAAGGGGACCACAGTGTCAACTGGAGTCTTGACCAGGAAGNGGGAAGAAGTANAAAGNCAGTGACAGTGACGAGACAGCCTTTGCCTAGAACGTCCTTCCTTGTGCTGTCATTTTGGGCTCTGCCAGGGNTGTATGGACTATGCCAGGGGTGACACCAACTGCCACTNTATGTAGGGCAGTTACTCATGGGCAGTATGGATGGGAAAGCTGGCAGCAGGGATGGGGATGGGGACTTCTGAACTCTTTCAGCAGGGCTGGACTAGGCTGCCTTCTCCTGCTGGGGACCAGGCTCAGGCCACCACACTGAGTGTGCTCAATAAATAGTAATTGGCTGTGGTAAGCTAAGGAATGGCTCTGGAATAGAGATGAGCTATCACTGTTTATGAGTGCCTCTTGTCCTGGGCTGGCACAACAGACCGGGTGACTCCTCCTTTCCTGATGGGGAAACTGAGGCTCCAGGGCTCNGGAGCTTCTNTCCCACGNTTGCCTGGAAGGCCAGAGGGCAGAGTTCAGCTTGAATGCCTCAGTTGCAGCTCTGACTGCTCTCNNAAGCTCTTCTGTCTTTGGAGTTGGAGAAATGAGGGGAGTAATGATTAGCTTCCCAGAAGTGGGGCNGCTCATGGTTTACAAAACTGCTTCCCATCCATTATTCCATTTCATCCTCACAGCAATGTATCATTATTATTAATTGTTATTATACCCANTTTGCAGTTGAGAAAACTGAGGCCCAATTATTTGAGGCTGTGGTCATTCAACCATGAGTAATAGAACNNGAANTCCAGATGAGGGAATTCCCCCTTTTATCCTCCCTCCCTCCCTTTCTTTTTGGAGACAAGGTCTCACTCTATAGGACAGACTAGCTTTGAACTCATGGCCATACTCCTGTCTCAGCTTCCCAAGTGCTGGTATTACAGGAGTGAGATATCATTCCTGACTTAGGACAAGGTTTTCTGACTCTAAGCCTATACTCTCTGTCAAGGAGGCCATGGCAAAGGAAGCAAGTGAAAGCTAGAGTAACAAAAGGGAGAGGCGGAAGGCTCCAAGGAGGGCGATGCAGCATGGTGGGTGCTGAGGGCTTCAGGTTAAACCTCATGAATGTTTCTAGGGAGCCACAGTTGTCCACAGCAGATAGGGCTGTGGGGAAAGTTGTTTTATCTGCCTGGGAAGTTTTCACAGTTATTACTAGANGGGGAATGCACAGGAGGAGGCTCTGGGACAGAACTCCCTACTTCTCACTTGTGGACCTTGGGAAGACAAAGAAACAAGAGAAAGGGGATAAGGCTGACATGTTTGCAGTTGTCTCTGAGATGCCCAGTAAATTAAATTGCATGGATAGATGGGTGGATGGATGGATGGATGATGAGCGGATGGGTGGGTGAGTTAAGTGGGTAAGTAGAGGGTAGGATAGATGGGCAGGTGAGTGGAAGACTGATGGGTAAGTAGATGGAAGGATGGATGGGTGGGTAGATGGATAGATGGGTGGGTGGATGGGTGTGTGGGTGGGTGGATGGGTGGATGGGTGGATGGGTGAATGGATCAATGGGTGGGTAGATGGATGG
>LZPO01037266.1:1398148-1409231 GCA_001675575.1 Neotoma lepida
GTGACTGGCCTATACTTAGGTTTGTGTAAATACACGCTATGATGTTCCCATATCGAGTAAATTTGCAATTCTCAGCACACAGTCCTGTTGTTCAATTGGCATGACTCTGCTTAAAAAAAACAGACAAACAACCCTCCCCCCCTCTTCTCCTCCCTCCCCTCTTCCCCCCCTTCCCTCCTCCCCTCCTTCCTTCTTTTCTTTTGGTGGACATAAAGACTCCATCCAGATCAGTGTGTATCTGTGAGTGCCTGACATCCTGGGGGAGAGCTCCATTAGTGACAAATGAAGAAGAGATAAGAAGGATGGAGGAACCAGCTAAAACCAGGGCCTGTGGTCAGGTGCCAGGATCTAAGACAGGTGCAGTGAGGTCTCTGGCATCATGTCTGAGGTGCCAGGTTCTAAGATGGGTGCAGTGACGTCCCTGGCATTATGTCTGAGGTGCCAGCATCTAAGACAGGTGCAGTGAGGTCCCTGGCATTATATCTGAGGTGCCAGGTTGTAAGATGGGTGCAGTGATGTCCCTGGCATTATGTCTGAGGTGCCAGCATCTAAGACAGGTGCAGTGAGGTCCCTGGCATTATGTCTGAGGTGCCAGCATCTAAGACTGGTGCAGTGAGGTCCCTGGCATTATGTCTGAGGCCTATGAGATAAGGCGTTGAGAACCACAGCCAGAGGAAGGCCAGGATGAGGGAGCTAGACACGGCCACCTTCCTCATCCCTTATCTCAGCTTGTTCCTGGCAGACAAGACCTGAGATGCTTGCCTTTCCCAAGTTCATCTAGAGCAGGGGGATCTCAGAATTCAATGGGGTGAGAGAATTCCAAGGCATGATGCCTCCCCTTTCCCAGCAGAGGGCAAGACGTTGCTTTCTGAGCTGAAGCCAGAAGGGCAGAGCCGAGCTCCTCCAATTTGAAATTTNATGAATCTTATTACTATGGTGGTGTTATAAATGATTAATAAAGCATTTGAATTGTCCAGTGGAGACAAGGAAGGGANGAAGATTAATATATCTTGAGAACGGCAGGCATCAGGGTTTCTGGAGTGCTCANGTACATTATCTCACGGAGTTTAACCTGGTCCAGTTAACTCTGCCTCCCACAGCTTCTCTTTATCTCTGCTCCATCTGGGCCTTTGTAAGGAAGGCTGCTATTTCCCCTGTCAGTTTTTGTTTCCAGGAGCTGTCCCAGCATCGGTTCATGACACGCAGTTGTACTGGAGCAAACAGTCAGCTGGAGGCTTGTGGGGACAGGCCTGGAGGAGGAAGAGGACAAGGAGGGAGAATCAAGGACAGACAGGGTGACATTTCCTCTGGTCATCTTTCCAGTCAGCCCAGGGACCTTTTCTCTTCCTTTTTTTTTTCTTTTTCATTGTTTATGTTTTAATTTTCAAATTTCACTTCACTTATTTTTTGTGGTGGTGTGAGGACAGAACCCAGGACCTTGTGGATGGTAGGCAGGCACTCCACCAGTGAGCTATGTCCTCTGCTCTTCCTTTCATGCTTGACAGACCCTCTCATAAACGTTGTCANTCCAGTGCCCATCCCCATCCCAGGGTGTAGATGGGAGAGTNGNGTTCTGGGGCTCACCCTGAATCTGCCAACCTCCGTTACTGTTCCTCAGGCTTCAGCTGATCCTGAAGAGAGATAGAATGGAAGCTCAAGGTGACCTGGGGTTTTCCTGTTTTGTGCATGTCTGTTCCTGGAACAGTGCCCGACACATAGTAGGTACCCAGAAAATACCTACTGGGTGAGTCTCAGGCCNTTTCTTCTGCAGAGACATCTTTATCTAGNAAATGTGTGTCACTCTGCCCTTGTACTCNGCTTGGGGCCATAACATGGGATTGGATGGAGAGGAGAGAATCCTGGCTTTTCTCATTCAGCTTCCCTGAGGTCCTGGCTCCCCTCAGCCTCCCCACGCTGCTCAGGAAGCCCCAGAGTATCAGAGTGAAGGAGGGTGAGGAGAGGTTCTTGNAAGAAAACTTCTGTCAGGGTCATGGGTGGNTNGGCTTCTGAGAGTCTGTAGTCACAGGACAAAGCAGGCGCGGTGGGGAGGCAGGCTACAGGAGGTGGAGAGAGAGGAAGTGAGAGAGGAGGAAAGCGCAGGGACAGTCTGCCATCTTCCATGGAGGCTGTATGTTATCCAAAACAGATGTTTCCTCTCAACCCACAGAATCTTTAGCAACGGCCTGGCNGGGTACAGGAAACCTCTTACNGGCTCAGCTGTTCACTGGGGACAGGCCNTGGTTCCCTCTTCCTCCCTACCAGGCTATAGCTAGTGAAACAAGTTGAACTTCTGAAATTCAAGGTCCCTTAGGCAAGAGGTGGTCTCCTGAGGCCAGGGTGCCATTCCTGCTCATCAAGACAACCCCCCACCCCGCCCCAAAATACACACAGCATGACCTTACTTGCCAGGCAGGCAAGCAGGAAGGTCAGTGTCCTCCAAGGTCAGTCTTCTTTCTGGCAGCCTTTCCAGCCAGGTCATGATCTGAGCGATAAGTCTCCCATTGTGGAAGGGTAAGTACACTCCTGGGCTTCTTGTGATCCCAGCTCTAGAAACAGGCCCTAGGCATTAGCAACATAGCCTTTGGGTCCCAGAACCAGCATCATGGGTAGGGGCCAGAAGCAACTCTTTTAGCTAATGGCAGGAGCCAATCCCCCCCCCACACACACACACACAACTGTAGAACCAGCCCTCTTACGCAGGAGAGAATATATGGCTGTTTACCTTCATGGCGTCCCAGAACAGTCATCTCAGAAGGAATATAGGCTTTGGTTGGATTTTCTGTCCATGGTATGTATTTTATAGCAAATGTGAAAACTAAATCTGGGTCCTGAAGCTTCTCTGTTCATTTTCAGCCTGCAAAATTCTGTTGCCACCCCCTCCTGAATCCACTGGTCTCTATACCATCAGATTATCCATCTCAGAGGAGCTCCATGCTGGGAAGTTTCCCCTGGAGCTCAGGTGGTGTCCTTAGCTTTCTATCGAGGTGATAAAACACCGTGACCAAAAGTGCTTATCTCAGCTTACAGCTTGTAGTCCATTATCCAGGGAAGTCAGGCCAGCCACTCAAGACAGGAACTGATGCAGAGGTTAGGAGGGGTGCTGCTTACTGGCTTGTTCTTCATGGCTTGCTTACAGTACCCAGGACCACCAGCCCAGGGATAGCACTGACCAACAGTGAGTTGGGCTCTTGCATATCAATCATTAATCAACAAAATGTCCCACAGGCTTTCCCACAGGCCAAATGATTCTGCCCATGCTGAGTTGACATAAAACTAGCCAACACAGGTTGGTTGGATTTTCCATNCCATTAGCTCTGTCTTGTAACCCAAACAGCTCCCCAAATGGGCAATATGCTAGGAGTGGCTCTCGGCCTGCCTGGGACTTTTGCCTGGGCCCAGGAAGGACAATCATGTCATTTTCATTGACTTTGTCCCACTGCTGACCATTGCCCTTTCCTTGAGGGGTTCCCTCCTTCTTACACCCCCCTTTTTGGTAATTAACAGGGCCCAGAAAGGCATTCTGCCAACAGACGGCCAAAAGGCAGAGCAGACAGCTGTGGCGGTGCCAGCAAAGGACAGGCTATTAAAACAAAAATGATTCATCTTGGGAATGAGAGCAAATCGCTTTCCATTTATGGGAATTGGGGCTGGGCTCCAAGCAGCCTGCATGCGATCAGCGGGCGATGAGTCTGGGCCATTGACCATTAAGTAAGGAGCGCTTTGAGTGCTCCCTGCTGACTCCTCTGAGAGGGGATCTGGCAGGCTCTCCTGCCAGGGGAGGTCCAGGGAGACCGGAGCTTCTCAGCTGTTAGGACGCTCCTGCCCGTTGTGACCTTGGAAGTCCCCAGTAGTCCTGAATATCCTTGTTAATGGAGACCCTTAGGAAACAGTCTCAGGATACCCCATCCCTGTGCTCCACCTCCAGGTCATTCACCAGGCAATATTCATTTCATTCATTTGTTCAGGGCTTACGGTCCAGGGCCTCTCTCTGTAGCCCAAGCTGATCTGAATTCACAGTGACCCTCCTGTCTCAGCCTCCTGAATGCTGGGTTTGCAGGTGTGAGCCACCACACCTGACTCAAGGTGACTTAAGAGCATTTATTGAGTGTGCTGCTTGCCACAGTGGGTGTCAGCTCTGGGGTCCACAAAGAACAAGACAGGAATCTCATCCTCAAAGGACTTAGTGTGCTGGGCTGGGTGCTCTGCAGATCGACATAGGAGAGCAAGGCCTCGGGGAAGGACTGTGAGGGAGACCGCGGTGGTGGCCTGAAGTGGGCAGAGAGATTGGACCAACCTTGTAGCAGGTGGAACAAACAGGAAAGGCGGCCTGGTGACTTTCCTGCTGGGTCCCAAGGATGACTGTGTCCTCCCTTTCCAGGTAGATTGGTAGAGGAGGAGCAGAATGGAGTAGGAAAGATCTGTGTGAAAATCGTAATTCCAACCNCCTACTATGGCTTGAGGAGGGGCATAGGTGGAGAGAGGCCAGTTCAGGAAACTAGGGAATGTCGTGGTAAGGAGATACTGACCCTGGAGCCTAAAGTGAGGGTGTGATGAGGTCAGCTTGCAGTTTTAGGCAACTTCTAACCTCCCCTGAGTGCTTTTCATGAGGTCCATCCAGAGAAACCCATGGAGTCTGAAACCGAATTTGAAATGTGTATGTCAGTTTGTTAGCATTTATTTTTAAAAGGAAGCAGGCAAATGGCTACATATTGTTTTATTTTTCATTGTTTTCTTTATGATTTTATTTAATTTAAAGAATTCTATTGTTATTGAGAGAAAGAGAGAGAGAGAGAGAGAGAGAGAGAGAGAGAGAGAGAGAGAATGAGAGAGAGTGAGTTAGAGACGTATGTGAATACACAGCCATGGTGTGAATGCAGAAGTCAGAGGACAACTTTGTGGAGTCAATTCTCTCCTTCTACTTCTGTGGGTTCTGGAACTCTGACAGAACTCAGATTGACAGGCTCGGAGGCAAGCACCTCTCCCTCCCTGCTGAACCATCTCACAGGCTCTATTTCCATTCTTTTTGTTTTAAACCAAGGTTTTGTGTAGTTGAGATTGGCTTTAAACTCAGTACGTGAATTCCTGCCTCCACGTCTGAAGTTCTAGGATGCCAGGTACATGCCACCACACTCAGTTAATGTTTGTAAATTTTAGTAATGATGAAAAGTTGATATGTACCAGTAATGCCAGCTATCCAGGAGGCCAGGTTAGGCAACATAGAGAAACTGTGTCTCAAAAAAATAAAACAAGTGGGAGAGAGTTCAATACAGAAGGAGAGGGAGAGAAGAAGGAAAAATAACAGTAAGGTTGTTTGAAAAGGCTACAAGAGCGGGGCGGTGGTGGCGCACGCCTTTAATCCCAGCACTCGGGAGGCAGAGGCAGGAGGATCTCTGTGAGTTCAAGGCCAGCCTGGGCTACCGAGTGAGTTCTAGGAAAGGTGCCAAAACTACACAGAGAAACCCTGTCTCAAAAAACAAAAAAACAAAAAAAAAAAAAAGAAAAGGCTACAAGAAATCATATTATTTTTTATTTGCCCCAAATTATTTATAATACATATTAGCCTCTCTCTCTCTCTGTTCCTCTCTCTCTCTCTCTCTCACACACACACACACAGAGAGAGAGAGACAGAGAGAGAGAGAGAAAGAGAGAGAGAAGAGAGAGATTAAATGAATTAATTAAACAAATATGTACTATAAATGAAGTGGTTAAGCCACTTCGGTTGACCATGCTTCCCCAAAGAGCCATAGACTACCTAATAAAATTCCCAGTTCCAGGCATGAGAAACCCCTTTTCAAAGTATTGGTCAAGGAAATTCAAGAAATTCCTAAAACAATACAGGCTATTACTATTGTCCCTGGTTGGCTCCCACTAAACCAGAATAATTCCTAGTAGCATTCTAAATACTTATCCTTACACCCACAGATAAATGTAGTTCCCAATGTTCACACAAGAAGCTTCTTTTTGCAATAGACAGTAAGTTACAGAAAATTATAACTGGTCAAAATGCAGAGAGCAATTGATCATGGGGTGCCCAGCGCCAGCGGATATGTTTATAGACCAACTCCTACATGCAAGGCTTGGGAACATCACGGAAGAAAGGGTGGAAAACTTGTAAGAGCCAGAGGCCCAGGAAGTCTGCTGCGAGACTGTGTCTCTTTTTCACAGTAGGAAATCTTGTTCCATGATACCTCAACAACATGGCTGCCTAAACAAGACCCAAAGAACTCTAGACAGAGAACTACAGGCAACTAACAATTGAACAACTGTGAGAAAAGGAGAAATAGTCTTCCTCAGGGATAAGCCCCCAATTAGTTATCCAGTACCAGGTGGTCAGCCCTGAAATTGTACATACAAGCAGCACTGAACAGATGCAGCAGGTTGTATTTATTTGTACATATATATACATTTCATATATATATATTTCATATATATNTATGTAGCAGGGGTCCTGTTTTGTTGTTCCCTTTATGGGGGAGGGGGCCAAGTAGGTGTAGAAGTCAAGAGACACAGACTCCAGGAGAATGTCGAAACAACAAGCTCAGTTTACTCAGGAAGGCAGGCCTTATATACCCTCCACCCCACCCTGGGGGAAGGTCTGATGAATATGCATCTGCTGGTGTGACCTGGCTGCCTCTCATTGGTCCATGTCGTCTCCAGCTCATGTTTCAGCTGCTGTTGCTAAGGCCCCTAGGCAGACCCAGGCTAGCTCTCAGAATCTATCTTTTTTACTTGTTTGGGCCAGCTGGCCTTCAAGCCTCTNGGGGATGAGTCATCCCACATATGTATATGAAAAAGGCCAGGAATTGGAGACGAGGAGGTTGGATAGAGTATTATACAGTGTTGAAGAAGGAAGTTGAAGTATATATTCTGTCACAACAAGAATGCCTGAGATATGTTTTCAAGCTGCATTCATAGCGATATGTGTTGGTTTGATTCTGCTTTTGCAACAGCAGCAACTAGAGAGAATGGATCTGGAAGGAAACACACCAAATCACTAAAATGGTAAAATTTCTCTTTCTGTGGTGGTTTGTTTTGTTTTGCTTTTCTTGAGATCTTTTGAGACAGAGATCTGCCTGGTTCTGCCTCCTGAGCGTTAGGATCTAAAGGTATAAGTCAACATGCCTGTGGTGGTTTGAATAAGAATGGCCCCCATTGGCTCATATATTTGAATGTTTGGTTATCAGGGAGTGACACTACTTTAGAGGGATTAGGAGGTGTGGCCTTTTTAGAGTAGGTGTGGCCTTGTTAGAGGAAGTGTGTCACTGGGGGTGGGTTTTGAGGTTTCACTCTCTCAGTCTCACTCTCTCTGCTTGGGGATCAGGATATAGCTCTCATCTTATATCTCCAGCCAATGTCTGCCTGTGTGCTTCCTGCCATGATGATAATGGACTAAGCCTCTGAAATTGTAAGCAAGGCCCTGNTGGGAGATATTTGGTTACACTGTGTAAAGATATGTCACTGTGATTGGTTTAATAAAAAGCTAAGCGGCCAATAGCGAGGCAGGAGGTATAGCTGGGACTTCTGGATAGAGATAGCTCTGAGAAGAAAAAAGGCAGAGTCATCAGCCAGACAAAGGGAGCAAGGAGGAGGGGTAAAAGCCATGAGTCATGTGGCAGCATGTAGATGAATAGAAATAGGTTAATTTTAGTTATAAGGCTAGTGGGACAAGCCTAAGCTATAGGCCAAGACTTCATAATTAATAATAAGTCTCTGTGTCATTTTTTGTGAGCTGGCAGCCCAAAGAAAATCCATCTACGAGCCCCAGTTGAATGTTTTCTTTTATAAGAGTTGCCTTGGTCTTGGTGTCTCTCCACAGCCATAGAACAGTGACTAAGACAATGCCCAAGTTAACTTTAANAAGGAATCTGAATTATTATTATTTTGGGAACAGGGTCTCATGTATTCCAGGCTGGCCTTGAACCCCTATGTAGCTGAGGAAATAAATGTACCCTGGGGCTGCAGTACAGCTCTCCCTGCCTGCACTTCCNGAGTGCTGAGCTTACAGGCGTGCACTACCACACCCTGCTTATGTGGTGCTGGGGATTGAACCGAGAGCTTCTTGCACACCATGCAACAGAGCTGCGTCCGTAGCCCAGGCTTGTACTATTTTAAAATAAAACCTCACTCACTGCAGAGGCACAGCCTTGTTGTCCCAGCTGCTCAGGAGACTGACACAGGAGGATTGCTTGAGCTCGGGAGCTCAGTGCCATCGCTTTTCCAGGAGTAGCTTTGCTTCTCTTCCANTTATTTAGAATCCGGAGTCTTACATGTGCTAGGTGAGGGTTCTACCACAGNGCTGTACTGCAGCCCCAGGGTACATTTATTTCCATGGAATATCAAAGTTATAGAAACATTGTAAAAAGAATAAAGCAATTCCCATGCACTCAACCTAGATGATACTTGCTAATATCTTGCCCCAAACATGCACATTTTATTTTATTTTAAAGAAAAANCATCCATCATCTCCTTCTTTGCCAACCCTAATGGCCACTTTTCCGTTTTCTGGACCATTCTACTGCTGATGACTCTGCTCTCCTCTTTTCCTTCAGCCGGCTGGCCTCTGTAGCCTTCAGCCTCCTCTGTTTCTCTTCCTGTGTCTCTCACTCCTTCAGCCGTCCCCTCTTACCGTTCTCCTTGCCAGAGCCCTTTTGCCCTGGTGTGCCTCTGACTCCAGTCTGGCCTTGGATATTTTCTTTTGAGGAGTGCCTGTCCACTTTCATTTACCAAAACCATGATTCCTTTGCTGGTGGAGCTGGAGCCCTGGTCTCCAGCTCTTCTCTCTCCCTCTGTTTCAGGTGCCTGTGTCTTTAGGTAATGTACAAACATGTCATCCTCTTCCCCCTCACCCAGTCCTGCTAACCATCTCCTCCTTTTGAGTCCTCCATCTCAGGTAATGACACACACATCTTTCACCTTGACAATGGTAATCAACTCCCAATTGATCTCCCCAACTACAGTTTTCCCTCACATAAAGTCACCTCTCATACAGTGGTCAATGTGACAATTGCAATACTCAAATCTTAACATGTCATACCCCAAGAGAAACCACCAATGACTCTCCATCACCTATGGATTGAAGTCCAGACTCTCTGGCTGAGAACATGTGGCTCCCTGTCCCCTACTCCTCTCCTTCATCTTACCTCCTGTCTCTGCTTCTGTGCACTGTTCCCCACCACCCAGGCCTCTAGTTGTTTGCACATATCATTTGCGTGTGTGTGTGTGTGTGTGTGTGTGTGTGTGTGTGTGTGTGTCCCTTTGACTTTCTTTCCTTGGCTAGCACATCCTTCAACACTGAGCTCAGCAGACCCCTCCTCCAGGCTGGGGAAGCACCTATATGATGTTTCTGTTGCATTATATATATGTATCTACCAGATCAATCTCTACAGTTGTGGGTTTCATATGGATCTCTGTCACTGTGCTATATACCCTGGAAGGCAAGGCTTTGCATGTCTCATAGTCATATGCTTTCAGATTCCTGGTGCTCTAGCACAGTGCCTGGGACTTTGCAATAAGTGTTTGANTAACTGAAGCATTCACTCTCTGCTGAGCTGCCCCTCTATAGTGACAGCAAGCTTTATTCTGTGCCTTAGATTTCTCTACCAGTATTTGCATTCCAGCCCTTGGCTCCTTGGCTTCAATCCTGCTCTTCCNTCCCTGCTTTGTCAACATGCCGAGGCTTGGCCCCCACATACTCCTCCTGGTGCCGCTTTCCCTTCGTTCTGCTTCTTCTCTTCTATTTTAAGCAGCTCTTGCTGCCCTCCTATAGCTTTCTAGATGCTTCCTCCCAAAGGGGAGGTGGAGCACTGCAGGAAGTTNCAGCCCACTCCTGGCCCAGGTATCTGCAGCAGGCCTTTGTATGATTGCCTTCACAATGGGGCTTAATGACTATAAAGCAGTTGTGATTCTGGGCTTTCAGCAGCCAAAGTCANGTGGTTACTATTGGATGCACACCCTAGCAGACCCCTCTCCACAGAGCCTTTTAGAAGATGGACCTCACAGCCCTTTGGTGAACAGGGTCATCTGCTAACTGCCTTTCTCTCTAATACTATTAAAGCCATCTTCACTCGTTGGTTTTCAGCCTCATCTCCATGGTGAGGCTCCCATGCAGCNCACTCAGCCATTTGACAGGTTATAAACCAAGCTTCTACCATGGGAGGAGTCTCACACAGACACACAGACACGTTCATTCAGTAGCTCACTCACAAATTTCCTGAGCTCTTACTAGGGCCACCTGCTGTGGGTCAGGGAATAGTGGAGACCCCAGAAGGAACTCTCAGGCCAGTGAGGAAGACAAACTTGAGGATAAGATAATCCAAGAAATGCCTTGGAAGAGATAAACAACCAGGCCTGTGGGGAGTGGTGCATACCTGAGCAACAATTACTTGTAGGTGAGATGTGGGCAGTGAGGAATGGGTCTAGCCTGGGCACCCTAACAAGAAGCCTTGTCACATAACAGAAGAGTTCCTTCCCTTCACCAACATCCCTTTTCCTGACTTTTGAAGCTGATGCCCAAGACTTGTTTGTTTGTTTGTTTATTTTTGGACAGAGTCTCACTGTGTAGCCCTGGCTGTCCTGGAGTTCATTATGTAGACCAGGTTAGCCTGGATCCTCCTGCTTCTATCTTACGAGTGTTGAGATTGAAGGTGTGTGTCACCATGCCTGTCCTACCACTTAACTTTAAACAGGCCTTGGCCTTCTAGACAGAATTCACCCCAGGCTGGCTGTGCAAATCTCCTACATCACATCAGACACCTCCAACTGTCCCTCAGCTGTCTATATATCAAACCCTCAGGCCTCCCAGGAAAAACAACCACCAGGGGCTGGGAAGATGGCTCAGTGGTTAAAGTTCGGATTCCCAGAACCCATGTAAATGCTGGCATGGTGGTCCACCTGTAATTCCAGCTTTGGAGGGCAGAGACAGAGGATGCCCAGAGCAAGCTGTCTAGGAAGATCAGGTATTTCCTTGAATTCTGGGTATTACTGAGAGACCTTGTGTCAATCGATAAGGTAGAAGAGTGATGGAAGATGATTCCAAAATCAACCTTGGGCCTCTACATGCGTGCTCATCCTTATATGTAAACAC
>LZPO01037266.1:1422326-1437174 GCA_001675575.1 Neotoma lepida
CCCAGTCTTGATAATTGAATATCCTGTATAGCTGTTTATTTCCTGGGCCACTAATCGGACACTCCTCACCTCAACCTGCTTTCTGAATGTGCTATTATCCCAACTTCATTCTGAAGATTATGTTTTCTACCCTGTCTTAGCTAAGGTTTCTATTCCTGTGATAAAACACTGTGACCAATAGCTCCCTGGGNAGGAAAGGGTTTATTTCCTCTTATAACTTGTAGTCTAAGAAGTCAGTCCAAGAACTCATGGCAGGAGTCTGGAGGCAGGAATAGAAGCAGAAGCCGCAAGGAGAGCTACGGGCTTGCTCTCCAAGGCCTCACCCACCAGAACCACCTACCCACCCAGGAATGGCATTGCCCGCTATGGTATGGGCCCACCCACATCAGTCATTAATTAAGAAAATGCCCCACAGGCTTGCCTATAGGCCAATATGGTGGGAGCAGTTTCTCAACTGAGATTCCTTCTTCCCAAATGACTCTAACATGTGTTAAGTTGACTTTAAAACTAGCCGGTACAATTGACCCCCTTGTCAACTTGACACACAAACACACCACTGTTAAGCCATAGCCTTTCCTTTCTTGTTGACTCTTAAGATCTCATATTAATATTAACCTCACAATATAAAACATTTCAACTTTAAAATATATTTATTTTATTGTATATGTATGTGTGTGCTTGAGTGTATGTATGTGCACCATGTGTGTTCAGAGGTCCCTGGAAGTCAGAAGAGGGCATCAGAATCCCTGGAACTGGAGTTACAAGCAGTTGTGGGTGCTGAGACCAGAACCTGGGTCCTCTGTGAGAGCAGCAACTGCGCTTAACTACTGAGCCTTCTCTACAGCCTCACATACCAACTTCTAAAAGTCTCATAGTCTTTTAAAATTCAAGCTTCAAAAGTTCTATCNCTTTAAAACATCCAAAGTCTCTCTTTAAAACACCCAAAGTCTCTTTCCAAGTTCAAAAGCCTCTCTAAACTATGCATAACATACTCACAACTAAATCAAAGTGACACCTTTACTTTGCTCTGACAATTGATGCTGGTCAGCTGGTGGTGGTTAAGAAGAGAGTGGCATCACTGAGGTGAGATCTGGGAATATTTCCCCAGGGTTAGCACACAGGAGCTGTGGTCCAGAAGGGGCCAGGCTTCGTCTCATGCTGGCAGCTGAACTTGGTAAGGTTTAAGAGTCACCCAGGTGGTACTAGTTTGCAGGCATGAAGGATCATAGAGAGCAGCTGAGGCTCNGCACTATGTGGCCACTATGTGGAATCNCAGTAGAGAGCCTAGGAGANGCTGTTGGTGGAGATGAAGTCCAGTTGTGGTGGAGACCTGGGCATACTAGAGATACAGGTATGGTTGGAGCAGGCCTGAGCCTACNAGACAAGTTGTGTGTACTGTGATATGGTTGCTACCAAGACCCTTTGGAGCCCAGAGGATCACGAGTGGGTCCCAACACCTAGCACTGAACTTTTTACATTGTTGAATTTTGGTTTTGCTGATTTTTCAGCCCCAGCTGACCAGAACCATCGAGTCTTAATTAAAAACATGACTCCAACAGCAGCTACAGAGTCTTTCTTCTGAAACTTTACAAGCCAGGCCGCCATCATCCACACCACCACCAGCATTATCTGACTCATAGGCTCTAANTGGTCCTTGCCTTAGGTATGTGTCCCACTAGCCAANTGTGNTCTNTCTTCATCTTCTCNTGTTTGATGTANATTTCCTGTTCNGTGTTTTATAACACTCCCTAACACAGAGTGGTGAGCATGTCTTATTTCATCCTCACAGCCTCCTGAACCCAACCCCACTTTGAGATAGAGCCTTGCTATATATCCCAGGCTGTNCTGGAATTCTGGATCCCCTGCCTCGGCATCCCAAGGAGCTGGGATTACAAGCCTGTGCCATCCATCACACCCAGCATATCTCATCTTTAAGGAATCTTCCTCCTTCTCTATGNCCCAAGTGGAGCTGTGAATTGTGGTGTCTTGCCCCATCCCCCCAGAGTGGAGCCATAGATGAGGCTGGCTAGTGGGAATTCTCCATCTTCTGACTTCAGAGAGAGGGTTGCTGGGACAAGCACATACCTACCCAGAACTGACCAGTCCACTCGGAGNTTTGCTACATTCATGGATAGAGAAGGCCTTCTTCTGAGTCCAGGAGCTATAAGGATCTAACAACCAGGGAGTTCCTCTGTCCATCTCTCTCCACATGGAGGAAGGGTATGTAATGGAAGAGAATAAAACCCACCCTAAACAGTAGAGAGAAAGAATCNTAGTTGACATGTTGAGATGCTGCCCCTGTTCCAAACACTTTGTNTGGAGAATTTCCTTTACTCCCCACAAGGGCCCTCTGAGGTGAGCTGACTATTGTAGCCATCTCACAGAAGGGGACACAGGGGAGGGGGGGGCGTTGCCTAGCACACATGAAGCCCTACATTCCATTCCCAGTATTGCACAAAACCCGAGAGACAGTTGTAAGGTGAGAATGTGAGATTTCTCCCCACTTTACAAGGTGAGAAATGGTCCCTGGTCCCCAGGAATGAACCCCGAGTCTGTTGGAGAGAAGTGCTGGCNCCAACCCAGGGATGAGGAAATCAAGGAGGAGAGTAAAGAGTTAAGCAAACGGGCTTAACACTCCCCCCCAAAGTAGGTTGCTGGAGCCAAGATTTGAACTCAGGCTGTGGGATTCCAAAGCTGTCAAGCTACGCCGCCACCACCGTACAAGCCAAGATGAACATGAAGGGAGCTGAAGGATTTACTCATTTGTGGGCAAAGTGTGAGAAGTGACAGCATGGTAAGAGTGCCTGGCTCTAGCCAAGCCTGGAGTCAGCTGACTTGTGTGCTTTCTAGTTAAGTAAGCCAATGCATTCCCTGTTTTGCTTAAAATAGTTTGTACATCAGTCGCTTGCAACCTTCTGAATCTATTGTCGTCTTAGAGAGGGGGAGCCTTCGAACGCCTGGTCACATCCTGGCACTGGTCTTCACTCTTGGACAAGTCACTTGACCTCTCAGATCCCTGCAGGTAAATGACAGGTTCCCGAGGCAGCTGTGGCNGGAGATGAGATTATGTGTAAATGCAATTAACACTCTGCTAATACAATTTAAGCAGTCAATAATTGTTGGAACTNTCCCTTCCCTCTCCCCATTAGGACTAGGTGCTCAGTAGCATTTGTTGGATTGAATTAAGTCCTCCAGAGGCTGCTGGATGCTGCCTGAGTTTGAAAGCAGCAGGAGTTGCCGAATCACCAATCAGGAGGCTTCTCNGCCCGAGTGGCGCCTAACAGCTCTATTTGGCTGTTTAAAAAAAAAAAAATCTTTCCTTCCCTTCTGTTCCCCTGGTAGCCTCCTCCTCCCAGGCTTTCAGTCTCTCCCACAGAAGAAAACAACAAAACAAAACAGTGTTTGCAGCAGGAACCTCAGAGGTGGCGGCCTGGACCCTCCCATCTCTCTGGTCTCCACCCACTCAGCTGGTCCTTCTGACGCATCTTCTAGGTTTTTCTCTTTCTTCCTCTCGCTTCTGCCCATGCCTTTGCTTGCAAGCTTCACTTCTCTGGGTGCCTGCAACAGCCTCCTCACTGGCCTCCAGCCTGCCAACCCTACGCAGGAGAGCCAGAGACACCACGCTCAAAAGGACCAAATCTCTGTTATCTTAAAACTGCCTGCAGGATGATGTCAAGCCCAGGATGGACGCACATGGTCCTCCTCAGTAACCGGCGCTGCCTGGGTGGCCGGCTTGATTCTGCCATGCTATTTCAAGCCTCCATGCTTGCTCATGCCTTTCCCTCAGCCTGAACACCCAGGGCACCTACTCCCCCACCCTCTAGTCTTACTCATTCTTCAATAACTCCTTTTCTTCGTCTTCTTTTTATTTTTCTGGAAATACTCACTCAGCTCGGACACCTACTCTCTGGGCACCTACTCTGAGGGCCCTTCCAGTCTGTGCTCCCACCGTGCCCTGCATGGTTCTGCCTTCTTATTGTTTTGACCAGATCGCACTGCTGTTGTTATAAGCACTTTAAGGCATGTCGTGATGAATGACTCTATTAGTANCCCCGACCCTACACAGTGCCCTGCACCCNGAACCTCCCACCTGCAGACAACTTGCAAGCTGGAAGGAAAGGGACCAGGAAGGAAAAGCAAGAGGCTTCACTTTAGCCTGATTTTCTTGTTTGTGTGGTCCTGTGTGCCCCTCCCCACCTCCACCTTCTCACAGCAAATACAGCAGGTTTAGAGATTAATTTCTGAGAACTCCCCAGGCCCTTTCTCACCTTGTAAAGTTGGGAGGGGTTTCATTTCCTCACCTAACAAGCTGGGAAACTTCATCAGTGGGAGAAAAGAAAAGGAAAATTCCGGGGATGNCCTGGGGCTGTTCAATTGTTCAAATTACCGTCTGTCCCTCCTTACAGTTTTGGGTTCATCACAATTGAGAGAGCTCTGACTACCTTAAAACAGCCCCCATTTCAGTTGGAGAAAGGATGAAGTTATTTCCTTACAACTAAATATAGACGTGAGTCTGTGCTATGCATAACTTAGGCAAATGCATGTAAATCCCTCATGGACTGGGGGGGAATCCCTATCTTCTGACCACACAGCCAGAAGTTCTCTCCTGCTGGGACCNCCAGACCTAATACTGACCCAGCTGCCTGGTGCAGCAAGAGCAGAGGGCCCAGGGACTGCAGTGTGTGGAACTTGGGGGTGAGTGCCTCAGGGCCTTTGTGAGAGCACTGCTGGAGTTTCCTCGTTCCTCTATAATTTGCCCCCCCCCCCATCTTGAACCGGCTTCCCACAAAAAGAGACATTTCTCCTTTCTGCCTAGATTTCAGAGACATCCCTGATCTGGCTTAAGACCCTGGCTGTATCTGCCCTCCCTTTAAGCTGTTCACCAAGTCAAACCAAACATGGCAGAAGGCAATCCTGGCCTCTTGGGGCCACCCCTTATCATCCACCCCGCCTTTCCTCCATCCCCTTCCTTCTGCCTTCTCCTTTCTTCCTGATGGAAATTTGGCCTCTACCTGCCCTTGTGACTGGAAAAAACGGCGTCAGTTCATCAAAGCAGAACAAGGCTGGTACTTANCGTCCTTGATCTATGGGTTTCCAGAAAGGCCCAGGGTTACCCAGCCCTGTCTGGTCCCAGCCAGATGGGGTGGGGGTGGGGGTTCTTCAGCAGGTGTAAGGCCTGCCTGGGGCAGAGAACTTCATCAAATGGTGGGGAGAGACTAAGCAAGGGAGAAGGAGTGGCTTCTGGAGGAGAATGTGTGGAGGTGACATGGCCACTGTCCCAGGTGGGCCAAGCTGGAAAGGAAGGCCAAAGAGAAGTGACTTGTTCCCTCAGACCAACTGCCTCCTGGTGGATGCTGGGAGCAAGCCCACTGTCCCCCTTGCTGTCTCTTGGGGGTTCTTTGGAGAGAGATGGAAGAGTCAGGGTATATACAGCTGGGAGGAGGGCCTGTATCTCTGAGGGTCGGGCTGGGGCCAGTTTAGGTAGACTCCAGTGATCAGCAGATTTTTTTCTTTCCANGGTAAGTCCAGGTGAGTGTTTTGAGGACCTGGATTCTCCAGAGATGTGCTAGGGAAAGGGGTTTGGACTAGAGTTGCACATGGAGNGGTCAGAAAGAAGGAGGCTGAACAGAAA
Source organism: Neotoma lepida (assembly GCA_001675575.1). Lineage (NCBI taxonomy): Eukaryota > Metazoa > Chordata > Mammalia > Rodentia > Cricetidae > Neotoma > Neotoma lepida. The sequence continues at coordinate 1,427,959 of LZPO01037266.1, forward strand.
AGTCAGCTGAACTAGGGACCAAAGGGTGGCAGGAAGAAGGAAGGGTGCCTCAAAGTTCAGCATCAAAAGCTGAGCCAAAGCTAGGTATACTGGTATACACCTGTAATCCCAGCATGCAGGGGGCTGAAGCNNGAGGATTGCCATGAGTGCAAGGCCAGCCTAGGCTACAGTGTGAGACCCTGTCTCAAGGGAAAAACAACAACAGTGAGCAAAGAACACAGTGCAGGAAGGACACTTAGCAATCCCCGCCCCCTCTCTGTGGTGGTGCTGGGAACCCAACCCAGGCCCTTGTACANACTAGGCAAACACTCTACCACTGAGCTGCACCCCTAGCCCATTTCTTCTTTCTTTAGCCATGGAATCTTAAGGAGGCACCTGACCNCTTAGCCCAAGACTACTTCTCCTGGCTTACTGTGCAAAGCTGCAACCTGCTCTAGCTGACGGAAATGAGGGGGAGGAGGAGACGCGTGTCACTTCTGGGCAGTATCCTCCAGAGAAAGACGTACGCTCACCCTCTCCCTGACTAGACTTGCGCATGATGGCGGGAGCTGGAGCAGGCATCTGAGGCCTCAAGATAGACTCCACATAATGAGGGTGGCAGATGGACAAGACTGGATGAGCTTGGGTCCCTGGGACTGTGGAACTGACAAATTTAGTCCTGGGCTGCTTCTACTGAGACCACCGCTGAGAGGGNGTGCCTTTGTCTTATTTCAGCCACTGTTACTGTGATGTNTGGTAAAGCAGCCAGACCTCTATCTTGCTTTGTTTATTTGTTTGTTTTTGAGACAAGGTCTTGTTATGTGGCCCGAAGTGGCCTTCAGCTTGAGATCTTGCCTCAGCCTCTGGAGTGCTAGGACAAGAGGTGTACCCCGACCCCGGAATATATGCCTAACTGAGCAAATGACACAGCCGGCAGCAATAGAGCTCTTACCGTGCCGCCCTGATCAGTGTTCCGAATGATTTATGTGTGACTTTGGTTTGGAGAGCAGGATGATTGTCCTGAGTCTCAACACCCAGACCTGTCTCCTCCTCTCACTAACCTCAGTCGAGGTCAGGGAAGGTTGCGTTGGGCTAAGACCCAGCCCCTTCCCTCAAGACTCTCATTGCCTCCCAGTACATACAGGACCCACACTCATGTACGTGTGTGACACAGCCAGGGTAACATACAGCCCCGTTCACCTTGACCTAGCAGAAAAGCCAAGCAGTACACTAACTCATGCACAGTGGGATTGGTGGTCACTTCCTGGTGGCTGTGGCAGTGGGCTCTTTGTGACCACTGTAGAGCAAAGCAGTCAAGGTGACATTTTGCTTACTTATTTCTTTAGATTTTTAAGGATTTTTTTAGATTACTTGGCAATTCCATATATACATACACACTCTAAAAATATATGGCCCATTATTCTCTCTTGTGTCCTCTTACTCCTCTGAACCCCCCTCTTCCCAAGTTCTCTCCACTTTCCTATGTATCTCTCTCTTTCTCAGTCAGCGGGGGGTTATTTTTTTGAGACAAAGTCTTGCTACGTAGTAGCATTGACTGGCTTTGAAATCACCGTCCTCCTGCCTCAGCCTCTTGGGTGTTAGGATCACGGAGGCGTACCACCATGCCTGGCCAGAGTGTGTTGTTGAGGATTTGTCCTGATACACTCTCTAATGTGTGGGCTTTTCCAAAGTGTTTTGCACATTATTAATAACCAGTCACCACGCTCAGGGTCGGCTANGTGACTGTCAATCCTCTGGCCTGGCAGCTTTTCCCTCTGTGCTCTGTAGCAGCATAGAGTGAGGATAAGTGAGTATTACTCCTCGTCATGGACAGGGACACAGACTCATTAGAGCAGGCATTTGGGGGACTTGCCTCTCCATGCCTCCTTCTACCTGTTCCCTGCTAGCAGTACCTTGCTTTACTTTCAGGGAAATGCCTGCTGCCTTTTCCATGGAACTAATGTCCATCCTCTCCAATGATTAGGTGTGTGNCCCAGAATGACGCTCCTGGGAATCCAGTATGGTGGCCCAGCTAGGAANATGGACAGTGGTTAGGACTTAGTTGTCTTGCTGTGTATGATTCCAAGCAGGGTTAATTCTGAGCAGGGCTATATGATTAACGAGTTATGGTAAGTTGAAGGTTATTCCTCATATATTGGCACCCACTCTTGAAGAGGTAAGAGAAGGATTCAGATTGTAGATAACAGGCGGGAAGCCTGATGTCACTTGCATGAAGGTTGTGGTCTGGGATCCTACCCTTCCCAGACATGGGTGCCCAGACTTCTTTCCATTCTGGGAATTTCCTGAGAACCAGTGCAGCCTCACCGTGTGTCAGTGGGCACTATTTGCATGCCATCCCCGCACCTGTGTAAAGTGGTGGCTTTCCAGCAAAGTCCATGTTGTTGCTTAATTTAGCCCTAGGGGTTACAATCCAAAAAACCAACTGGAGATTCTAGCCACTCTCCTAATCCTGAGTGATGTTGCTATCGAGCAATCCAGAAGCCAGACTTGTCCCCTTATTAGAGTCCCAGGAAGAGGTCTGCCAAATTGAGTAAATAAAAATGCAGGCCACCCCGGCACATTTGAGTATCAGATAAGTGTGAATGCATAATGCTGAGGACATCNNATGCGTTGACTGCATATCAGGTATCTGGCAATCCTACCCAAGCGAGAAAATGATGTTCCTCCCATCTCTTTGTCTGACCTTGCAGGCATCTGCCTGTCTTTATTCCGTTGCCCCTCTATCCTCCTCTTGAGTAAATGGTTTCTTTAGAAGGCAGATAATTTACCAGAAGATTGGCCCAATAAAGGCATCCACACAAAGTACATCAACCTATGGAGTTCCACGGGGCTTTTTTAAGCAGGAAGAAAGAAGTGAGTACTCTTAGGCCTTGTAGTTGCTGCCTGGATTTCCTGTATGCGGGCAGAATTAGTCTTTCTCAATTTTCTTTTTCTTTTATTTTTTTTTACTTTAAAAAGCTATTACAGCATAGCTCGNGCTAGCCTAGAACTCATGATCATCCGGCCTCAGCCTCCCAAGTGTGGGGGTGGGTTGGGGTCCTAGGAGTGTACCACCAAACCAGACAGAGCTGGACTTTATGGAAAGAATAGTCTGTAAATAGAAAACAGAGGGAGCCGGTTCTGACCNGCTCTCAGATTCCTAATTCCAGTTATTCTTAAGGCCTGCCTGTGTTTATTATGCTTTGATTATGGTTTCTCAGATTCCACACACCAAGTTCTTTTCTGCCCAAGGGCTGAAACCAACGCAAAGCAAGTTGCAACCCTTCCTTCACTGTGCTAGCGAAAGCTGTTCCATTTCATTTCCCTCGGGGTTGAGCAGGACATTGCCTTGCATCAGCCTGAGGCACCNTCCCCAGCATGGTAGCGTGGCAAAAGCCCAGTGGAGTTTGAGGTAAGTTAATGAATGACTTGGCAGTCTTGGCGGGGAGGGGTCAGCAGCCTGGACTCAGCTGATTTCCTTTCTTCACGGGACCTCTCCTAAGCAGCTCACTGGAAGTCCCACACACACACTCATCCACCCCTAACTGGCCTGAGAGAGGGCAAGGCTGTGCCTGGGAATGCACATTCATCAGGAGAAGTACAGGAGACTTCTTGGTAGGACTTTGATTACTGACACAGCCTGCCTTCTGATGCTCCCTTCGTGCACTCTGGTTACTTCCTTCCCTTTCTGCACAGAAGACACTTGAGAAGGAAGTTCACTTGGGGTCTTCTAACAAGGCCCAGTCTCTTGGTGTCCATGCCCAGGATGGTTCATGGATGGAGCAGAGAAGGATGAGGAAGGGACCTAGATGGGCTTTTCCAGGGTGCTGCTGTCCCAGCTGTCATGGAAGTCACGGAATGGGCGTGTGCTCTAGCACAGCATACTGGCCCTCAAACCCCACAATACTTGGTGAAGTTGGAGGGTCCAGACTCAGGATGCACCAAATTCATGGCACCTGGAAGCAGGACACGCAAGCCTGAGTCTCCAGACCTTCAGGAAGAGTGTCCTAGTCAGACTGAAAGGAAGGGCCCATCAAGGGACTCAGGGTCCCTGGAGAGCAGTGGCCCTGTATTCCCTATCAAGGGACTCAGTGTCCCCAGAGCAGTGGCCCTGCATCCCACACCTCGGGGAGCAGAAGGAACTTTCGATGTGTTGTCTCCACCTGCAGCCCCATTCTTGGGGCATTTTGGTAGGAGAATTTCAGAGCTNGGAGAATTTGTTTGCCTTTTCACACGTTATAATGTTCCTTTCTGTCAGGCCAATTTGCAATACAAAAGGCTGGCCTACCATTCAATTATGGAGAGAGGAAACACAAAACAAACCNAAGCTCCCTAACATCAAAGTGAATATTATCTTCGGCAAAATGTAAAGAGATGTAGGGAGTGGGGGAAAGGCTTCCAGAAGTTTCTGTGTGTAATGGCTTGTTGGGCTATCCCGAGGCCCCTTTCCCACACTGCTCTTCTGCAGGCTTTCGGCTTCTTTCCTGTTTTTGTTGTGTCCTCTTAACTGCATTTCTTTATGCAGTTGTGCTGTGCCTGTCAAGTTTGCGTGTTGCATTTTGCAACAAGGTGAAGATAGCCCCTCACCATGGAATGGGAATTTTGATACAGAGCAAGGACTCAGTGTCCTGCGGTGATTTGTGGGCCTCTTCCTCCCAGCCGCTCTGTCTCTGGGTGTTCACCCCTACCCAGCACAATGCAGACATCTTGTCCTCATTTCTTGGAAGAAGAATCATTTGGTGACTTGCTGACTGACAAATAAAATCAGTGCCACCGCCACCGCCCCACACAGAGCTGGGGATCAAACAGGGCCTGCACCTTTGGTGTGTTCTCTGTCTCTGAGCTCCATCCCTAACTGTTCAGCATCATTTCTTCACCATGAACAATGTGGCGAGTGGTATTCACAGTACTCCGCATATACTATCTCATTAAAAATTCTTTACAACCATACTAAAAGATAGTATGATGTTTTTCCCATTGGTCAGACAAGCTGCTGAGTCCTAGTGAGATTAGGCCATTTGATTGATGTCCCACAGCTGCTAANTGGCTCAGCCAAGGTAAGGACCAAACATCTTCCTGACCCTGGGATGCCAGGCTGTGCTCGTAGTGAGATGTTATCCAGAGAACCAGGACAAATCACAGAAGTTGAGACTGTCCCCCTAATGGAAATGTGCAAATAGTTGGATGCTCTGAGACTGATGTCCCCAAGATACCATCTCCCCATAGCAATCTTCACTGCTCCAATGGGGGACATGGAGGTAATTGTTGCTGTCTCCTTCCCGCTCCTTACTAGTGACATTAGCATGACTGGAGATTTAGAAGCCACACACATCTTTGAGCCCCTTGGGTAGGGAGCCCCTTGGGTAGGGAGCCCCTTGGGTAGGGAGCCCCTTGGGTAGGGCAACGGCAGTCTACACAGAGGCTTCATAGAGGGCTCTTGTACTAGTAAGCTCACCGAGGGGCAGCAGGTACTCAGACTTGTAGGTTCCACAACTTTCACGGTAAATTGGGAAGTCATTTGTTTTTTCCTGCCCTGCCCAGGATGACTTAACCCTATTTGTCTCCTTTCATATTCTTGAAAGGAAGTTGTTGAGATGCAAAAACAGATGAATCTTCTTGCATTTAAGACCAGGCATATTCTCCCTCCTTCCGTCCCTCTCTTCCCTCCCTCTCTCTCTTCTCCCTTTTGTATGTGTGTGTGCATGCGTGTGTGCATGTGTATGTGTGTGTAATTGTGTGTGTGTGGTATGTGTGTGAGTGCGTGTGTGAGTGCGTGTGTGTGTGTGTGTGTGTGTGTGTATGTATGACTCTCCCCTTGCTTCCCTCCCTCTGAAGATTTTGGGACAGGGACACTCAGAGTCTCCGACTTACCTGGAACTGGGAAGTTTTGTGACTTTGAGGCTGAGGCAGCTCTGTGGGTTTGTGGGGGGGGAGTATGTGTGTCATNGCACATGTGTAGAGGTCAGAGGACAACCTTGGGTTCNTGGAATCAAACTCAGGTCATTAGGCTTGCCCAGCAAGGGTCTTTATCTGCTAGNACATCTCACAGATCTTTTAAAAATAATTTGTTATTTTTGTTATTTTCTTGTGGGTTTTCTATGGACTAGAGCAGGTTTGTCAGGAAGTGGGACTGGGAGGGAGGGGAGAAGTTGCCACTTCCCCTCTTTCCAGAGCTCCATTGTCTCCTGCTCTTGGTTTGATGCAACACCTCCAGAACCTGTCAGTGAAGCGCCTTTTCTACTAACATGAGCTCAGAGGAATTTTATTCCTTTCAATCAAATGACTCTTCACTGCAATGCTTTCCAGACATCTCTACTATATGGCGTAATCTTGCACAAGCACATGGCACATGCACACGTGTCGTTCTTGCCACCACATTTGGGGAGTTTTACTCTAAGATAGAATAGCACAAGGAAGATGTTTGGATCCTGCAAACTGTTGGAGAGCTGGAAGGGCTGTGANTGGAGGTAGCTTGTGAGCTATTGCTGAGGTGGAATTTACTCATATGTGGAGACTCCTTTCTTCAAGGGCAGGTAGCCAATGACAGGCTGTCCTGAGTCCTCTTCTACCTCAGGTCTATCTCACTGAGGTCAAAACTTTGATGGCAGGGAGTGTATCGTTGCAGAACAGCAGGGGAATTGCCATGATGCTTCTTCCCTGCAACCTTGCACTGAATGCAGCAAGAAAGTGGCAGGCTCTGGATGAAGCCCCGGCTGGAAGCAGCAAATGACAGGGTGAATGCCTGCCTCGTCAGTCCGTTTGTAGAACACCTTCCCCTTTGCCAACATCAATACTCAGGGCTACACAGGTCATACTGAGAAATTATTGGTTCATTTTACTAAATTGTAACAGTTCAGTTCTCTGCCAGGCCCTTTCTGTAGCTCAAAGTAATGTCTAGATCAGGAAAAGAAAAGATCTGTTAGCTGGGAATGTGTATAAGTGAGAAGTGGGAAATAGAGAGGCCTCTCCAGAGAGCGCCCCACTGCACAGGCTCAAAATAAGTATCAGATGCCTTCCACCATAAACACCTTCTTTGACCGGGACAAGTGTGTGGAGAAGGGAGGGTGCTGAGCTTGAATGCAAACATGAGAAAGGAAGTCTGGCTCCCGCAGTAGAATAAGAAACAAAAGGTAAAGTTGGGTTCAGCCCAGTCGCTGCTAAGCAACAGAGATCTGGCTGAAGCGACTGTTCCAGATTAATTAGGTCCTGTTTCTAAACAACTAGCTAGTTATTTCTTACCACTAGCAGAATTCTGTGAGCAGAATTGCCAGGTAGCGCACCATGTTCAGATGAATGTGGGGGGCACCCTACCTTCCCAATGGTGGCCAGGCACCCGGCAGAAGTGAATGACTACACTCCAGAAGTAAGCATCAGTGCACCTGTGTGCAACATCAAATACAACACACAAATGTGAAAGTTGGAGAAGATGTACAAGAGTCGTCACGAAGTAGAAGAGGAAAATGACAGAAGACTTTCAAACCTACTCTAAAGCTCCAGAACTAAAATAGTATGGCATTGTGATCAACAGTCCCACTACCAGGCACAGAGGATCCCTGTGTTCTCATGTGTACTGTGGTACTATGCTTAGCAGCCAAGACTTGAACTCAACCCATGGGCTCACCAACCAATGCGTGCATAAAGAAAACGAGGCACACGTATGGGGTATTATTCAGCTTTTGAAAGGAATGAAATCCTGTTACTTGGGGCAGTGTGCCCAGCTCTGGAGGAAAATATGTAAAGTGAGATAAGGCAGTCACCAAAAGACAAAGAGCACGTGTTTGATTCATAATGATGGACTCTTATAGAGGTTAGAAGAGTGATTAGCAGAGGCTGGGAAGGGAAGAGGGGAGAGGGGGTTGAGACAGGGTGGTTAAAGGGGGAGAAGGGATGATGTTGCTCAGTAATGGAGTGCTTACCTTGTGAGTGGGGGGGCCTGGGGTTCTACGCCCAGAACTGCAAAACCAAGTTCTAGCCTTCTACAGTAGAGTGACTGTAGTTAACAATGATTTATTGTGCATTTCAAAAAAGTTCAAAGAGAAGATTCTGGATATTCCCAATGATGAGCACTGCAATCGATGGGTATGCTAATTACCCTATTTGCCAAATATATGTTGTCTGTGTGTATCAAAATATTCTAAACCCCANAAATATACACAATTATTGTGTCAATAATAATAGAAAGTATAATATCACCATCAAACAATAAAAATAATAAAGGTTAATTTAAAAATAAAATAGCATATGACTTATGCCTCATACCATATCTAAAAATGAAATTCCAAGTGAATTATAGAGCTAAATATATAGAGAGGAAAAAATGCCCAAAACAAAAGCAGTGTAAGAAAATAATGTTGAAATAGGAGTTCAGTCATAAATATAAGAAATAATAAAGTAGAGATTATCAAATTTTATGGTATAGAAGTAATAAACTTCTTTTTGAAGAAAGATGTTATTAAAAAACCAACCAACCAACAACAACAATAAAAAAANAAAACCTGCCGGGAGCCAAAACCTGTATTGGCTATAATTAAGCTATCTCAGCTCAGGTAACCTTCAGTCTCTGTTTCCTGAGTAACAGGTTTCTTTCCAGATTTCTTGATTAGGTGTCTTAAGGAAAGTCCNAGGCACCAGAAATAGCTTGGTACTTCCTTATCTTTTGTCAGTTAGGGACATCCACTATCCTGACCTTCCTGAGAAAACATCTTGCAGTCTGGTTACTAGCAACCTAATCGCCCTGACCCCCGCCCCCAAGCACAAGCTCCCNCTATATAATCAATTGGTGAAAGAATAAACTTTGCAGCTTNATCAGAATCCTGTCTTGCTGTCATTCTTCNTGTCTCTTGTCCCTTTCATTTGCCATTCCCCCTTCTAGGGTCTCCGTTGGAGACCCNGCTGGCCGGGGCAAAAACCCAAANNAAAANAAGGGGCTGGTGAGATGTCTCAGTGGGTAAAGACACCTGCTGCCAAGGTTAATGAGCTGAGTTCAATCCCTGGGGACCCAGAGGGTGGAAGGAGAGAACAGAACCAACTCCTAAAAGTCGTCCCCTGGCCTCCACACATGCACATACACACAGTAAGTATAATAAATAAAGATTTTTAATGTTTTTTTTTAAAAATCAAATGACAAGCACTGAGACCAGCTCTTATAGCAAGGGAGAATTGGAAGTTCAAGACCAGCCTGGGCTATACAGTGAGAGCCTGTCTCAAGAGCACAAACAAAAACCAGACATAAAAGCA
>LZPO01037266.1:1448020-1462180 GCA_001675575.1 Neotoma lepida
GTGTGTGTGTGTGTGTGTGTGTGTGTGTGTGTGTAGGGAGATATTGCAGGCTGTTCTTAGAGGAACAGTGAGGGAGGGCCTATGTTTGCTTTATTTATATTTACTTCTTTCTCAGCCTGAGTCTCCCTAAGCCAGGGTGGGAATTCTCCTGGTCCTGGAGAAGGTGCAGGTGGGGCGACTGAGACAGATTCCTTGGCTTCGCTTTCTCATCCCTGCTTCCCCAAGATACTCAGTATCCATTGCCACAAACTCCGTAATCTCTCCTGAGAAACTTGGGTGGGATTGAGAGCTGAATGCGGTCCCCAAATTGCAAATCGATGCATTCTGAATTAAATATTGATTTCTCCCCTTTCCTTTCAAGGAAGTTTCTTGAGAGTAATGAGCTTGCTGCTTTTGGTTTCTGTTTTTTAATTTTTCACCCCGATCCTTAAACACTCTGTTGCTGAAATTCTGCAAGGGGAAGCATGGTTCTCCAGAGCCCACCTTCCTCAGGGCCCTCCTCCCTTGGCCTCTCTGGTAACTTTCCTCTCCAAGACGAAATGTCGGTAAGTGGGAGGAGTGGCTCACAGAACACGACTGTCTGCCATCAACCCACGGGGCTGTGGCTGGGCAAAGGGCAGCCGCCTGCCTCCGATGCCCCCGGGCTTGGACATCGAGTCCCAGAAGGGAGGGTGAGGCGCCACACAGTCCAAATGAGAGACACAGACTGGGCCTTGCCAAGTGCTTGACTTTCTGGGACGCACCCAGCTCTTTACTCTTTTTCAAGAAACCTTCTTTGATCTGAACCCCTAAACCAAGTCCACCTCCCCCCACCTTTATGCATCTCCTCTGGACCTACTAGAGCCAGAGTAAGATATTTATGAGGTCCTGAGGTTTGTAAAGATTACAACATGTGCCTCCGTTTATGTGCAACATGAATTTCAACATAAACTAAAGACAAGGAATGCCAAAGGAGTCCTAGGTTTCCTATGAGGACTGCTAGAATGTCTTTTTATTTATTTATTTATTTATTTATTTATTTATTTATTTATTTATTTGTTTGTTTGTTTGTTTATTTATTTATTTATTTATTTATTTATTTTTGTCTGTGTCTGCTTTGCTGGGTTCCTGTTAGTGGCAGGGCCATTTTTGAAGAGAGACTAGAATCCTGATGTTTGTATCAGGGCCTCCCCAGCCTACCCTGAGAACCTCATGTTCAGGCTATAGGCAGCCNGGTGTTCTCTGCCACCTCCAGGACCCACTCTCTTTCCTCTGGGCACCAGCAGCTTCTGGGCTTCCTGAACTTTCAATGAGAAAGTCAGCTACCAGCTCTGGCAGCCGAGAAAGCAAACAGGTAGCTCCACGTTCCCAGAGGCCCAATCTGGAGAGGAGGCAGTTCCCGGATGCCCTTGTTAGCAGAGAAATTTAATTACTGCACTCTCACTAGGCTGAAGGCCCTATCTCCACAGAGCCTCCTTCCTGGACTAATGGAGTGTGGGGGTGTCAAGGTGAAGGTGTAGGATGGAAGGAAAGTCATAGGCTGGTCTCCGAGATTTATTTCAGAGTTGGATGTATTCAAGAGGAGAATGCAGGCCCCTGGTCTTGTATGCTTTGTACTTTGGTCACCCATGCTGGAAACGCCTGTCTAGAATGCAATGTGGGCCAAATCTGGGTCTGAGTAGCAGAGACTGTGTTCATTCACTGTGCTCCTGTCCCTGTCTGACCAAGTGTGTCTGAGGTGGGATATACGGTCGTGTGGAGATTCAAACAAACAAACAAACAACAACAAAAACCCAACAGCCTGTGCTCTCCAAGATGCTGGCTGCAGCACCTGGCCTCCATTACAGTACAATATGCCCTGTGTGGCATACTGGGGGTGCAGCTGGCCAGGGTTGATTCAGAGCTCGTCCTTACGGATGGTTTAGCTAGTCCCCCAAATGACTGCGACTAGAGAAAAGTGCCTGGGAGAAAACAGGGCCTGGGAGATAGCTTGGTGGAAAAGCACACTCATGCTGGAAGCATGGAGACCTGAGTTCGGATCCCCAGCACCCACATAAAAGCCTGGTGTGGTCATGAGTGCCTGTAACTCAAGTGCTTCCAAGATGGCCAGTCAGCCTAGCTGAAAACTGAGAGTCCCTGTCCCAAGGGAATAGGCTGAAAGAGAAAGACACTTGATATCATCTTCATGATTCTACATGCACATATAGACATATGCACACACGCATGTACACAGAGCACACACACACATGAGTGTATACACACAACAACAAAACCCCAAACAGGGAAAGGGACCAACATGGAGCAGAAGGGAGGGAGACTGTCTTAGGGGGTTGTGTGATGTTTGCACGGGGTGCCTGGTGCTCTAGATGTGACAGGACACATAGGCAAGTGTGGCGGTCAAACCCAGAGGCAGAATGGTGGACTCTTGGTTCTGTGATCCTGGGCAATCTATACCATGGAACCAGACTGGACACAAGGAGCACCACAAGAGTTCTTCAGCACCACAAGCCTGTGGTAGTAGACACTATTCCTGGTGAGAGTATGACCTTGCAAATGTTATTCACAGCCTTCACCCTCAGTTCCCTCATCTGTAAAATGAGGGTTTTGAAAATGTCTACTCAGTTGGAGNGGATGGAGAGGCTGCCTCACTGACCTTGACTCATCTCCTGAGGCAGAGCCTGTAGCAGACCACGGCCTCTTCCCTTCTCTCTCNTCCTCCTCGCCCNTCCTAGAGGACACAGCTCTGCAAGGGAAGCTGCCATTTGTTTTCCTTTCAGCTCAGGGTGCATTCTGCTCTCTACTCACCTTCTGAAAAGCACACCTACTTCAGTGTGCTTTCCACTCAACTCTTCTTTGCCACAACCTACAGATCTGCTTAACGAATTAGCAATGCCCTTAAGAGAGTCTAGTGGTGTCAAGAATGGGCCGTTTTATACATTGTCACGATTATGTTTCAGAGTGAGTATATGAACGCTAACATCCCTTAGAATAATTGACTGACAATACACATGAAAAATAGAGGAATATTAATGCATTTTTTCCCTAGTAACTTTTTCTCCAGTGCTGGAGATTGAGCTGAGGCAATGCTCATGCTAATTAAATGCTAGTTACACCTCTCAGCTACATCCCTGGGCCAATGCAGCTTTCATTTTGACAATCAAACCCAAGGAAAGAGTCCTTCATACACACAAAGTGAGTTGCACAAGTTTGTTGTCTTGTTATGGATAGTAAGGAAGAGTGGGGAAACNCTGTAAATTCAATCCTCATAAGATACTAGTGAACTAATGAGAAAGCTGCCTCCTCCAGCTTATGAAGTACGTGGAACCATCAAATTCATAAAGAGAGAGAGAGGAAAGGGAGATAGACACAGAGTTCTGGAAGTGGGTGGTGGTGATGGTCACACACTGTGAAAGTACTTGGTGACGCAAATGAAGCCAACTGTACACTTTAAAATGTAAAAACGAAGATCTGGGAGCAGTGGTGACCTCCAGAATTCAGGAGGCAGAAGCAGAAGATGGGGAGCCCAAGGATAAGCTATAGAGCAAGCAAGGCCTTGTCTCAAAACAAAAGTGGCAAATCTTAGGCTCTGTAGGTTTTACACAATTAAAGAACTATACAGTGGGCTGTGTATGTACTGAAGAAGTCTAAAATACTTAAAAAATTCCCTTTTTGCCAGGCAGTGGTGGTGCACATTTTTAATCTCAGCACATGGGAGGCAGAGGCAGGCGGATTTCTATGTCTTTGAGGTCAACCTGGTGTACAGAGCGAGTTCCAGGACAACCAAGGCTACACAGAGAAACCCTGTCTTGAAAATAAATAATAATCAATTAAATAAATAGAAATAAAAATTCCCTTTTCCAAAACTTAATTTACTTAACTAGAACTCATCTGGAGTATGGAATGGGAAATATGAATGAAACCAAGAAGAACAAGCGTTCATTCATGTCATGAAACAAATACATATGTGTAAGCACTGTCTTGGTACAGGACACAGAGTGGGACAAGAGAGCCCCGATCCATCCTTCCAGTGTTGATCTGAACTGGGGCTTGCAGTCCCATAGAATCCATTAATTCGTCTGAGATAATCCAGGCAGATGTGCCTGGATTTCGCATGCTGGGGCTGGGTTTCTCTGATGGGCAGGTGGCTGGGTCCTGTGTGGATGACGTGGGCACAGTCTTTCTAATGCACTCATCACCAGATTTGTCACTTTGCCCAAGAAAACTCTTCTTCTGGAAGGGAGTAGTTGAGCAAACCAGATCATTTATTTTTAGGCCTTTGAGAGCCACAGGAAACATGTGTCAATTATCCAAGTTTGTCACCAGAGAGGCACACATATCCTCACTGATACAGGGAGGGCGTCATTCGTGTTCAAGATTTAGCCGAAGCGGGCATGAGGGATGTTCTCTCACAGGCTAGGGCNTCTTTCATGCTTGCCAGTGCTGGCTTAAAAACTGTTTTCAACCAGGTATGATGGCCAATTCTCCATTTAGAATACGGAGACAGAAAGATCACTGAGTCTGAGGAGAGCCCAGGCTGCACAGCGATCTCCAGGCCTTCCTGGGTTACATAGCAGGACCCTGCCTCTGTAACAAGTAAAAAGCAAATGAATTGCTTAAAAATATCTTCAGAGTCTGGAAGGGACTCAAATACAAGAAAGGGGAAAAACCAAATATGATTGGGAGGGACTGGGAATGAGAACGTGAGACCTGGTCCAGGGACTTTCCCTAGTCAGTCCTGTTCATCTGGGTTTGCTATGGGCCAAGTTTAAGGTTACAGAGGCAGCGTAGGAGCGTGGCTGAGTGAAGACAGTGAAGAGGGGTAACTAGTTCAGGTGGGGATCTGCCCTGTAAGGGGTTACTTTGGGTGGATTTTTGTTTTGTTTTGTTTTGTTTTTTGTTTTTTTGAGACAGGGTTTCTCTGTAGCCTTGACTGTCCTGGAACTCGCTGTGTAGACCAGGCTGGCCTTGAACTCTTAGAGATCCATCTGCCCCTGCCTCCTGGGATTAAGGGCATGTGCCACCACCTGCCTGGNAAGGGTGAATTATTTAACTACCTCTGTGACTCAGTTTCTCATCTGCATAGTGAAAATTCTCATCTGCCTTGTGGGCTGCAGCCACCAGGAACTCAGAATTGTAAAGTGCTTAGAGCAATGCGTGGCACNTGACAAGAACTATGGGAGTTGCTTTCAAGTGCGGTTCTGTAAACTATTGGTGCCATGAAGCTCACACAGTGAAAAAGGCTTGAAGCCCAGACCCGGGGCTCTGCAGTCGTCTTCCTCTCACCTAAGCTGCAGCTCTCACCGGCCTCTCCTCTCCACTAAATCTCCGTCATCTCCTCTCACCCAGCAGGGAGCTTTTGTTTCCACTGATAGATGAGGCGATTGTAGGGGCTGTGGAGCTACAGAGGCCGGAGCAGGGTGCAGCCTGTGTGCTCCTGGTGGGCTCAGAAGCAAAGGCATGCCAAGAGCAGGTGGATACGGAGTGCCACAGAGGCAGATTAATATAATCACTGTATTACCAGCCCCACTCACTCACTCCCCACTCTTCCCTTAATGGTGATTATTATACTTATTAGAGGCTCAACTGCCAATGGCTATTGATTCTCCCTGCTCTAGCATTTTAATAGGAATTTGGAGCTATTGTTGGTAACACAAGCCTCTGAGGGCCTCAGGACAGGTGCAGAGCAGGACACAGGGACCTTTCTAGCCAGGCAGGAAAGGTCCCTCGGGTTCTGGTGTCACACAGGGCACTCAACTCAGACACGTCTTGCTTCTGTCTGGCGGCAGAAGAGAGAACTGGCATCTCCTAGGCTCGGCTGGCTGGCGCTTCCAGCTGGAGTTGGCTATTCTTGGTACACTGCCAACTGTCCTGGAGCCNAGGAAGGTTCTGTGCCCCTTCACAATTAACTGGCATCCCCACAACATGTGCATGGCAGCTGGGACAGTGGGTGAGCTGAATATGTCTGGGTGTCTGTGGGGATCAGAAGGATTACTGCAGGGTGACATTGTAGCCTGGCTAGGATGGAACCGTGATACTCTGACCAGGGCTTAGGTTGGGGTGAGAACAAATTCATTTCTGCCAAACCTTTATCATATGTCAGAAGTGGTGTTGGGAGTTCCTCCCAGCATCTGCATTGGTCCTCAGACCCATCAATTTTTCTTCAGACACATCACTAAGCACATTGTACAGACATGGAGAGCCCACAAAGAGGCTTGCCCAAACTTACTCAGCTAGGTCCAAACACAGCCAGAGTTGGACTAGGGTCTCATTTCTGCAGATGATAAAAAATGCTGTTTTACATACGGTGGAGAATCTTGCAGACCTATGTGATGTCAATCCCACACCATATGCAGTCTAGATTCTTTTTGTTTGTTTGTTTTTGTTTGTTGAGACAGAATCTTTTCATGGAGTACTGGCTGTCCTGGAATTGGCTATATTGACCAGGTTGGTCTTGAACTCACAGAGTTCCTCCTGCCTTTTCTCTGCCTCCCAAGTGCTGGGATTAAAGGATTAAACCACCACACCTGGCTAGATTCTTCACCTATGAGCCCAAGAGAGGTAGGCCTGTGCCCTGGTGGAGACACCTGCCTGAGGAAAGCCCTGTGTCTCAGCTCTGACTCCTCGTGTGCTCTCTGGGTCCTCTTTCCANTTGTGTGCTGAGGGAAAGCAATCCTGACAGGCTGAAGGCCTTGTCCGTTACACACCAGAGGGCGTGGTCAGACCTGGGATCCTGTTCTAGCACCTCTTCTTGCCTAGGACGTCATCATGTCCCCAGCTGTGTTCCTGCAAGTCCTAGTCACATAGAGCCCTGTACCAAGTGCGGAGGCAAGAGTGAGCAATGAAAGTCAAGTGAGAAATCAATAAATCAAAAATATTAAACATTATGAAAATGGATTGCATACAGCCACAAACAAATGGATGTATAGTGTGAATATTTTCAGTTCTGCTGAAAATAGGCAGCAGATTGTGCTTTCCCAAGTAAAAATGACTACAGGCCTTTGTGGTTGACACTGGCTAAACTTCAGGTCCAACTGGATTCCCACATGCTTGCTCATGCTAGAGGGGCTGGGACAAATGACATCTCAGGCAGGCTATTCTGAACGTTGGTACTAAAAAAGGCCCTAGAAGTCTGGCCACCAGTGTTCTAGTGATCTTTAGTCACCTGGGTCCCTTCTATCATTGGATGGAGGAGAACCATACCACTGTGCCCTGTGAGGGTCGCTTTTGTCCACAGGGTATGCAGAGGGATCTAGNCTCTCCTCTGTGTCTCCCTAGATCCCTTCTCTTTTCATACTTCCCTATGTCTCCAACTCCCCTCAGAGTCTCATACAGTGAGAACCATGCGTCATATAGACCCCACTGACCAAACTAGGTTGGCCACGCTGTACCTGGTTTTTCCCCTCTGACTTTTACCCCTGCTTTCCCTGTCTGAATGCCCGACTCCTGAGGTCCTGCTGGCAGACCAGCTCTGGTGCCTTCAACGACATTGCACACATGTCCCTGTTGCTCATGTGGGGCATGTCCAGGGCCTTGGGCTGGTCCAGCCTTCCTTATTGTGTCTTGTCCACCCTCAGGTTGTGTCTCTGGCCTTGGAACATTGCTGCCTTGTCCCCCCACTCCTCATCTCTCTTTCTCTCAAATGTTTTTATTAGCATATATTAATTATATGTAATAATGGGTTTCATGATGACATTTTTATACTCTTTTAAAAATATATTAGTTTATGCTTCTTTTTCTGTCTCTTGTCTCTGAAAGACCGGCTTTTCTGCTTCTCAGAGAACAGGGGGTACACCCTGGGGCTACTGGCTGCACAATGGCCTCTGGTGCTCACTGTCCCCAATCCAGGTGCTTCTGAACCCCACTCTTCACCCTGTGAACAGTGATCACCTGTACATGACCAGCTTTTTGTTGGTAGTCAGAAGTACTCACTTCTACCCATGCTTTTCCTACGTGAATACCCAACTGCTCTTCTCTTGAGATCCTGTGCCCCTCTGGGANCATATAACCCGGATGTAATCTAGGAGGAAGCAGTCAGCTGGGTAGGACTGGAGTCCTATTGGTGAGAGCTGCGTGCGTGTCATCAGGTAGAGCACAGACCACTCCTGAGCCTCAGGTTTTTCTTACCTGTCCAATGGGGATGGGATGAGAAGGAAACAGGACCAAGCCAGTCTGTGTGTGCAGCACCTCATCCAGTGGCTGCCCCCACCTCGGGCATTCCCTGGGCCTGGATGCGAACTTCTCTTTCCTTTCTCTGGCTATCTTGTGTGCTTTTCTTTGTGNCATCTGGTTGGGAAGAGGATGGGACAGGTGGCATGTGGGTCTGATATTGACTGGNTTGTCATACTGCATCTGTGTCACCAGAGGCTGTGAGCTTCTGTCTTTTTGTTCCTATCCCCAAAAAGTGTCTTATGAAGCCACACAGCCCAGTAGCTCCCAAGAGGCCCCAAGACTTGGTGATGAGTCACACAAGCTGATACCAAAGACATGACAGACACTGGTGCTGGGATCCTGGCTATGATAATAAACTTGGGAATGTATTACAGAGCTAGGCTGCTTTGGATCCTGCCCTTGCCCCCTGGGATTATAATATAAACAACCTTTGTTTTTGCCCCTTCTAGCACATGGACACCTGCACTCTGGTCCGTTCAGAAGGCAGGAGATGGGGTCCCTGGATGATGACATTTCAGGGGTGGGGTGACTCCAGGAGAATGGTGTGCTACCCAACTGCCAGGAACTGCCCCGAAGCCTCCTAGAACCCACAGCACCCTAACATATTTGTTGCCAAACATATTTGTTGCCATGACTGATCTCCAAAAAGGCTCCCAAAGGGGAGAGCTTAGGTGCTCCACACTTCTCTTACAGCACAACAGCAGAGCGACAATAGCTTATTTTTGTTGGGCTTCGTGCTCCAAACAATGCAAGCCCNATGTGCATGTGCATTGCTTTTACGTTTAATCCTGGGCTGGNCCAGACAAGGGGAGCATCTCATTTTATAGANGTAAGTGAAACACAAGAAAACAACCTACCAACTGGCAGGACTAAGATTCGAACTCAGGCTCCTCACACATTAACCAGGCTAGGCCAGACCTNAAAAGTGACTGGATCTAAGGCANTTTTCTCCATGCTTCTCCCACNGCTNGNGGAGCAGATGCAAGATNTGGGGGTTTGAATGAAAATGGCCCCCTTAGGTNCACAGGAGNGGCACTATTATGAAGTATGGCCTTGTTGGAGTTGGTGTGGCCATGTTGGAGGAAGTGTGTCACTGGGGATGGGCTTCNAGTTTTCCAATGCTCAAGCCAGAGCCAGTGTTGCTCTCTCTTCCTGCTGCCTGCCAATCCAGATGTAGAACTCTCGGCTCCTTCTCCAGTACCGTGTCTGTCTGCATNCCACCATGCTTCCTGCCATGACAATAATAGACTAAACCTCTGAACTGTAAGCCAGCCCCAATTAAAGACTTTCCTTTATAAGAGTTGCTATGGCCNGGGCATCCATTCACAACAAGAAAACCTTAACTAAGACAGTTGATGTTTATCTAGCAGAGGAGAGAGGGTTGACACGTAGCCAGGCAGGGCTAAGGGAAACTAGCAAAGCTGGGCCCTGAGAAGGAACTGGAGTAGAGCCTTGGTTTCTTAGACCTGGAGAGACCCCCAGCCAGTGCAGAGGCTGCCCTGCAGGACNGCTGGATTTCTGGCCTTGGAGGACGAGCACCACCCCACAGCACAGACCTAAGCCTGGCAGTGAGTGTGAAGTGAGCAGAGAAGCCTCGGAAGGTCTTGGGCCCTCCAGTCAGGTCTCCCTTCCTGACCTCCGCAGAGGCACTTGCCAGAAAGGTGGTTTTGGCAGCCTTACCGGTAAGGCATAGATCTGAGTGGAACAGGAGAAAGTGGGAAAGGTGGAGGGGTGAGCAGAATGGGCTGTAAGCANACTGCCTCTGCAGGGATCAGAGGAGCAGGTGAGGTCAGGCTGGGTCCCTGATGAGGGCCTGCCTGGGAAAGCAGATGGTATTATCNCTACTAGCTGAGGCCAGCTGGCCCTCTGCTTTCNCTGACCCATTACCACATGTCCTGGTCACCAGGGCTCTGGTGTAGAGGCATCCCTGCTTTTCTCCATGAGGACCCAAAGAACTGCCCAGCCTTGAACAGAGGTCTATTGCAAGGGAGCTAGCTCAGGGTGGAAAGATAAGTATGCCTCAGANTCTGAAGGAAGAAGAGAGAGAAAAGGCTAGTCCCTCATGGAAGCCACCTTCCTGCTTCTCACCCTCAGAAACACACTCTCTGTGGCAGCCTCTTATTCTTCCTACAGATGTGTATTGTGCTGGGCAAAGCCCTTCCTGCCCTGCAGAATCTTATACTGAGCAGCCATCTGCATGGGGCAGCCCTGCCTGGGTCATTTGGCCAGTGTACTTGCTGTCATCTCTACCAGGTCTTTCAGCCTATCCTATTCAGGCTGTGCCTTTAACTGTTAACATTACAGCCTGCCACTACTGTTCCAGAGTCTTAAGCTCCCAGGACAGGGTCCATGTTCGATCTATTAATATAAGTCCCATGCCTACAATTACGGGAACCACAGGAGGTGGCTCAGATCTGAAGCCGGATCTGAGATGCTCTATAATCGTAACCGCCCCATGTCCACTTTCAGAGAGACTACTCAATGACCCAACCAAANTACCCTTTTCCCCACTCTGTCTGTTGGGCAGGAGCTATCAATAGTACCAGAGGACCCCAGCCCAGAAACCCAGCATCCCNTCCTATTTGCTGACTTATAAGAAGTGGAGCTCCTGTGGCTTTCTGCTCCTTTGTGCCTCCTCTGCTCCCAGCAGCTGACAGGAGTGAGTGGGAGGCCAGTGTTAACCTGTCAGTTTCCCTGATGTCCTGTGTGCACATGGAAAGAATGGACAAATGGAATTCGCAGGCTGGGAAGAGTAGGCTGAGCCCTTGCCCATCACACCTACGGATTCCTGCGCCTGCCAGGGAGCTGGAAATGCAGGCCCTGACTCCAGGAGATGTTGGTTTTCTACCTTGAGCCCTGGGGTGGAGTCCCGAATGGGCAGAATACCAGGAGATACTGCTTTCCTCTGCTGGCCCAGTGTCTGCCTACGCTGCCTAAGAAAGCCTGGTTGGATGGAAGCCCAAATCTATGCAAGAAAGCCAGGAGCTGGGGCTGTTTCTGAGGCACTGGGGCACCAGACAGGAAGCAGAGCTGCCTGTGGGTGACCTACTCCTCAGAAGAGCCTGAGAGCTTTCCAAATCCATGGTCCCAAAGAGACAGAAGGGATGGCCTTTCAGACCACTGAGTTTTCACTTTTTCCTTTCACCCATCCCCCACCACTCTCTGCCACAGATTAGAGGGCGAGCTGGAGAGAGGACAGGGCAATGAAGGTGGCGGAGAGCAGGATCCACCATCCCTCTCTCATCCAGCCCCCTAGTCTCTCTTGTTTCTGGATTATTCTGCTGCCATATTTCTCTCCCTGATCCTCCCTGCTGGCCTCTGCCACCCCAGCAGCTCTCGCCTCCTCATCCATCATCTGGCCAAGGGGCACCGGAGTCCATCTCACAGAGAAAACCTCCTGCCCTGGGTCTCCAAGGAGGAGGGCTCAGCTGTCAGTGAGAAGAGTGCCTTCCCAGAGGGTCAGAGCACCAGGCCCTCTAGGATTGATGGCTATGAATTATGGATGTCACATCCCAATTGGTCTCGGTGCTCAGGAACCACAGAGAGTGTTTTCTCCATCCTCAGGCATCTGTCCCCTCTAATGTCCCTCTCCATGCATTTCTGCATACATTTCACACGGAGACCATTCCTGTGCTGTTGATGTTCCTTGCTGGTTTTTGTTTTTGTTTTTGTTTTAGTAGGTAGGGTTTTGTGCGTGCCCTCTGCATCAAATCCGGAACCCCCTGAGCACGAAAGTTCTGTCTCTTCTATTAGCTAGAGCCCAGTTAGAGAGAGCTGATGGCCAGCCCCATCCAGTGGGCCCTCAGTGTAAAGTGGGAGCATGACCCTGATGGGTGACAGAGAGAAGACTGGTTCATCCCCAGGAAGACCCAAGACATGAGTGAATGAGGCCACATAGGTGGGCAGCAGTGAGCCCAGACTGCACACAGTGCCATCACCAGGAACAGTGCCTCTCCCACAGTAAGTGGCAGTCTGCTAAGCTCTACTCTGAGAGGGTTGTCACCACCCTCTTCCTACCCAGCTGTTGGCTAAGATCTCCAGCTGCTCTTGCCTCCATGGTTTCTCTTCTGCTAGCAGACCTCTGTGGCATCTCCTGGCCTGTCTTTGGCCAAATGCTTTTCCCACAGAGCATTTCTGCCTCTGACCCCATCCTTCCCTGAAGTCAACTGAGCCTGCCACTGAAGAACCCCACATCTGTGAAACCTTAGTAGTTCTTGGGGGTGCCTGCTACCCTTTGTGGAGGCCAATCTCACTGCCGTCATTCCTCCCCACAGGGTAGGCCTCCTAGCCAGTTTACAGTTCTCTTTAAATCTACTTTTCCAGAATTTCCCAAATACCCACCAGACCTAATGCCAACTTCATAAAGCTCACCAGTCTCTGCCCCTTCTTCTGCCTGCCCCTAGGCATATTTCCACACTCCCAGTTTGGCTCTGGCCATACCCTGCCCCTGCTGTACTCCTTGGTGCTGATGCCACATGGTTTCACAGCCCTGGGTCAGGAGTAACATCCTGTTTCAGAGCACTCTGTCCTGGGTTCTCTGCTCCAGTATGCCATCATCTCTACACCCACATGGACTAGCTGCTCCCCTGGGTGCTGCCACCAGGAGGCTGTGTGAGCACCTCCGTCGCCTCAGTTACCACGTTGTACCTTAATGGTTTATTCATGCCTCCATGGCACATCCCTCCCCGTGCGCCTCCTATCCTCAGCCCCTGGGATTCCTGGCACACAAACAGAATGACGCCAAATTACTGAACGTGAAAAGGTGAGAATGAAGGAAGGATTTGGAATGGACAGGTTGAGTGAACCAATAGTCATAGATAAGGACTAGGCAAGTGGGTCAGAGGAGCAGCTCCGAGATAAGCTAGAAGATGGTACCAGATTCAGCCACAGGGGGGAAAGGCACAAACACCCTCCTTGCTGCTCCCATCAGCACCTTCTCAAAGTGAGGAAAATAAAACTGTTTTCTTTATGACAGCCTTGGTCTGATGATAAACCTTCCCAGCTTCCCAGGAGGTGACAGTGACTCTGATTGGAGGGGAGAAGGCAGGAGGAGTAAGGGAAGAGGGAGAGAAAAAAGAGAGAGGAGAGAGACAGGAGGCGGGGGAGGAGAGCAAGAGAAATCGCTTGCTCTGTGCGCTGATTACTGATGTGGGGAAGGCTCGCAGCAGGTTCTGCTGGGAGGCGTTTATTGCGCACGAGAAAGCAAGCTGCCTGTTAAAAAGCTAGCTCCAGTCTGCAGCTAGGATGGAGGGGAGGAGAGGGAGTCTGGGACCCCACAGCTGCAGGGTGGGAAGGGCCAGNGGGACTAGGACTGTTGGCTCTCCCAAGTGCCACAGTCGCTGGAGGGAAAGGGGCTTTTCTGTATGACAAGGCTATTTCATCCATGGAACCCACAGACTGCTTCCCTGGGGAGGCGTTTGTGTGGGCACTTGTCCTTTTGTTTACTTTCCTGTGCCCTGTCCTGGCACCCATATAGCAGCTTATGGAGGTAGCTGAGAGTCCCTGGCCCCAGTGGATGTCCCTTTGAGGTAACTGGACCTGAGCCACACAGCTTTCATCCTTGGAAAGTAGTGGCTGATCTCTCTTCCTCTTCTTTCCCCATTTTCTGTAGTGCTGGAGACAGAACCCAGGGCCATTGCCTGTGCTAGGCTCNTGCTTGACCACTGAGTTCTGTGTTCTCACAGACGGTTACTCTTACTCTTACATGCCACCTTAACTGGATTGCGAGATTCCGAAAGCGCACCTCTGGGTGTGTCTGTGAGGGTCTTTCCTGAGACAGTGAGGCCAGGATGGCTCTGACTTAATGCCTGGTTCGATCTTTGGATCAGATTATCGTCCTTTGCATTGACANTTAGGAGATNGTGGCTCTGTGGAAGGTGAGGTCTGTTTGGAGGAAGTGTGTTCCNNGGGATGCACCGTTGAAGAGCCTATCTCGGCCCTGACTTTTCCTGTTGCTCTCTCTACCTCCTGACTGCCATGAGGTGAACAACCTCCTCCACACATTGCCACTGC
>LZPO01037266.1:1476888-1487012 GCA_001675575.1 Neotoma lepida
GGTATTTTTGGTCTGTGATCTGTGTACTGTGTCTGATTGCATACACTTACCGTGACTACTCTGGGAGCTCAGTAGGCCAGTGGTGGTCACTGTGAGNTTTGATGATGGTGTCTTTGGAGCCACAGTGCTCTGGGAGGGACTAGTTTTTGTTGGAAGAGTCANGCTGTCCACTTTAGCCTGGAGACACAGCACAAAGTATACCATGGGTCAGTNGATGCCTGAGAAGGACTTAACTNTGGCCTCTGGAAACCTCAGTGACCAAGTTCAAACATGTGGACTAAGAGGAGGGAGAGAGAGCAGAAAGAGNAAGCAANGAAGGGATCTTGGAGAGCATGGCATCTAGCATCTTCCATACACAAATGNGGAANCTGAGTCAAGAGAGGAGAGGGTGAGGGTCAGGTACCCAGAAGGTCCCNACACAGAGCTGAAGTCTGGATCTCTGGGTCATCCAGGCTGGTACTCACTCCCGGGCTCTCTGCATTGTTCAGGTTGGCCCTAACCCTTTTCTCTACCCCAGCCCTGGTCACATCACAATGGGCNGANGTTTCTGGGCTCATGTGCCATGCTGCACAGGTCAATCCTTGCAGANGACAGGGGAGCCGGGGAGAACTTCAGACTGGAAGACAGACTATGAATTGACAAGCTAGCATTTCCCCCTTTTTTAGGGAGAACATGAAGACACAGCTGACCCTCAGCCCATGACGTGGCTCATGATCCTATTTGACCACATGAGGAGGTATGTATGAAGTCCCCTTCTGGGAGGGGTCCTGCCAGGTGTACCGAATGGACTAAGACAATGGAGGAGGTTAATGTCCTCTTTTGTAGTAGCCTCTGAGTAGCCTGTGAGTGACAAGTTCCTAAGGAGGGATAAGAATTTATACTTCCTGCCTGGGAAGCTATCCCTGTTGGAAAGTGCTTCCCTTGCAAGATGAGGACGTGAGTTTGATCCCTTGAACCCTCACTTGTTTGTTTTTCCAGGATCTGTGATTAATACTCATAATCTCAGTGCTGGGGAGGCTTGCTGGCCAGCCAGCCTAGCTTACTTGACAAGCTCCAGGCCAGTGAGAGATCCTGTCTTAAAACAAGATGGACAGCTCTAGAGGAGCAACATCTAAGGCTGTCTGACCTTGGCTTCCCTGAACATGTGCACACATACATGTGTACCTGCACACCTATTAATGAACACACACACACACACACACACATATACACACACACACACACACACAAAGAGCTTGCATCATATAGAGAAAGAGTTGAGGGCTTGACAGACTTGTCTTATAGGCCAGGTGGAAAGGGAGCTGGCCCCTAATCCCGTTTCTTTCANGGAATCCAAGTCAGCTGTGTCCTTCACCTCAGGGATCTGGTCCCCATAGTCNGCAGGTTCCTCATAGCTGCTCAGGTCAATGACTTCACCGTAGTCCTCTAGGCTCNGGGCATAGTTCCCCACATGCAGAAATGCGTAAGTGTCATCTTCCTCGAGGCTCTGCTCTTCTCTTTTCCTCTCCCCTGGGAGAGAAGCTGTTCTGGCCTTGTGCAGCACCAGGGTCAGCAGACCCAGGAAAGCCAGGAGCCTCATGGGGTTCTGGGGGAGGAAATAGGAGTGGGAATGGCTGAGGCCCATTGATGTACGTACTGTGGGTAGGTGGTAGAAGGGCTGGTATCTGAGCTCTCTAGTGCTTTGTGGGAATGGCCCACAAAGTTACCCTCCTGTTACCTCCGACCTGTGTGCTTGCTCACTCTTGCCCTCCACTGCACAAGCTTACTCAGCATCTTCGNCTTACACTAANGCCCCTTAAAGACCAGGCTGTGTCTAGAGGCATCTTTAGCCATCACTCACTGCAGCTCACAGTGTGGGGATCAGTCACTCAGGCTCCCACAGACAGACAGCTTCCACAGGCTGGCTTACTCATCTCACCACAGACGTCCTTAAAAAAGTCCCCTGTCCACTCTGCACCCTGGACACACTTGTGCATTTGCATAGATACTCTCTAGCAAACAACCGCATATTCAGAACAAAACTCTTTGTTCAAGAAAACTGGCCGTAGAGAAACCACACTAAAGAGACTCTTGTTTTCTTTTTTGTTTTTGTGATAGGGTCTCACAATGCTCAGGTCAATGACTTCACCGTAGTCCTCTAAGCTCAGGGCATAGTTTGACCTGACCTAGATTNGCCTCAAATTTGCTATGTAGTGGAGAAGGACCTTGAACTTCTGACCCTTCTACCTCTACCCCCCCAAGTGCTGGGATTACAGGTGTGCATCATCATGCCTGGTGTATAAGATGCTGGGTACCAAGCCCAGAGCTTCATCCATGTTAGGCAAGCTCNATACCAAGTGAGCCCTCTCCCTAGCGCTACTTGTGGTGGACTCTGAGATCACTCATTCATGCAGTCACTTAAACATTCGTGGGGTGTCTACTGAGTTGCAGTCTCTGGTCTTGCCTCTGGAGATGTAGAAACGAATAAGGCCCAGCCCATTTTAGAAGCAACCAGTTGATTTAGAGACAAGTCTTATAATTTGACATACAATGTAGAAGGACATTAGCTCACAAAATAGACTTAGAAAACNTTATAGAAACATCGTTTAAACCAGAGAGTCTGTGTGTGGTTGTGGGAGTGCTTTCCCACCAGGAAAGCTCGGCAGCTATCTATATACATATCTATGTACATATGTGTGTACACATGGGTAATTTTGAGCACATGATGTGCTTATGAACACAAATGTCTGTGTAGTTTACTCACATCTGTGCAGACAGGTGGAGGACCTGTGTCCTATAGGTACTGAAGTGCCTGTACCATTGTAGCCAGTATGTGTCTGATCACACAGTCCTCCTAAAGCCAGCTGCACAGGTTTCTTCTTAATTTCAGCTGGACTCAGGGTAAGTCCCCAGCAGTAGTAAAAGGTTGTATTTCTTTGTTCCTTACCCCCACTCCAAACCAAAATAATGCTCTTTAAAACAATTCCCGCCGGGCAGTGGTGGTGCATGTCTTTAATCCCAGCACTCGGGAGGCAGAGGCAGGCAGATCTCTGTGAGTTCAAGGTCAGCCTGGGCTACCGAGTGAGTTCCAGGAAAGGTGCCAAAGCTACACAGAGAAACCCTGTCTTGAAAACCAAAAAAACAAAAACAAAAACAAAAACAATTCCCAAGGCAGTTCACTGACCACTCAGAAGCCTCTTCCAGATTTTTTGATTAGAGCCTTGGACTCTCCATGCTTTCTGCCCAGTTCCTGCCCTAGCCCCGATTTTGTTCCTTTATTTGCATGCCAATACGTGTGAGGCCTCCAAACCTGGACCTTACCTTTTAGATGCTTTTGGATCCCTCTGGCCCTGCAACTTCCAAGGAGATAAAAGGTCTGATGGAGAAGGTGACTGCCTGTCTAACTATGGGACAGCTAGACACGCCCTCATCTACTGGCCAGGGGGCGGACAAGCAGTTGGCTCAGGAAGCCACATGTCTAATTAGAGTTCCCATTCTTTGAGATGTCCTGCTGTTTCCCTTCCTTTGTCCTCAGGGGGTCCCCAATCTCATTTCTTCACTTAATGAACAGGCATTCTTTGTGCATGCACACACACACACACACACACACACACACACACACCATTGCCCTCCACACCACCTTCTTCTCTGGTCTTTGGGGGTTGGTCAGTCAGATTAGAAGTTTTCCAGAAGGCTAAACTGAGGTTATCTGGAGGGATGGAGCTTGCCCCCCCCCCCAAGCAATGATGAGACTTGACTTTATCTATGGAATCCAAAGAGAAAAGAGCCTGAACTGAGGCACCCTAACCAGCCCTACCCCTAGAGCACTGGGAATCATAGTGTAAGCAAAATCACCAAGNAGGGNTTTAGGGCTTGGGCGATGCAAAGGGAAACAGGGAGTGGGGTAGAATTTGAAGACCAGCTTCAAGTTGACAGACAGTGGTCACCAAGTACAAGACAGGAAGCTCTCTAGGACCAGGACAGGAGCAAGGTTTTGGTTTACAAAACCCAAGGCATTGCATGGCCTCTGGCCTAGAACCTAACCCTCCCCTTCCCACCCCCACTTCCCAAGGGTCCCATCTTTCCTTGGGATATGCCCTAGATATTCCCAGAGGGCAGGAGCTGGAGAATGTCATCCTGATTCTGCTGCCCAGGTTCTTCAGTGATGCTCTCCACTCCATCCTCTTCCCCTCTGGCCACACCCTGAATCCTAGTTGGGAGGCCCCCTGAAGATCATCTATTCAAACTCTTTACTGTAGAGGAGGAGACAGAGGACCAAAGAGGGGAAGTGATTGGTCCAAGGCTACCCACGGCCAAGGCCAGCACCACATTTTGAGTGTTTTCTAGGTTCACAAGGCTCATCTTTCAACTTCATCCCAGGAATCCCAAGAACACGGTGACTCTGTGCCCTCAGAACAGATGGCCTTGGCAGAACCCATGCCCGGCTTTTGATGCCAGGTGAGTGGGCACACCTAATAGCCAGACCCCCGAGGAGGCCTCAGCTGGTATGGGAAGGGGCTTCCTGCAACCCAAGAGGCCACCTGCCAGAACAAGGCTGTTTTGTCTCGGAGATCCCCCATCTGGGGAGTGACAGCTTTCAGAAGCTCGGCTGGGTGGAGGGAGATAAGAGTCCCAAGCCAGGAGGACGCCCTCGAAGCAGATGGCACATTTGGCTGACCCTGCTCCTCCATTCTTTTCTTCCAGAGACCCTTGGTCCCTGCAGACAGCCCAGAGTGTGCCCCCCTCCCACCTCACGCCATTTGTCCATGCAAGGAATGCAGATGAGACTATTCATTCATTCACCCTGCCACCTGCTCCCACCCTTCTCCCCACTCTTGGCGACACACCCCCTCCACACTCCCGCCGTCCGTCACCCCCCTCCTCGTCGTTCCACCTCCTCCCCTGAGCATCCGCCCCCGTACTTCCAGGCTGGAGCAACCAGCCCCGCACCGCGCATGCGCCGGCTCCCACGCGCTTTCCCCAACCCCATCCCCCGAGGCAAACTCTTTGCAACGCAGGCTCTCGTCCCACACTTTCTCCCAGCTTCTATTCCCGCCTTTGCAAGCTTGCGGTCGTTCCCATGGATTTCGGGGGCGTTGGTGGATGGGAATGTGGACCTGTGTGGGAAGCAGCGGGTGGGCGGCCTCGGTCCCCGATTCGCGGGCCTGGCAAGCGCTACCCTTTAGGAGAGACACGAGGCATGCCTATGGAACAGAGGTAGCAGGCCATGTGGACAGAAGTCTGGCCAGCTGACCCTGCTGCTGCCCTGTGTTGGGCAGTGAGAGAGGGGGGCAGAATGCTCAGGGACCTGCTTGCCTTTTGGTATTTCCTGCTGAGGACTGAGAACCCCTGCCCACACTGACACGGGCTGACTGGCCTAGCTAGCTCCAAGTCATATGCTTTCTCCATCTCTTATCTGGCAACCCTAAATCCCTTAGAGCCCGCTCACGTGAGACTTCCCAGGCAGAGAGAGTAGGTCCCCTCTGAGTTGCTTATAGTTAACGTCATTACAATTAAGAAGAAAAATGAATTCGTGGATGCACCCAACCCTATTATCAAGTTATGAATTCCCCAAAGGCATGGAGCATGTATTGCCCACCCTTGCATTTTTAGCCGGGACCTGCCTGGCGCACAGTTGATCTGAAGCCAGCACTTATCAGCCAGGGAGGGAGGGGTGCGCATCTGTCGGTGTTCATACTACACAAGATAGCCTAGGCCGGGAGGGTCGCAAATCCCCTTCTGCAGCCAAATTCCCTCCAAAGACAGCCCTGGTAATTGTTGTCTTTTTGAACTTCTGCGTGGCCTATAGACCTTTCCAGATGATTTGGTTCTTGGCTGTCTGCCCTGGGCACTTCCCTGTGCCCACTGCATTTCCCCAATTAGTCTACAATCTTTCCTTGGGCAGAAAAGGTGACCATGAGTCTTCCGGTGTCTGCCTTGGTTCCGAGCGCTGAGAAACTCCACAGTTTGGTATCTGTGGATTTAAAGAACCTAGCTGTTTCAGTTCAAATAGAGCTATTAGATTTCTGGTCTGACTTTAGGAATAATTTTTCATGAAGGTTATGAGTTTTGGGTAAATTCTCTAAGAATAGGCTTTGGTATATCTCTCCTACAAATTTATTTACTTATCTTACTATGTAACCTTGGCTGGTCTCAAACTCCTGGAGATCTGCTCCTCTGTCACCTGAGTGCTGGGATTAAAGTCGTGCACCACCACTCCTGGCTCCTAGGAGTTTCTTAAGATGTTTTGGAGGCTAAAGATGTGACTTAGAAGTTAGGAGCATTTGTTGCTCATTTAGAGGGCCCGGGTTCGGTTCTCAGCACCCACATGGAGGCTCTCAGCCACTCATAATTCCAGTTCCAGGGGACCCAGTGCCATCTTCTAACCTCTGTGAGCACCAAGGATGCATGTGGTGCACACACATACATGCAGGCTAAACACTCATACACATAAAGAAATCTATAAAGCACCTTTTAAGAAAGATATTTTCTTCACCCATCTCTCAGCAAGATGTAGGGAGTGGGGTGGCAAGACAGAATTTGACCCATCCACATGGTTAGGTTCATGCTGGGTGTTTTCCATATGACTTTATTTCCTTTGCTATGAAGATTGTTGAAATGTGAAAGCTGTATCAGAGTCAACATGGTCTTTAAGAGCATAGATAAGATGTACCGAGCACACACACACACACACCTATGCATGCACCTGCATGTATAGTTGCCAAAGGCACTGAGCAAATGAACTTGTGTGAGAAGGGGCTTTCTAAACCCAAAGGTAACTAGCACACACACACTCTGTCTGTCTGTCTGTCTGTCTGTCTGTCTGTCTGTCTCCTGTGAAGCCAGTTTACCTCTAGCCCCTCTAGCTGGCAGCTGCAGAGAGCAGTGAGGGAAGTTGGCATGTTCTAGGTGGGATAATGGGATGCCGATGCTATGACTGCAAGTTCGGGTCTGCAGAATCAGCGCCCACTCCCATCCCTAGCAGCCACAGGAGCTGTGCTCTCTATGGGCCTCACCAAAGAGGCAGAGGCTGCAGGTTGTGCACAGATGCAGAAGGGGCTTGTCCAGGCCATAGCACCAGGCTGCTTTCAGCCGTAATACTATATTGACTTTAAGCAGGGGCCTTGGAGAAACCAGCTGCGACTAGGAAGAACNAGGAAGTTGCACAGCAAGGGGAAAAGAGGCCGTGTGAAGTGGGCTCTATTTCCAATAATGAGCAGATGAGAAATATGATGAAGAATATGAGTGGNATTTCTGGACTATCGGGCCCAGCCTCATCCAATGTCTTAAAACAGTTGTATGACTCTATTCCTGGGGAGACGCAAAAGTCTCCAGAGCCTCCCCATCCTAATGAAGGAGGGCCCTGTGCTTCACTCGTTCTAGAACATTCGCTCCCCACATTCCTCCTCATCAGACACTCAGGGAACTATGGCAGGGCAGGTACAGCCTCCCCTACAGGGAGGTGAAGGGACAGGAAAGGCCAGAAGCCCAGGCTCTTGGGAACCTGCCAAGTTGCTCACCTGGGCTAGGAAGGGAGGGTAGGGAAGTCTTTGGGGGAGGGGCGTTTGTGCAGGGAATAAATTACTGCAAAGGGGTGGGGTAACACCACTTGTCCTGCGTTAGGTGTGCTCTAGAAGAGTGTGCACAAACATGCAACACAACTCTGAGAGGACCTTGGAGGAGCATCCCACCTGCCACCTGGGTACAAATGTGGAGGCTGAGAGCAAGAGACCTGACAAGGCCGAGGTCAAACTGGCTTCCCTCAGACTCCCAAAGCTTTCTCATTCATACTCACTCATGATGGGAATGAACCCCCGCCCCTGCCCTTCCCTTTAGACCCATAAGGAGAGAGACACTCAGCCAGTCACCCATGGGCCTCTTTCTCCCCACGGAAGCTGTTTGCAACATCACCACGAGGAGAGTGGAGTTGGCTGTGACCTTCACCAGCCACCAGATGTCACTGATGAGTCTGCTTTCGAGGTGGAGGCTAATCTCCATCNTGAAAGAGTCTTCTGGGAGATTTCCAGGTGCTCCACCCCTTTTTCCCTGTTTCTCAAGAACTGCCTTTGGGGTGGGGACCAGACCATGTACATGATAGAGAGCAGACGAATCTGGGGTGCTGTCTCTTGGCCTTCTATTGGGGACANTGCCCTCCAGGGCCTTGGGTCTCTTGTCAAGTTTGGGTCAGGGAGTCTGCAGGGCCCATTCTGAGGCTCTGACCCCCAGCCACCACTCATTAGCTAAATTCTAGTTCCTTGAACCACTCTTCTCCTTGGCTGTTCCTCTCTGAGGCCCAGCCAAGAGGGTGTGTGCTATGCTTGGCCCGGAGGAGGAAGCGCTGATGGAGACGCTTATGGGGAGCCCTGACCCTCCACCCCCACCTCAGTCATTCCCTCACACTTCCTTCCTGGAGAATGTGAGGTGGCAAAGAGCGGGGGTGATGTCTGGTGTCAGGAAACAGGGTGGCAGAGCAATAGTTTGGGAAGAAGGGTTTTTGGCCCAGGATACCTGGGTTTGTCAGCCTTCTTGAGGCAGAGATGCCCAAGGTGGGGGAGTTCTTAGCAGAACTTTCCAGGGTTTCCACCTCTGGGGTGGCTTCTGCTTCTTAGAAAGCAGACTAAGGACTATGAAAAGACATCAGTCCATGGCCTTACCCAGGAGAGGGGAGGGGTTGTATCTGTTGGCACACGCCTGTGTCTGAAGCAAAGGGAGACCAAAGAATACCACAGGTTTCGGCTGGCAGGATGTCTTTGGACTGGGTGGGGAATCTTGCTTTAGAGCTGGAGCAGGACACATGGCATTTCCCATCCTCAGAAAGGGGTGAGAAGAAAGGCAGAGCTGGGAACAAGAGAGGGAGACAGAAAATGGTGGACACNAGAGCTTGGGCCACCAGCCTTCAAGTGCTGTCAGAGGGGGTCCAGCTCTGGGCANGACCTAGATGACCACAGACTGCAGGAGGCGGAAGCACATCATGAGGTCCAGTGGGATGGGTGGCTTCAGGTAATTCCCGTCCAGCCGCAGGTAGCGCAGGTGCGGCACATTCTCCAGGTCCGAGGAGAAGTCGTGGAAGGCCACTAGGTTGTTGGGGCAAATCTGGGTGCCGTTGATTTCTGTGGAGAAAGAAGGGGAGAAGTCAGCCACAGAGGAACTGGCAGCAGGGGTGAGGAGAAGGGGGGGATGGCAACCAAGAGTGTGGGCTCCACAGATCTCCTCTCTGTAGATCACCTAGTCTCCAGAGTCAGTCACATGATTTCAGTTGGGGACAATCGGCTGCTGCATTTCTTGCATGAATGGTTTATTCAAGGACTAAACAACACACATCTTTTTCTGAGCCTTTCTGCTGGTGCTCTACTCAGAGCTATTGACCCCCTAGGCTGATCTTGAACTCTCCATTCTTATGCCTCAGTCTCCCAAGAGTCNAAATTACAGGCCTGTGCCACCATAACCAGTTGACAGAGTTTTTGTTTTGTTTTGTTTTGTTTTTTTGGGGGGGACAGGGTCTCATGGAGTCCAAGATTGCTTTGAACTCCCAATTCTCTTGCCTCTACCCCACAAGTACTGGGGTTACCCACATGTACCCCCATGCCTGGCCTGACATTTTTGACTGAAGCAAAATTGAGCTCCAGCCTCACGTCCTAGGCTACAGTTGACACACCAAGCTCAGGACTCTGTAAGTACTCTTTAGGAAAACTGTCCCAGCTGAACATTGCAACCTTCCATACAGAATCAGAAGTCAGTTAAACGTGCCCCTGTCCTGTCTTCACCAGTTCTATACCCTGACTACATAGCTGCCTCTCTGAGTCCTCTTCACAGACTTTTTAAGTTTTGGAAGTCCCCTGCCGTGGCTGCTTTGCAGGGCAGGCCCAGAACATGAGCACTCTGTATCTCTGTTCTACTCTTAGGAAAATACCCAGTGTATTTCTGTGTCTATCCTATTTTCAGGTCCAGTGGCCAGAAAAGCTGATGCTGATGAGAAGGGCTGGAGAAAGGAAACCTCATGCTTCTCAAGCATGGTGTTCAGCATCCTTCATACATACAAGCTTAGGTCATCCTATTGACTGTGTTAGAAGGTATTACAGCCATCCTCATTTTACAGGTAAGGAAACATTCCAAATGGGTAGGAATATCTTTTCTAGGTCACACAG
>LZPO01037266.1:1487087-1497669 GCA_001675575.1 Neotoma lepida
CAGTGCTAAGTATGGAACATAAGGTCTTATGCATATTCGAAAGAACTCTAAGCCAGGCAGTGGTGGCGCATGCCTTTGATCTCAGCACTCTGGAGACAGAGGCAGGCAGATCTCTGAGTTTGAGCCAGCCTGGTATACAGAGCAAGCTCCAGGACAGCCAGGGCTAGCCAGAGAAACCCTGTCTTGAAAAACCAAAAACCAAAACAACAACAACAAAAGAACTCTAGAAGGCTAGAAGGCTACACTCCTGTCCCAGCCGTCGCTTCTTGTAACTCTACCCTGGTGCTCCTGATAGTGTAGTGGTACCGAGCCTTCGCTCATCCCTGTGGCTGGCCCGGCCCCACCCCACTCACTCTCGATGCTGTTATTGTTAAGGTACAAGTGTTCCAGCTTGTTGCTGATGGCCGGCACATTGCTGATCTTGTTATGTGACAGGTGGAGCACCAGCAAGTTGGAGATGTTGAAGGAGTTCTTGGGGAGCCCTCGATCTGACAGCTTGTTGTAGTTCATACGGATGAAGGCAAGGTTGGGGAAGCCCCTGAAATATCCATTGGGGATGGTCTCGATCTTGTTGCTGTCCAGGTAGAGCTGGTGAATGGCCGTGGGGACCTTGGGTGGCATCTTTCTCAGGATGTTGTGGGCCAGATTGAGCT
The DNA here is from genome assembly GCA_001675575.1 of Neotoma lepida. Taxonomy (NCBI): domain Eukaryota; kingdom Metazoa; phylum Chordata; class Mammalia; order Rodentia; family Cricetidae; genus Neotoma; species Neotoma lepida. Next base: position 1,487,741 of record LZPO01037266.1, read on the forward strand.
GCATGAGGTTCTTGAGGCCCTGGAAGGTGTCGGCCTTGAAGACACCGTCACTCAGCCGATTGTGCTGCAGATCCAGGAGCAGCAGGTTCTCGAGTTTGCTGAACACACCAGGCGGAATCCTGGAGATGTGATTCTGGCTCAGCCTCAGCTGTTCCAGGTTCCGGGGCAGAGCTGATGGCACCTCTTCCAGCTGGTTCTTCTCCATGTAGAGGAATACCAGGCCGGGGAGCTTCTCCAGCACTCTCTGGTCCACCTTGCGGATTCGGTTGTTGTCCAGGTTGATCCACCTCAGGCCTGTGGCATTCTTGAAAGACTCCAGAGGGAGCTCCGTAATGAAGTTGTTCTGCAGGTAAAGGTAATGGATGCGCGGTGGGATGACAGGGACCTTGCGAAGGTTTCGGCTGTCACAGTAGAGGGCTGATGGGAAGTCAGGGGGGCAGTAGCATTCCCGAGGACAGTCAGGGAAGACAGATGGAGGGCCAGGAGGAAGGGGTGGAGGCAGGTCTGTAGGCTCTGCTGGCTCGTGGGGCTGAGGAAAGCTGGGTGCGGGCCTTGGCTTGGGTTTCCGCCGAATCCCAGGTTTTGGTCTTGTTGGTTGGCCTTGGGCCACTGAGGCCAAGATGAGGAGAAGTGAGAGGAGCCAGAAGAAGAATGCCCTCATGATCCAGGTGATGTACCTACAGGGACAAAACTAGGAATAATTAGCCTGCTGAGCCTCAGGAATAGAAGGCATGTCTCTGCAGCAGGGCTCCTCCAGAACTAAATCCTGGGGAGAGAGGCAGAGTCAGGGACCGGAAGAGCAGGTGAGGACCTGAAGCTGTTGAAGAGGCCCCCCTGTGGGAAGGCGTGCATTGGTAGAAAGCACAAGGTGTTGGCTGGGAACCCAGAGTCCTAAGGCAAGTTGGAGACTTTTAACTGGGGTTGGGGGTGGGCTCTCACCAGCTGTAACATGAGAAGATCACCCCCTCTCTTATAAGGAGAGTGCTCCAGGTAGTGCTCTGCCACGGAATGACACCCAAAAACCCACTGGACACTTTTTATATCATCCCTCCCCCAAGAAAATTTCCTGCCCTTTTCAGGGGGATGCTAGGATATGGCCAGAGTCCTTAGCAGTGGGTNTGGAAGATTCCTTACAGATCCCATCTGGCAATGGTTTTCAAACTGGGCCTACATTCCTGTGCATCCCCTGAGGAGGGTCACTGAGCAGGGGGCCCCCAAGGTGATGTCTGTGCTAGCATGAACAGCNTTGTTCCTTAAATCTGTTATAGATAAAAATACTGACACACACACACAGACACACAGGGGAGGGTGGTTCGACAAAGCATTTGAAGAAAAGAGGAAAATATCATTGCTAAAAATGGCCTTGCAAGCCACCCACCATGCCCANCCCCCACTGTTTATAAAATTGAGGCTAGAGGAAAGAAGTGGCTTGTGGAGGCCTGGAGGCCCTTTGACAGGAGCACAGGACAAAAAATCCAGGAGGTCTCCTGAAAGAGAAATGCTCAGACCCCAGCACTCACCCACTCACCCATGCTCTGTCCTCTCCTTTGCACTTGGCTCAGAGAGTGCCGGTCTTTGCCAGCATGAGCCGTGCCAAGAATTCCTCCCCAGATGTAGAGGCCCTTGGGAAAATAAACAGGAAAGGAATAGAAAGACGTGGGGAAAACACTTTCCTTCCTTTAGAGCTGGTATTGTCACTCCAGACACTTTGGAGTTGGTAGTGTTGAAATGGAGTCTTTGGAAGAACTTCTTGGTAGCCTCAGTGGCACTGGGATCAAGAGCTGAAGGGGCTTTGGGGTGGCTCTGCTGCCTTGTGTGGTTGGAGCTGAGTTGAAAGGGGAGAAATGCCGAACAATTCATACTAGCTAGAGAGTGGCAGCTCCCAGGGGCTCCCCTCTCCCACCTAGGGTAGGGAGGGCCCAGGGAGAGGCCCTGTGCCTTGTACCCCTATAGCTCCTCCCTACTGATACTCTCCACATCACATCACTGGCTCACCTTGAATCTTCCTCACTGTTGTAGCTCTGGAAATGCAGGCTTCTTGGGGTTCTCAGAGGCAGAAACACTAAAGTGTGTCCCTATTGTAACTGAACCCTGTGCTCATGGCCTCCAGTCTAGGCCTCCATCTCCCACCTACCTCCTGATCCTGTATCAATGTCAAATCTTCCTTTACTTTTTCTAGGGACTACCTTCTGCATGCTTTGATCAAAAGAAAGGAGCAGGGGGTTGGGGGTCCCCAAGTTGTTCGTCAGATGCTCAGGTGGAGCTGATGTGACAGATAACAGGCAAGCAGGAAGAGCTCAGCCCCTAATGGGCAGGATCTAACTGTGCTTATCCCTAGCTATATATGTACACCACACACACACACACACACACACACACACACACACACACACACACACACACCCCACCTGTACCACTCTGGACATACACCCAGCCCTCTCCGACACACACACATTCTCAGGGCCCTGTTTGCATGTGTGAGCTTTGTATGTTGGTCTGTGTGGGAAAGAGAGTAGAACGGGGGAGGCAGAGGCCCTCCTGCCTGGTGTTTCTCTCTCCTGTCTGCAGTGGATTTCTCAGACAAACCTCTCAGGTACATTTAGAAGGTCATTTTCCCTGGGCCTTCTGTGACAAGGGACCTGCAGTTAGGTTCTTGGTTCTGTCCGCCCCAAGGCTTCTCTGAAAGGACTAAAAAGATAATATGTTCCTTACAACACCTGAACTTGAGCCTGGTTGCTAGATTTTACATCACTCTAACTGGTGTGTTGTGAATTCACATTTTTATAAGGCTTTTAATTTTCTTGAAAATAGTCATATTACATAGAAATGAAGACAGTGAAGCATTACTATTCCAAAAACATTTTAAAAGCNCCAGTCTTTCCAACCCTGATTTGTTTTTCTCTTCTTTTTGAATCTCTTTGTTTATGAATTACCCAGAAGTCTGTAGGCAAAATTACCCCCATACTGTGAGAAACCTTGCCCCAGGGCCAAAATTAGGTGTGACTGAAGTTNCCTGGTTCTCTTTGTTACCAGTGTTGTGAAAGGCACTTCCAAGGTGAAGTAATGGACCCCAAGTTAGGCAAACAAAGCTTTCTGGGGGAATCCAGCAGAGCCTGCCCTATGAGGCATGGTGTCCTGGACAGCTGGCTTCTGGTGCTGGGGGTATGGGTGTCTCAGTGTCAGTGTGCTGGGCAGCCCTGGCTCCACTGTCATGGGCTATCTCAATAGGAAACCCATTCATGGCTCAGACATGGGATCCCCAGGCTTTCCTCTTCCTCAGCTCCAGGCCAGAGTCTTGGCGAACCCTTTCTTCTGATCTCAGGGCTAGAGCCCCAGGAGGGTCCCCAAAACAAGCTCCCTGGATCTGAAGTGGGGAATTTCCATGAGGAGGGGGGGAGGATCAGCCCTTCCCTCTTTTAGGCCCCCCGGGCTGAACCAGAGATCTGTGTGCAGAGTGCACAAGGAAACTGTGTTCCAAGGCCTTCCTCACAGGCACACCCCTTCCTGCTGAGCCGGGCTGTCCTTCTGGGAAGTTCTCACTGCAGAGCTGGTCTCTCTAGCCGTGCTCTCTAAAGGAGAGCTGAGGCAGACTGGAGGCAACCCCACTCCAGAGGGGTTTGTAGTCTCACCATCAAAGCCCAGAGTCAGAACCCTATGATCCNATCTTACGGGTCATTCGCTCCCTTAGGGTGGGATGTCTGTGCTTAAAATCACTTATGCCTCTGAAAACATACCTCCCCATGTCCCGTCCAATCCCACTCCCTACTGGCCCTGCTCACCCTCAATCAATGAGCATGAGTTGACCATGCCCCTCACCAAAATCCTGCAGCCGGGCTCTCCAGCTCTGCCTCACAAGGCTGCTGCTTCACAGNGGAAGCAGTTGCTTCACCCAACCCCAGTTCATGCTCTGCATTTAGAAGCCTTTCCTAAGAGATCTTACANTTCAAATTTCAGTTCTGACAGCATGGATCTGGGCTTGAATCCTGNCTCTGACCCTCCCGTGGGGCCCCAGGCTTGACATCTGTGTGAGGATGGGATGAGCTCACGCATCTGAGGGCATGTTCTCGAAAGCAGACTCTGCAAATGGTAGGGAGAGTTTGTTTACAGAGGAGCAGGCTCTGGGAGAGGCTCCGAGTTTAAAGTGAGATCGTCCTCTTTCCTACCTGCCCTGTTACTCTGTAGTAAGAACCCAGTGGTTGTCAATGTTTGGACTCCTGCAGCATGGGNCTGAGATACTGTGGGAGAGTGGTCCTTCTAAATGAACTAGCGCTGGGCTAAGCTCACCCAGTTATCAGATGTAAATGGTACACGCGACTTTAAAATGCAATGCAGATCAAAAAGTGCTGAAGGCAAGTTTAGCACTATTTGCAGAGTAACCTTCGTGTTCCAGTTTGAACAGGCAAATGTAAACAGAATGGGGGTTTATAGTTTTAGGGAACTAGTCTGAAAGAGCAAGCTCCCCATTGGAGGGGAATCAGACAGACAGACAGTCCCTAACAGCCTGCTGCCTTTCTGCTCCTCTCCCTAACACCTTTAATGCTTGACTAAAGCAAAGAAAAATCTGTGTGAGACTGGATGTGGTTATAGGTTCAGATTCCACCCTGCAACTTATTTTAGCTGGGTACCANTACACAAGTTTCCTCATCTCTAAAACAGGCACGCTTGACAACTTTGAGATGCTAAAGACCAAAACCAGGGTTTGGAGGATATTCTGCAAGCACTCGCCCACCGGGCTACAGCCCCAATCTGGATGTTGTTATGGTTAAATCAGTTGATGTGCAAAGCGGGTGCACAGTGTATGTCAAGGGGTCACTGGTACCACTTTGAATTAATGTTTGTTTGTTTATTGTTTGTTTTCCTATCAGCCTGGTTGGTTAACATCCTCCATCCCTCTACTGCTGGAAGGCAGGGGGTCTTTCTTGAAGTATAGTACTAGATCTTCCACTGAGAGAAACTTCATTCCTTTGGTCTCAGAAGACCGTGTTTGGCATTGAGAATGAGCTGGTTGGAACTCCCCAGACACCTGGGCAAAGCTCACTGTATCTCCATCCTGACTGTCTACCCCAGCTCTCTGCTTTCTGCAGCATGTGGGGACCCTGGACAGCAAAGGGACATCTCTCTTTTCTGCTGGTTGTGGCTTCTCCCAGCCTGCCGTTTTTGTTCCTTCTAGCCTCATGATGCTCTACTCACATGTCCCCAGGAAGGTAAGGGTGGGTAAAGGAACTTATCATCAACTGCTGTCCTCTGAGAGAGTCAAACAGCACTGAGCTGTGCGCATGAGGAGAGGGATCTAAAGGGGATGGAGACAGCGCCCAGTACCAGCTCTTGGGTGCCTGGGATAGGTAGCCTAGCAGGTAAGAGGAGCTATCTTGAGGTAACTTCCTTTCTTTCTAGAATGTTCTCCAGGAATATGATGATGGCACGGGAGGAGGGCGGCAATCATAGAAGAAAACCAATTCCCTCTAGTAGTCACTCCCCACTGTTAGGACTGTGGGGCTCCTTTTCCAGGAAGCCACATAGCCCTCTGTGCCTTGACACCAGGGGAGTCTCAGGGTGCATTAAAACAGTTCTGGGCTCCTTGGGCCCTGTTTGATGGGTCAGTAGTGAAGTGTCTGGCCATGTGTTTAGCAAAGCTTCCTTATTCCTTGTCTACTGTCTAGGGGCTTCTGAAAATTACCCTTCTTGCTGCCGTGGGGCCCCTCTATTGCTGGAGAGGAGGGAGTTACNCAAACAAGGCTCTCAGGTTCCCCTCCCCCTTCCTCTACTTGAATCCCCCTTACCAACTGAACGGTCAGGATAATTTCAGAATAACTTCAGAGAGAAGTGTGTTTCTGACTACCTGCAGGGAAAAGAAAAATTGTTAACTTGGAGTTAGGGCCTCCAAGGCTTGCAGGCTCTGTTGACTTCTCTTGGCAAAACCCAAGTGGTTTGGACCAGGGAGGCAGGAATTCAGGCTGCTAAGAAGATACTGTGCAGGCCCAAGAGCCACTTTCCTTTCCCTCCTACCTAATTAAGCTCAAAAGAAAGAAGAAAATCACCGATGGCTCATGTCCTTCCCTGCTCAGCCAAGACAGGATTCTGGCTCTGTCATCTCAGTGGGAAGACACTGTCTCTCTGGTCTTGCAGCTGAGGAGGCATGTGAGTGGGTAAGAGACAGACCCAGTGTGTGAGTGTGTGAGTGTGTGTCTGTCTGTCTGTCTTCTGCAATGTGTGACAGTACATGAAAGGTGCAGAGAACTGAGTTCTGGTGTCCGGTTTCTATGGCAACACCTGCTCTGTTGAAATTCTATGTGCGACACAGCTCTGTGTGTTCCACAAACATCTGCACTTGAAGAAAGTTTAACTTCAGCAGCAAGNAAACACAAGGACATAGGATGCTGAAGAGACATGAGGGTGTCAGCAAGAAACGAGGAAGACTAAGTCTGAGCTCTGTGGAGAGGAAAAATAGGAAGGAAGAAAGGAAGGAAGGAAGGAAGAAAGATTGGACAGAGCTAGAGGGAACCCTTGGAGGAAGGAGCCAGTCTTCTCCCCACTGCCTGGGCTTACCTGCACACACCTGCCTCTCCTCTGGACTCTGGGGCACTCCTCNCTTCCTCCCCACCCTTTAGTGGAGCTGTGGCAGCAGAGAACCAGCTAGGAGTTCTGGTCTCCCAGTAGTGCGTGTCTGCGTGTGTCTGCCTGACTTTCTTCCACCAGATCCTACTGGGGTGGGGAGGTTAGGTTAGGGGGAGGGAGGGGCAAATCGGAGGGGGGATGGCAGAGAGGAGGAGGGAACAGAGGAGAGAGGGAGGGCACTTGGGAATGACAACAATACAGTCTTTATTTGGCAGCCAAAACTGCACAGACCTCATCCCCACCCGATGCCCACTAACGGCTTCACTTTTAATAACGTTTTCCTGCTTCTGCTGCTCTGGAGAGGGACCGTTTGACCCGTGTTTGGAAAACAAGCCAAATCAAGGGAGGGAAACTCTTNGAAATAAGCTGCTGTTTCTGCACGGGCGGGGCAGGGTCGCTGGGTCCAGCACAGGCCTATTAAATTCCCAACGCCAGCCTTCCTTCCCTGGTGTTCATTCTTCAACTCATCATGGGACGCTTTTTAGAGCAGAAGCGGTAACNGCATTTCCCCATCATCTTCTCCAGGAGCTTGCTAAGGGAGTGGAGCCTCACTGTGCAGTGAGCNGACATAAGAGGTAACTGGTTTGGTGGCCAGAAGGCTAGTCTGAAGATCAGAGAGGGAAAAGTCTGACCCGAGGATCACACAGCAAAAATAAAGCACATTTCCAATTGTAAATCCTCAAGTCATCATTCCTAGTTCACGAGGACTAAATTGGGGGTTTTCTTTCAGCTTTGTATCACACTCAGGTGAGATTAGGNGACTGTGTGGTCATGAGACAGTAACAAGGAGATCCTAGCCTTCCTAATGCATATCCACTTCCTGGAAACCATTGCAGAATCTGTTATCTGAACAAGACTCTCTAGCTAAAATCAGGCATACTTGGCTTGAAGGAGCACCCAGCATAATCTGGTACTCAGAACCTCAGGAGAACACACTCACTCAGTCATCATTAGGTCAACAGAGATCTACTGAGTCCCCCAGCCCCACACCCCAACAGCCCTCAGTTCTTCCTTCCACTCACAGGAAGTGAGGTGTGATCTCGGGCACGTCACTTGATCTTGAGATGCCTCTGTTTCCCCGTCTGTGTCTCAGGGAGTACTGGCAGATAATAACTGTGTGTGAGGCAATTTAGAGGCTGGGCAGACAGAAGGGCTTCAGAAGGGATGGTGGTGAAGAGTAACTGGAGAAGAGGAGGGACATGAACCTCACTCACTGCCTGGCCACCTGCCTTCTCACTGTGCTGGCAGGGTGTGTAGGTGGTGTAACCACTTGTGGGGATCCATCCACACCCTCAAAGCCCACGCTCTTGGGAGTGATGGCGACCAACTTCCAATCCCTTCCCAAGCTAGTATCCCTTTCTCCCCTTCTTACCTCCTTGGCTCCAGACCATACAGATACAGGTGGAGAGAAGGGACCACCAGGGCCATTCAGGAAGGTCTAGGATGCCCTTGTGACCATGGTGATACACTAATCCAAAAGTGGTCTTTATAGAACATAAAAACATACACATTTGCATCTGTCCTCTTCCCACCCCGCTTGGTGCTGGGGGGCTCAGTTCCAGGGCCTTGAACATGCTAGGCAAGTAAGGGTTCTACCACTGAACTTCGCCCATAGCCTTCATGTACACATTTACACAGGAGACTGCCACCTCATTACTTACCACCCAGATCAACAGTTACCAGCTCATGCTGGTGTGGTGGCTCATGCCAATAATCCCAGNACTTGGTGCCTGCAGGAGAATTACTACAAGTTTGAGGTCAGCCTGGAAGACTGAGTGAGACAATCTCAAAACAAAACAAAACAAGAGTAACTACTAAATAAATAAATAATAATTACCCCCACTCACGACAATTTTGTTTCTCCCGCTCCTACTCCCACAAAACTCTACTGGTATGTTTTGGAGTTCATACTTACTTTATTTTATTTGGATGCCTTTAGGCAGNGCAGGAACTTCCCTATTCAACACAATGGCCAGTCTGCTGCCTCTGCGGCCTTAGCCTAGGTTCAGGGCCCGACCTTCTTTACACCATGCTTATCTTCCCACCATTAGAGACACTTGAGTTCACAGCCACTGGTCTACTGGCACCTGTGAAGAGTAGAGGGAGATGGGACGAAGCAGGTGATGTTAGNCAACTGCTCCGTGACAGAGGAAAGACAACCTCCAAATTGGGGACAGAGGCCTGAGCTGTTGCGCCCCGACTTTGACTCTTGTGTGCTCTGTCACTAGCCCCCCTTCTACCCCACAAGACTTTGAACTCTCTTCCATTCCAACATTGTGAAAAGAGTCTCAGAGGTGGCATTAGGGCACCTGGGTTAAAATGTCAGCTCTGCTCCTTTCTTGGTACCTGGCAAACAGATCTGAGCATCAGTTTCCTCAGGTGTACNTACTAGAANAACTGTGTCTTCCTCCTCGCTCATCCCCAGGATCCGGGAGGCTTGCCGAGCAGGGGCTCCAGAGCATTGTTCACACAGCCAAGACTCCTCCAGACGGAGCATCCCTGCTCTCAGAGTGTCGGAAACACACAGTGGGTGACATATTCATCTCTTCCTCATGTGGCACTCCTGGATATTTCTGGGGNATGCTGGGAAAGTGTGGGAAGTGAATCCAGGCTGCAGCTACCAGGGAAGGCTTGGCAGCATGGCTGAGAGGTGGCATGCAGGGNGCCAGACCTAGGAGAGAGGTGGCCCCACTTTTCTAGAGGCTTTGCCTGCCCACCAAGACCGCCATCAGTCTGGGGCTCACTGTTCTTTCGCCCTCATGGTAACGGCTGCCTTGGCTACTGCAGGGCGCACTATAGCCAGAGAAGAAAGGGCAGCTTGTGTAACACGACGCCCTATTCCTCCAAGTGCAGTGAGCAGGGGGCCCAGCCTCCCACCTCTCACTGCCTGGCAGGGCAGGGTCGGCTTTAGGGGTTTTGGCTCAGACCTCAAGGTGGTCACCAGGACCCACAGAGGCTAGCCACTCCTCGCCCCTTGAAGAGGATCCCGGGTAGAGTGCACAGCAGGGGAGATGTTGTGGGAATCCTTGGGCACCCATCCCTCTGTCCAGCTGGGGGGCCTGGGGCTCTTGTTGGGAAAAGACAGCAGCCTGTCCATTGTTGGGAACCCACAGCACCCACCAAGGGCTTGGCAGGTCTGGGTGCTCAGCACAGGGTCTGTTTCATTGGGTTTAAGAGGGTTAAACAAGGACAGTCTCTGTCACTCACTTCTTACAAAAATGTTATTATTTTTAATGTGTCATAATTATTTGATTGCGAGTCCATGCCTGTCTCCCCCTAGGAGACACTATGAGCACTATGTGCACTTTCTTGAC
>LZPO01037266.1:1498854-1508871 GCA_001675575.1 Neotoma lepida
GATTAATACATAGCCTGAGCTGGCTTCATGCCATGATGTAACCAAGGATGGCTTTGAACTCCTGCTCCTCCTGCCTCTACCTTCCAAATGCTGGGATCACAGTGATGTATCACCATGCCTGACTTGGGTCCCTCATTTTGAGGTCAGTGGTACTCACATGTGTGTACCAGCCTTGGCCCTGCTTCCCCTCCATCNTGACTAGGAACCCTTGGGCTACTCAGGTCCCTCCTGAGTCTCCGTGTCCTCATGTGCAGGTATTAATTATAGTATGTGAACTCAGCAAGGGCAAACGACCCTGCCCCATTACTTACCTTTCTCCTACAGCACTGGATCCGAGAGCTTGTCTCACTACAGTGGCAAACATTCCATCTCATCCTTGGCATCCCCGCCCTGGGCTCATCTGCAGTTTTGTGAAGACAGACTTAATGGTGCTGGACCACCAGGGCAGGGCTGTGTGAGGACATGCCTCCTGCTCCCAATTTACCCGTGCTGCAGTGCTCATCCGGCCCTGAAGCCCAGCAGCTCTTTGATCCCTTCCTGGACGGCGTTTGTAAGGGACAGAAGCCCTGTGTAGGGTGATCATTTCCTTTTGAGGGACACACTGGCTGCCTGGCATTGTATCAGAGAGACCAGTGGCCTTCTTGGGTCCTACTGATCTTTCTTATTCTTCCTCACCGGGTCCCCAGCCTAGAAGTTTCCTTAANTCACTTACTTCTGGCCAAGANACCAGTCTGTACCCAGAATNCCCCAAGGGCTTAAGCCTGTAGAAAATGGGGCCAAAGGCACTTTGTAGACTGTTTCCACTTTCTCCTCCCCACAGACCTCTCTGCTTGTTTCAACAGAAGGAGGTAGAGCAAAGGCCAGGAAGGAAGAGGTAACCATGTCATCATGGGCACAGCCAGGCTGGGATCCCTAAGTCCCTTTTCCTTGGTTGTCAGGAATCCNGCATAGGGCTCATCAGCTTGCAGACTGTTCCAGCAGTCCTGCAAAGAAGGCAGGGTGGAAGTGGTGAGGGAGGCACACGTGTGTGGCAATCGGATTGTTCCAGCAATGTGTGCAAAGCTACCCAGCAGCCTTAGTGAGCCATGCTCTGAGTCCCAAGTCCTCAAGAAGCCAGGCTCAGGTGGGTAATGACAGCATTCTGCATGTGGGTCCCCTTTTTCCTCATGGTCCATTGGCCACCAGTCCCCAAGGACAAAGGGGCAGAAGTGACAACAGAGAGCTTTGTGAACACAGCGGAAATAGCCTTCCAGGATACAGTGTCAGTGAGACAGCTCAACTGAATTCCAGAGTATAGGGGATATATAGGATTGGGGTGGTAGCTGGGGCAAACCCTAATTTGCATTAGATGGCACGCCTATCATATGGCTGGATTAGTAGCAACATGGCCCTATGAAGCTATAGTATGTTACTTAATTACCATATGGGCATCCTGGGAAGGGCATTCCCAGGGAACTGTGTCAAGAGTCAGCCTTGAGATAAGTCAGGCATCCAGGCCTAGAGACATCCTCCAGATAAGGCTAGGTAGAGAGCAGGAAGCCCTGCGGTCCTCCATATTGTGTCAAACCTGGGGAGAGCTGTTAAGCTGTGGTGGACTGCAGCCTTTGACCAGTGGGGCCTCCCAGCATCTGCATGCCAAGGTAAGGGCCTCCCAGGTTCCTGGATGGTCTGATTGCATCACACAGACCAGTCTAACTTNAATGTAGTAAAAGTCACAAGTCACAGGAGACAGGTGCTTAGCTCTAGTATTAGGCCAGGTCCTGGTGTCATGATTGTTAATATTCTGACCCACCCCCTTGAAATCCCACCCCTTGGGGCGGTCCTGCATCCTGACATAAAAGCCTCATTTTAAGAAAAAACTCTGCCCCTTCCTCTCTCTTTTCTGCTTTTCTCCCATGAGGTGTGCACCCTCAAACCCCCTCTCTCTCTTCCTCTCTCTCTTTTCTATCTATCTTTCTACCTGNCTAATAAACTCTTTCCACGCAGATGCAACGCCTGGGTTGTGAATTACTGACCACTCCTGCTGCTGCCATGCCTGCATGGCACGCATCTGCCCAGCCAGCCACTGCATCTGCCCAGTATGCCAGCAAGTTTTCCTCCATGCCTGGGCCCTGGCCTGGCCAGACTTGGGTCCCCCNCGTGCATAATTCATAACAATGATGAGCTGGCCTGCTTTGTTAAACTGCTCTATGCCTTGGGGTCAAGGAATGACTGCCTCACAAGGGCACAGTGCAGGTTAATGATGGGACAATGATCAGGCTGTGGACATGTTTTAGTCAGCTATGTCCCATGTTACAATCTAGGAGGGCAAGAGCAAGGCAGCCCTGCCAAAGACCACCTCCCATGACCTGGGAGGGGGTCCTCATATCTACCAGAGCAGCCATCCTAGAGAGGCCTCCCAAGAGTTCCTGCATGACAGATGCCTTCCAGTTCTCTGTATACACATGCTCCAGGGCTTACACCTCTCCAGGGACAGGAGCTGTGCCAGACCCGTTGCTCAGACACTGTACATCTAGTTCATAAGTCCAAGGTCACACATCAGTGAGAGCANATACATTGTCAGGACCTATGNATCTGCTCTGCCTCTTGTGAGTGGCTATGCTGCCATGGCACATGCAGGGGTCTAAACTCACCTCAGAAGNCCCAGGGCTTGGGTCACATGGTGTTGTCTATTCTTGTAAGTCTATCATACCATCAATTATCAAGACACTATGCACATGCATGTATGCATGTGCGTGTGCGTGTGCATGTGTGTGTGTGGTACCTGTGTGTGAGTTTGTGGTTGTGTTTGCCTGTGTGCAGAGGTCACAGCAGGGTGCCATGTATCTTCCTCTAGCACTCTCCACACTATTGCCTTGAAGCAAGGTCTCTCACTGAACCAGAAACTCACCTATTGGGCTAGACTGGCTGGCCAGCAAGCTCTCAAGATCCATCAGTCTCCACCTGACAATGCTGGAGTCACAGGCACAAGCAGCCATGCCCCATCTCTTACACAGATGCTGGAGATTTGAATTTGGGCCCTCACGTTTGCAGAGCAAAGCTCTTACCCGATAAACCATCTTCTTAGCCCCACATACTTGGTGTCAATGTTGCAAAGAAATCTTCACACTTGAGTTTGTGTGGAGCCACTGACCTGGTTTCAGATTCTCCTCCTTAAGTGGATGTGACAGGAGTTCCTCTCTGCCTATCACCATTCCTGTCCCAGTATACCTAGACCCCAAATTCTGTCAGGGTCCCTCCTCTGTGGCTTTTAAGGCTAGGACACTGATTCCTCCAGACCTGGTCTTCTGCTGCGGAGTCCTGATGAGTCCCCATCTGTCCTCCACCGTCTATTCAACTCCAAGAGGTGAGCCCAGGTAGGCCATCGTTTTGTGGCTCTTTGTCCCTGTGGCAATGGTTCTGAGCCCCCAGTTCAGGTGCTCCAGAAGTCCACCCTGCATGTGCTCACTCAGGNACATCTGTGGGGATTGCTTGTGAGGTGCTGGGGGTGGAACCCAGACCACACACGTGCAAGGAAAGCTGGCTTCGTTCACCCAGACCTCTGTTTGAGAGGCCGTCAGAANGTGTGGCTGTGATCTGTCTCCTTGGCTGTGAATCTTAGACCACAGAATGCAGCCTGAGTTCCTCCTGTGTCCCCCACCCATCTCTCCAGCACTCTTCAAACTCTAGACCNCAAATGTTGGCTGTGTCCCAGAACACTCCAGACCACCTCCCCTGCAACGCCTTTGCTCAGTGGTTCCTTCTGTCTAGAAGGTCCTTCATCCCCCAGTGGCACCTCTTCCAGGACATCCTTCTCTACCCAGGGTAGCAACCCCTCAGAGCCCTCCTGTGTTCCAGTCCCGCCCTAGTGAATGTCGCTCAAAACCCGTAGCACTACCTATCACTGCTGTCCTGGCTATCTGGTCTACCAGTCTCCACAGCTGGTGCTAAGCCTGATTCACCTTTTGGGGCCCCAGAGCCAGCTCAGGTTTGACAGGCAGAAGGTTCTGAGTCTTGGGCAGCGAGCCTGTGAATAGCTGTGCTTGGGCAGTCAGCCTGTGAAGGCTAGGCTTAGCTTTCCTCTCATGTGTTGTTTTCAGGAGTTGTTATAAATCGTCCTTTATTTTTTTGCTGTAGTTTCTCACTCCCTCATCTTTTATGNCCCAGCAAGTGTGTTGTTTTCCCAAATGTAAACCTGACTGTGTGGGTCCCTTGCTTAAAATTCTGTAATATTTCTCAGCTGTTTACAGAACGAAATCAAAATCCTTGGCCCCTGCAGGCTGAACCAACATTCCCGTCATTTTCTGAAAACCAGAATCTTGGGAATCGTGGTCCCTGGATTTTCATGTCTTTGGGCCTTTGCCCAGTCTAAGTTACCATGTCCTTCTTTCTCCTAGCCTCCATCTGAGGAACTCCTATTCACCCTGCAAAGCCCAACTCAAATGTTTATGTGTGTAAAATTCTTTCTGTAGGCAAGGTAAGCTTGCTCTTTGCCGTTGTCCCCCTCGGCCACAGAACAGTTACTATTTGTTTCCGTGTTTGCCTCCTTTGCANGGCTGGATGACCTGCAAAGCACAGACCCAGCTCCTGACAAATCAGTGATAACAGTGAGGGTAGAGAGGCTTGGCAATGCGTACTCCAAACAAGTATTTTATAGTCCGTCCACACATTTNGTCTTCATAACAACCTCAGGAGGAGGCCTCAACTCACCCCCACTTTGCATACGATGAAACAAAAAGCAGAATGTCACACTAGTTAGGAACTGCCACATATACAGAATTTGACAAGGGTGGACTGAACCCAGGCAGGCTGCCCGAGTGCCTGCTGTGTCCCATGTCCTGATAAACGTGTACAGAGTAAATGAATGGTAGCACAGCTGTCAGCTAAACCCAGTGTGCATCATGGGACCTGCTGNCTGGTGATCCCTGTCCATCAGTCCCTTACATACCTCTCCTGTCACAGCTCTGTGGTTCTCTGCAGCAAAAGGGCTATCACCTCCTCAGCAGGTGTCAGGAGCCTGGCCCCCTCCTCTCTTCCCTCTCACGGCCTCTTTTCTGGGAGCTTCTCCTTCCTGAGGCCTGTTTGCACAGTTCTGTTGTCTCCTGATTGGCCTCCAGTGAAGCCTTCCCTCTGACCTTGGGTGCNACAGGGCCATGTTCAGACCAAGATCACAAGGCTACTTCTAAGTCTGTGAGCTTTCCCATGGCTACTGTTCCTAAAGGGTAGGCTCCAGCCAGAGAGAGCAAAGAGGAAACCAAAATGAGTACAGGCTGCAGCAAATTCAGGCTGCCTACACCTCAGGCCCCTGCTCCTGCTACAACCTCCAGACTCACAATGGCCACTCCAGAACCTGGGGCAGGTGACACTGGGTGAGCTGGAGCAGAGAGAGAGAGGTCATAGCCATTTTGTAGCTGTCATAGCTGCCCCATGCCCAGGCTTGGTCTCTAGACAGCCGAGCCACTGTCCGGTTTCTCATGTCACATCGTGACTCCTCCAGGAGTGTGACCCTCCTGAGCAAGCTCTTTTTCNGACACCCACTCCCTTGCAGACTCCAGACCCCGACATCTTTAGNGTGATGGTCCCTGGAGGCTCTGTGCAGTTGCTTGTCTTCCTGTAGGGCTGGGCACTTCACAAGGGTAGTGGTAGTGAGAGGAAGAGCCATGCTANCTTCACTCCTTCACGCCAGTCAGTGTCCAGGGAGGGTAGCAAGGGTCCTGTGAAGTGAGCCAGCCTCCAAGCATCTACATGGGCTGCACAGATGTGACAGGACAATCCGAGGGCACTGAGACAAAAGTTGTCTGGCTGAGGGTACGGGCGAAAGGTCAATGCCTTTTCCAGCTGCACTGGTGAGGGCTGTGAAGGAATCCAGAGCATTGTTAGGTAGCATCCCTGCCAGGAGACACCATGTTTCCCTCGCAGTGTTTACACTGGCCTTGGCTCAGGCAAGAGGGAGTCCGGCCAGGAGCAATCTGGCCCCAGGCTGAGAGCTGGGCACAAGTGTTCCCCTTCAAGCCGGCCACTTCCCTATAGCAAGTACCCTCATTAGGCCAGAGGAGGTTATTCTGGACTTCCTTTATTCCCTGGTATCCTCCTGCTGTGTGCTGCCCCGAAGTGTCCCTTGCTAATCTCAGGGCCTTGGGCCTGCCTGTCCCATCCCATGAGGCTGTTCAGGGTGTTCAGGCTGGAAACAGTGATGCTACTGATTGAGTGTCCCAACTTGGCCCACCCCAGGTGTGTGGAATTTTCTTTCTCGGTGAGCCAAGCCGCAGAAGGAAGGCAAAAAGGCACAACATGTTTTGGAAGGTGGCTGGCAGCTCCGGCTGTCTGCCTCGTGGGCCAGGGCTTAACACATGGCTGTACAGCTACAAAGTGATGAAGGGCCTGAGGGTAGATGGCTCAGGATGGTGGCTCTGCTTCCACTGAGACCCCAGAAAGGAAGGTTCTCTAGCGTCTAACCATTTCTCCTATTGGTGTCAGCCGTGTTCTTCCAGATGAAAGGGCCCTGCCAGGAAGGTCTTCCCTTCTGTCTCCCTTGCCTCCTCACCGGAGACCCAGATTGTCATGGGCTGCTACAGACACCTTCCCCTGTCTTAGGCAAACTTGGCTTTGAAGGGAATGTTGGACTGGGAGACAGGTGCTGGGTAAATGGCAGGCTAGTCATAGGGCCTCAATGTCATCAGCGTGACTCGTATGTGGCTCTTCATGGAAGCAATAGCTTTCTGGGCAAGCAAGCTCCCTTGCAAGGAAGAANGGAGGGATTTGGAGAGATGTGAAGAGGAGTGAGCAGATGGCAGGAGGAAAAACTAGGGAACAGAGACANCTATCACCAAAACCAGGTTTTCAAAGGCCTCCATGGCCGGCTGTTCTAGAGGCAGGGTAGGTGGAGGGCTCTGGGTAGGTGAGGCCCTCATTCCCTGCTTACTGTGGATGAAGACTTCTCCTCTGCCCTCCTTCTTCCCTCCACTCTTCCATCACTCCTCTGCCCTCTTCCCCTCACTCCTCACCCCTTCCTCATTTCTCTTCCCTGCCCCCTTTACTATTTCCTGCTTCTTCCTTGAGCAGGCTATAGCATTCCTCAGCTGCCATGCTGTAGTGGGTAAAGCCATCCATAAAGCGATGGCAAAGCCCCTCTGAGCTCCAGGCCTCTAGGACCCAGAAGTTCTCCAGATCCTGGAGTCTTCAGTCCCAGAGAACCCCATTTCCTAGAGTTGGGTTCATCCCCATTCTCCCAGCCTCTGGTCCCTGCACTAGGACCCAAACTCCTATACCAACCTATCTTGCCTACTCCGTTTACCCGAGCCTGCCTCTCTTCTCTAAGCTCACCATGGCAACTTACTTGATATCTTTCCTCACAAAGATCTTGAAATGGACCTTGAAAAACAATCTACTATTGAGACTCTAGCTTCTCCATTAGGCTGAAAGCTGTGAGGACTGTGGTAGCTCCGTGTGCCCTGCACAACACTTTATTATTTATTGAGTACCTACTCCCTGCCGGGCACTATGCTAGACTCTGCAGGTATGGCAGCCAAGCAAACAGACATGGTACCTGCCTTCCCTCCTGGACCCATCTGTCAGTATGGAAGAAGANATAGAAATCACACACAGGGCTGGAGGGATGGCTCAGTGGTTAAGAGCACTTGCTGCTCTTCCANAGGACCNNAGTTCTATTCCCAGCACCCACGTACAACAGCTAAAAACTGCCTGCAACTCCAGTTCCAGAGGATCTGATGCCCCCTTCTGGCCCCTGTGGGTGCTGCACTCATGTTTACAAACCACACACATGCACGTGCGCGCGCGCGCACACACACACACACACACACACACACACTAAATAATTTTTAAAAATCAGCACACACACACATCTAAGTAAATTATACACAGTGGTAGCACTATGAAAGGGGAACAGATCCTCATTAGTCCAACCCCACAGCATCTTCATGCTTGGATTGCATGAAGGATGAGCGAATTCCACACTTTTTCCTATTTCCTATTTCCTTTCCTACTCTGCTTCCAAGCCTGAAGGCCGATCCAGTCTGTACCATCCCAAAATATCTTTAATTATGTCCTGTCTTAAACTATTTATCCCTTTGTTCTCCTTGGATTCATTTTGTCTCCCTAATAAAAGTAAATTTCCAGCACTAATACATGTACCAAGAATTTTAACACATTGCCTTATTTAAAAATCTTATTCCTGTTTTAAATATAAGGGCACTGAGAAGCTACTAAATCATGTGTCAAAGTCATACAGCTAACACCCGGAGGAGACCCGTGTCCTATACTTCTCCGTGGCCGTAAGGAGTGNTCCTCACTCCCAAGATACCACAAACAGAGCTGGGAAACCTAACTGGTAATAAGTGGGTGTCCTGGAGTTCAGCAAGAGAGGGGTTGATACCCTTCCATCCAGCTTTCCTCCCCCATGCTGTCTGTACCCACTCTGATCTCCAGGCTCGACTGCTGGCTCCACAGGTCTGCCCACAACCACCTTTTCATAGAGAGAGGAATCCCTGGCCTTATCTGCCATCTCTAGCTCCTTTTCTTTCTGCTCATTTCCACTGAGCTTGGATTTAGCCTGACTGACAGCCCCACCCAGCATCCTGCCTCCTGGCCTGTCTGGCAATCACTCAGTTCCTTAACCCTGCATTTATAAATGGTTCTCCTCCACCGCAGAGGCTGGGATGGGAACCCAGCTGAACCCCGCTGTCCCGACACCACTGAGGGCCAGCACAGAGCTTCCTGCTCCTCTGTCACCCCCACTTCTTCATCACAGGCAGGTGATACTGTTTCCTCAACTACTTTTTCAGTCATTTGCATAAAATAGCGGGTACCCATGGATGAACTCGTTGACAAGTTTGTACCCATAACCAGCACTGTGATCAGATGTGCTCATTTTCTTTTTAACTTTGATACGAGATTATACCCGATGTGGAATGCAGAATGATGTTTGATATATTGTGTAGTGGATCAATTGAGCTAGTACATGCAGAGCCCCTCACATTTCTTATGCCTTGTGATAACCATTTAGCCTTCCCAGCATTCCCTCAGCTNTGTTCTCAGCCACAGTGTGTCCACTGGGAACAGTGCAGCAGGGAGTATGAAAATCCAGGGTCCTCACAGATGGCAATTTTTGTTTCCAGTCATGGGATTGGCATATCTTATGGTGGTTTAATTTTTAATTATTTTGAGGAACCTCCACATCACACTGTTTATACTTATAATACGACCACAACTGAGAGTAACACCCTCAATTCAAAACCCCAAATTTGAAATGCTCTGAAATTTGAACCATTTTTGCAGTGCTGTGACACCACAGAGGCGAGTTCCATGTCTTGAAACTGTTTCAGGCACAAACTTATTAAAACTACGGTACAGATTACCCTGGTCTGAGCACAGAAAGTGTGTTAGAGCTATAAGGGAATTTTGGNTTCAGGCAGGGTTCTTTCTCCAAGAAATCTGATTTTGTATGAACAAATGTAAAAAAAAATCCCTAAAATAATAATAGAAAATCTGGTCCCAAGCATGCAGGAGAATCTCTCACCTGCACTAATTTATGAACCCACTAGCAGTGGGCAAGCTTTCCTTCCCTCCACTTCTGTTGACATTGTTGCCTGTCACCTTTCTGCTCTTGATCTTTCTAACAGATGTGAGGGATAGCTCACTGTAGTTTTATGTTGTGTTTCCTGGGCAATTAATGATGCTGAAAATTTTACATATAAAGATTAGACGTAAAATAGTTCTGTGTCCACAAAAACTTCCATGTCGTGTGTCTTCATTAGATTTCTACTGCCATGGTAAACACCANGGCCAAAAGCAGCTTGAAGAAGAAAGGGTTTATCAGTTTACAGNGTAGTCCATCAGGAAGGGATCCGGTCAGGAACTCAAGGCAGGAACTGAAGCAGAGACACAGAGGGGTGCTGCTTANTGGTTTGATCCCCATGGCCCGCTCAGCCTGCTTTCTTGTACGGCCCAGTACCATTTGCCCAAGTGTGGCACCACCCACAGTGGGCTGGGTCCTCCCACACCAATCAATAACCAGGAAAG
>LZPO01037266.1:1553348-1569290 GCA_001675575.1 Neotoma lepida
AATTGTTCATGTCCCTTTTTTGTGTGTGACTCACTGAGTTTAATTAGAGTTTCCTGCCTGCACATGGGTGGGACGTTATTTACTGGAACAAGGGCCACTTACCAGTTGCTACACCACTGAAGAAAATGACACCTTCCCCCACCACCATTTAACTGACAATAGTCCATCATGGAGGGATAGAGCCTCAAGGGTCCCTCCCCATCTTAATCATGTGCAGGTCTTGTGCAGATAATCACAGAGGCAGTGAATCCCTGAATGTGAAGGCTTCATCATGCCCAGAAAACANCCTTTGCTGCATATCTCCCCATCCCCTGGCTCTTGCATTCTTTTCTCCTCTTCCTTGATATTTCCTGACCCTTGGATGATAGGGTTGNGCACCCCATCATCAATTTTTTATTCTTAGTGTTTCAACAATTATGATTAATTGCTATATTAATTGCTCTCTGTCACAGTAAGAAGCTTCTTTGAAGAAGTCTGACACAGTACTAACCTATAGGTATAAATGTGAGTATTTAGAAGCTTGACACATAACCATTTAGCAAAACAATATTAGTAGGGTCCCCTAAGGTCTATGGCCCCTCACCCCAGCCACAGGTCCTTGACTAGGTTTATAGAACCAGGCATGAGTTCCTTCCTGTGGCTCAGGCATCAAATCCAATCAGAATGTGATTGGCTACCCCCTATAAGAGTCATGCCACTATTGTACCAGAGGGCATATCTTTCCTGGTATGTCATTATTGCAGCTTGCAGAATTCACAACTGGGAAGACTACTGAAGATTTCTCTTCCTTAGAAGCCTGCACAACATGTCACGGCACCATGAAAGCTAGCCAGCAGGGAGGAATCCTTCAGCTCAGCTCCAACTTGATTTCTCTGTGAACTGTGATCCAAGTGTGTATTGTCTTCAGCAATAGCGTCTTAATGAGCTCTGGTGGGCAACCAAGAGCAATGGCAGTAGAGTGTATTGTTTTGTGGGCCTCTGGGACTTCCTTGACCAACAATTTTTAGAAAAGCCGGGAGAAAGCCGGGGAGGAGGGCTGCTTACTGACTTACTCCTCACGCCTTGTTGAGCCTGTTTTCCTACAGCCCCCAGAACCACCATCCCAGGAGTGGCACTCCACAGTAATATGGGCCTTCCCACATCAGTCATCAGCCAAGAAAACACACACAGGCTTGCACACAGGCCAGGCCAGTAGGAGCATTTTCTCTGTTGAGGTTTCCTCTTCCAAAATGACTCGAGCTTGTGTAAAGTTGACAAAACTAGTCAGCACACCTCTCCATTCTCACTATTTCCTCCCTCCACTCTTATGTCCAATGTGCCATACAATTCCCATCTCTTAAGCCCCACCCACTCTCTGCTGGGCCTCTTTCTATCTTTCTGGCCCTTATCAACACTCAGAGTTGAACATAGTACTTTAAAAAGGCGTAGCTAGGATTCTCATATGGGGGAGAACATATGGCCNTTGTCTTTCTGAGGCGGGGTTACCTTATTCGGTATAGCAGTTTCCAGGTCAATGTATTTTCCTAAAATTTTCATTCTCCTTTACCAATGTATAAATTTTCACCGTGCACGTGTACCACATTTCCATTATCCATTCATCTATATGGACATTGGGGCTGGTTCCATTTCCTCTCTTCTGTGATGAGAGTCACAGTGGACCTGGAAGTTTTTTTGTCTCCAAGTCTCTGGTAAAGGAGGAGAATCTCCATCCTCTTAGGGACATTCTTCNGAAGGGCAGTGGAAGCCACAGTACTGCTTCTGCCATGAGATCAAACATGCCTAAAATTGAAGACAGAATTAGATGTGCTGGGTTGGACTCCACCCTTCCAAATTAGCTAAGACCAAGCAGACAGCACTGGTAGGAAGGGGTAGTTGTCAGTCCTTCTGTCACTCAGACACAGACATGAAAGACTGATGAGGGCTACTGATCTGGCAAAAACCTAAGGAATTCGATGAGAAGGAGTAAGAATAAATAAAGGAACATTAGGCTACCAGTCTTCAAACCAGATGTGACTCTGGAAATTGGTGCCATGAGAAGAAAAGCAGCTGTTGAATGTCATGCAACCAGTGCAGTGAGCCAATGTTGTCACCTCAAGATGCGTTGCTAGGCTTCACCAGTAGAGGCAGGAAATAAAACAGTGATGGGGTTGGGGAAGGTATTGACTACAGCATTAATTTTCTTTCGCTTTAATGACCCTGGTGCAGGGCTCGAAGCGCTAATGGAGCCTACTACTGACTGGTTCTANCTTGATGGGATTTGAAGAAAGGGAGTTGGCAGAATGCATTGTTCTATTTAACAAAACGATTTCTGCTCTGGTGAAGCACTAGAACAGAATAAAGAGAACTATCTACTGGAGAGAGCCCAGACTCAATCTGAAGACCCACGTTTTCTTAGTGGCAATTCTGAGCTCTATTCGAATCCTGCTGAAGGAGGGGTTGGAGGCATGGGGAGAGACTTTCTGCTTTGAGTGTGTGGTTCCACAGAAGTAATTTCTGGTCATGCCCAGAGTCCCGAGATTTAAGTAACCCATTGTTCTGTCCACCCTGTCTTCACCTGCTCCCTCTTTTGCTTTACTGTAGAAAGTACTGTCACCTGTGGGCTCCGGAGACTCCCTCAAACACCACTTTCCACAGGCCTGGATCCCATGTGCATTGTCTAGCTGGAGTCCTGGTCTGACTTTTCCTCTGAGTCCGATTGTTGAGAGAATTACAAGCAATGTTCTTACAGCAAGGGCCTCCCTGTAGTGTGTGGTCATCTTCTGGGATCTCATCCTGCCCCAGCCAGCAGGGTCTTCAACGGAGACCCTAGAAGGGGGAATGGCAAATGGAAGGGACAAGAGACACGAAGAATGACAGCAAGACAGGATTCTGATCAAGTTGCAAAGTTTACTTTTTCATCAGTTGATTAAATAGTGAGTGAAGCAGGAGCTTGTGCTTGGGGGCATGGATCAGGGCAATTAGGTTGCTAGGTAACCTGACTGCAAGATGTTTTCTCGGGAAGGTCAGGATAGCAGACATCCCTAACTGACAAAAAGATAGGGAAATACCAAGCTATTTCTGGGGGCTGAAACTTGCCTAAGGCACTTAACAAGAATTCTGGAAGAAGAACCTGTTACTCAGGAAACAGGAACTGAAAATTACCTGAGCCAAGATAGCTTAATTATAGCCAATACAGGTTTTGGCTCCCAGCATCATCCTGCAAGAGAAGCTTCTCTCTTGGTTCCCAGGTGTTTCCCGAGTCTCTCTATGTCTCTTTCTCACACATACACATACACATACACATACACATACACATACACATACACATACACAGACACACACCTGTTAGAACTAATAAATTCCATAAAACTGTAGAACATGGGACCAGCAAGATGGCTGAATGAATGAAAGTACTTTCTGTCTTGCCCACCAACCTGAATTTGGACCCCAGGACCTACAAGGTGGAAAGAGAGAACAGATTCCCATAGGATCTACACACACACACACACACACACACACACACACACACACACACAAACTGTGGTATTTCCCGTCTTCTTGCCCACCCAAACCACCAAAAACCAAATGTAAAAGAAAAAATTTTAGTTGTAGGATACAACATCAACAACAAAAATCTGTACACTTTCATATAAATAATGACCTAGCATTTTTATATACGAATGATCTAGAAATCAAGATGCCAATCCCATTCGTGACAATGTAAAACTAAAACTCTTGGGTCTGGAGAGATGGCTCAGCAGTTTGGACCACTGGCTGCTCTTGCAGAGGACCACGATTTGATTCCCAAAACCAACATGGNGGCTCACAGCCACCTGTAACTCGAGCTCCAGGGGATCCAGCACCTTCTTCTGTCTTCTGACTTCCAAGGGCACTAGGCATGCAGGTGGTGCATGCACTTACAGGCATGCAAGCAAAATATTCATAGATATAAAATTCAATAAATAAATCTCTTTAAAAATTTTTGAGACAGTATTTCTCTTCTCTGTGTAACTCTGGCTGTCCTGGAACTCACACTGTAGCCCAGGCTGGCCTCAAACTCAGAGATCCGCCTGTCTCTGTCTCCTGAGTGCTGGGATTAAAGGCGTGTGCTACCACCACCCAGCTATAAATAAATCTTTAGCAATTAAAAATAAAATTCTTAGCAATAAAGCCAACCCACAAAATGGATGAGGGTATCTGTGTGTCCCACAACAGCCTGTTGTACACCTTGAGCNTATACAATAAGACTTATGGATATGGGACTGGAGAGATGGCTCAGCTGCTAAGAACACTGACTGCTCTTCCAGAGACCTGGGTTCAATTCCCAGCACCCACATATTGGTTCACAACCATCTGTAACTCCAGTTNCAGGAGATGTGACACCTTCTTCTGGCCTCCATGGGTACCAGACGTGCACAGAGTGCACAGACATACACAAAACAAATAAACTTTAAATCATTTAAAACAAATTTTTAAATGATTCAGAGATGTAGAGTTGGACTGGAAAAGACCAAAAGTTCCTTAGCAAAAACCGCAGAGACTGTGAGGATGTCCTGACNCAGTGCATCCCAGCACCNCCATCCTACTGCCAGCACAAGCTGCTCTTGGNGCTTTCAGTTCTCCCTATTCCCCAGGTGAATAGATGTTTTCCATTCTTTACCAACTTGGGTCCATCTGTGGGTCACTCTCCTCTGATATTCTTGTTTAAATAACATTTCGAGAATTTTGTTTTCGNTGATGCTGTGGAATCTTGCTATGTAGCCCAGGCTGGCTAGTATTATTGGAGTCTGTGACCACACCCAGCTTGTTTAGAAAATTTTATTATGCAGCTGACTGCAATAGTTTTTATAATAGCATCATGATATATTCTAGATTGAAGCTGGAAGGGGGGATGAGATAGTCAGTAACAAGGCTGCCAAGGGGTCATAAATATTTGGAGATGAATACAACAGGGAACAGTGATAAGATCTCTTTTATGAAGTGACATTTGATCAGAGATTCAAAGGAAGCGAGGGAGCAGCCCCTGGGGACCACTGAGGGATGAGGACACCAGAGTCAGGGAAGAATAAACACAATGAACAGGAAGGGGACGTGCCCGGTGCCAGGGGGGAACACAAACGAACAGGAAGGGGACGTGCCCGGTGCCAGGGGGGGAACACAAACGAACAGGAAGGGGACGTGCCCGGTGCCAGGGTGGCCAACTTGGGAGTAAGAGAGGGAGTCAGAAAGTTGGAAAAATGTCTGGTCATCAGTGGCCTTTTAAGCCACATTTGGCAATCAATTAAAATTTAGACATGTAAAGAGGCAGGAAAATATGACCTAGAACAATAAGCAGATCAAAAAAATGGCATAGATGTCAGAATTAAATACACAAACACATGGGGATAAATACACTCTATGTCCGTGAAGGCAGAAGATGGCACAGTAAGAAGAAATTTGGGGTAGNGGAGCCAAATTTACTTCCTCACAGCTTTTATTNAGTTGGTTGTTTGGTCTTTTTATTTGTTTGTTTTNATTTTTGAGGCAGTTGTTACGTAGTCCAGGCTGGCCTCAAATCCATCACGATACTTCTGCATTGGCCTTCCAAGTGCTGAGGGTACAGGCAGGGACCACCACATTCACAGGATCTAGTAGACATCTATATTCCAAAAACATGTTGAATAAAATAACAGCAGATTAGAAACTCCTTCAGGCATGTTCAACCTTCTGACATAGTCTTAGTTAGGGTATCTACTGCTGTGATAAAGCACACCATGATCGAAAGAACTTGGGGAGGAAAGGGCTTTATGTCAGTTTACAGTTTCATATTATAGTCCATCATTGAAGGAAGTCAAGGCAGGGACTCAAGGCAGGAACCTGAACGCTGAAACTCAACTATAAGCCTAGAGGAGTGTTGCTTACAGGCTTGCTCCTTATGGCTTTCCCAGCCTTTTTTTTTCTTTTTAATAGCACCCAGGGCTGCCATCCCAGGGGTGGTACCATCCACAGTGAGCTGGACCCTCCCACATCCCTCATCAATCAAGAAAATGCACCATAGGCTGACTCTGCTGTAGGCATTTTCTTAACTGAGGTTCCCTTCCCCAAAATGACTCTAGCTGGTGTCAAGCTTACATAAAACTAAGCAGCACAGATATTGGGACACAACATTATTGTTTACAAAGTTCACACTCAAGAACTGTGTAATTAAGTTAGAATAAAATTCTCACAATATTTTAAGTAAGTTTACGGTTTTGTGTGGGCTGAATTCACAGCTATCCTCAGCCACACAGGGCTGCATTGCAGCCCATAGGCCACATATTGGACACCCTTGCTAGAAGAGAAGACCACTGAACTTGAAGACATACTAATAGAAACAATTCAAAACGTAACACCAAGAAAAAGTCTGGGGCTGAGCAGATAGCTTGGTCAGTATAGGGCTAGCTATGCGAGCTTGAGGACCGGAGAAATCCCAGCATGCACATAAAATGCTGAGTGCAGTGGCTCGCATCTAAAATCTCAACTCTAGGGAGACAGAGACAGGCAGGTCTCTGGGGTTTGCTGGCCAGCCAGGTTCAGTAAGAGATCCTATGACCCCAAATAAGGTGGAGAATGATTGAGGAAGGAAGCCATGTCAACGTCTGTCCACTACATGTACACACACATGCTCACGCACTTATGCACATATGTGTATGCACACACGCGCGCGCGCGCGCACACACACACACACACACACACACACACACACTATCAGGAAGATGATGGAAAACATCAAGCTAACTAGTAATTATGTAGTCAGAATCCCAGAAAATAGCAGGCAGAAAAGATGGTTTTTTGAAGATGACCAAAATTTTGAATTTGATGAAAACTATAAGCATATCCAGGAAGCTGAATGAACGCCAAGGCAGAAAACGGAGCTGCACTGCTGGACCAGGCTGCATTTCACAGCTGCAATGGAGCTGCACTGCTCAGTAGATCAGCACAGGCAAGGAGAGCAAGAGGGCCACCTCTGTGGATGCCAAAGCAACACGGAAACAAGGAGAGTCCCAACGAGTTAAGAAAGCCACAGAGCAACCGTAGGAAGAATCACCAGTAAAAAGACACAAAAGGAAGGGGGAAGTGAAAAGATGGAGTTCACAGAACAAAAGAGGTGATAAAGCAGTCTATCTGCGTCATATGAAGAGTGCTTCCTCTTGGCTGTCTAATCAAGGGCAGAAATTGTCACACTGGATTTTTTTTTTAAAGCAAGACCTAATTGTTTTCTGTCTTAAGATAACTTCAGTTAAATATAAAGGCATAGNAGAAGTAAGAGCTAGAAATGAGATGCCATGCTAAAATCAAAAGAAGGCCACACTGACAAGAATAATATAAAAAAAATTTCCTAATAAGACATGTCACACAGAACAAAGAATCATTATAAAATGCTGAAANAGTTGATTCCTTAAGTAGACAGTAATCTAAAAAAACAGTTATGCACCTAATGTTAAAGTTTCAAAATATAGGAAGGAAAAACTGATGGAGATACAGGGACAAACATAAAAATCTACAATTATGCTTCGACATTTTGATATTCTATTTCAATCATTGATAAAACAAGTAAACAGAAGCCAGGTATGCATGTGCACACCTGTCATCCTAGCACTCAGGAGGCTGAGGCAGGAGGATGCTGGGTTCCAGGCCAGCCTGCACTATATAGAAAATAAATAAAACAGGAACAAGGAAATCATGGCCTAGGAAGTGTAGAGAATGCCATAGCCTGGAGCAGCCCTGGTGGTCACTTAGACATACATGACATGACATGTTGAGAACACGCTGTTGTATGACAAAGCAGAGTGCATGTTCTTTTCTATACTTATGGAACATTTAGTAAGATTTGGATCATAAAGTGAGGTACAATAAATTTATAACTTACTCAAATCAAAAGAAGATATATTATTTAATTATGAAGTAAGGAAATTAGGTATTGCTAAGAAAAAGAGAAAAGTCCCCAAGCATTTTGAAACAAAATGGCACATTTTTAAAAAGCAGTGAGCCAAAGGGAAATTCGAAAGCATCTAGATGGTGGCTCACCACGATGTGTGACCTCAGTTCCAGGAGATCCAACCATGTGTGTACCTCGTGTCTGTGGAGGCCAGAAGAGAGTATCAGATCCCACGGAATTGGAGTTACAGATGTTTGTGAGCCACCATGTGGGTGAAAAATTGAATCCTTTGGAAGAGCAGCCAGTGCTCTTAACTGCTAAGCCATCTCTTCATCCTTAAATATATATACTTTAAAACGAATGAGAGAGAAGACAGCACTACAGACCTTACGACCATTACAATGTTAAGAGAGTATCATACATTCAATATTGAGTCCTATACAATGTAATAAATCCAATAATTTGATCCTAGACAATGCAATGAATTCAACAATTTGATCCTAGACAATGCAATAAATTCAACAATNTGGTCCTAGACAATGTCATAAAATAATAAAAAGACATACTGAATAGGCAGAATAGCTCAGGTGAAGGTGCCTACCACCAAGCTTGACAACCTGAGTTCAGTCCCTGGGACCCACATGGTAGAAAGAGAGAACCAACACCTGCAAGATGTCTTCAACCTCCACACACAAACAGTGGCACATGTGGGCTTGCACACACACAATAACTAAATCTAATTTTAAAATTCTTAATTATTATTGAAAATGTAATTTTAAAAGAGGCATAATGGGAAGAAGGAAGTAAAGCTATCTACATTTTCAGTTCACCCAATCTTCACTGTAAAAATCACAGTTGTCTGCTAATAAATAAATAAATTGATTAATTAATTAGAAGGCCACTAAAACTTGTACGTGATCTTAGCAATGTTATGTGATGCAAAGTAAAATCAATGCATTTCTATCCATTAGCACTAAATATTGAACAGTTTTAAAGCAATGACTGCTATACAGCATCGAAAGTAGGAAGCAAGGATGAGTTTGACAAAAGATGTGTAAGAACGTTACCTTGAACATTATAAAATATTACTGAATTGGAAAGACACTGAATGTTCACTGATCAGAAGAGTCAGTATTTATATTAATTAATTAATTAATATTCTCTAAATAGATCAAAGTTCCCATGAAGGTTTATAGAAATTCACATGGAAGCAGAAAAGCAAAGCAGTTGGGGAAATTTTTACAGTCCCTAATTCTAGGACGTATTATAAATGGGCATTTCATTATAATTTATTGTAATCAAAATGGGCAAAGATTCAAGGAAACACATCTCCAAAGAAATAGTGATGGCTGATAAGCACACAAGAAAAGACCCCAGGTGCCCCCACATCGTCCTGGAGAATGGATGGAAATAAAACACCTGACTGTATCAAGTGCTATTCAAATTCTTGAATGACTAGAAGAACATTTTAAATAGAGGATGGTGAAGGAGTCAGATAGAAGCAAAGTACAATGACATGCATGGAGATGTCATAATGAGGCCTATTATTTTTCATGATAACTAAAACAATTAACAATAAATGAATAGCTCGATGATGGTGATAGAAAACAGTCGACAGTTGCTTGAAGATGGAGAGGAGACGGGGGAAAAGCAATGGACAGTTCCTTGCTTTTCATTGCTCTGTGAAAGATTACTACAAAGTTAGCATATTATACAATGCCTGTCNGTTACCCCACAATTTCTGTGGATTAGGAATACAGAATGGCTTCCCTGCTTCAAGCTCTCTGTCTGGCTACAGCTATGGTNNTGCCTGGGGTTACAGACTTATCTCATGACCTGACTGGGAAAGGGTCTTTTTTTCCAAGGTTCTACGACTGTTGGTGGGGTTCGGATCCTTGTGAGTTATTGGAGCAGGAGCCTCAGTTTCTTACTGGTTGTTTGATGGAGGCTGCCCTCCACACAGGCACCTCCTTGGGGCAGTTCACAGCACAGCCTGCTTTACCCAAAGCCAGCAAAGGAAAATGTATGGCAAAATGGAAGACAGTCTATGTGGCACAGTCATGAACGTGATATCCCAGCATCCTTGTCATACAGTGTTCTATTGATGAGAAACAGGTCAAAAGTTCCTGCCCCACACAGACAGCTGGAGATGGGGATGACAGGACTCCATCTCACAGTCTGTCTGCTACAGGTAAGTTCAACACTTAGTGATGCTACTGACCTTATGTGGGTATAGACATATGTCAAAACTAATCAACTGTTTATGTTTGAAATGTGCAATTATTGCATATTGCCATAGTTGTAAAAAGTTTACAAACAAAAACCAACTAGCTGATCATAGACGAACACAGAAAAGCAAAGCATCANCACAGCCATGACAGAGGAAGTAAGGAAGTTCCACCCAAACAAGTGAAATCTTCCAGAATTAAGAATGTGGTGTTCGCCGGGCAGTGGTGGCACACACCCTTAATTCCAGCACTTGGGAGGCAGAGGCAGGTGGATCTCCGTGAGTTCAAGGCCAGCCTGGTCTACAGAGTGAGTTCCAGGACAGCCAGGGCTACTTCACAGAAAAACCCTGTCTCGAAAAACAAACAAACAAACAAAAAACAAAAAACAAAAAAACAAAAAAAAAATAAGAATGCAGTGTTCCTACAGGAGAGGCAAACGGTCCAATGGAACAGTTGAAGAACTCAGAAACAGACTCACAAGCTGTAGAAGCCTGACTAACAGCAGAGGTGGTTTTCTGAGTGAACCCTGCTGGAAATGACGTGGGCACAAGTCAGCATCCATATGGAAAAAATAAAATTATAGCACTCACAAAAATACATTCCAGGTGGAATAGACACTTAGCCGCTTCCACAGTCAGATTTTTAAGAGGAAATATGGACATATCTCTATGTCTTTCATATTGGGAGGAATATTCTAAATAATACCAGAAATGCACACAATTGGAAATTGTAAGCTATACAAAAAATCAACTTAAATTGTTTTAAACTTACCATCTGTATGGCAAAAATATAGCAAACGAAAAACAACACTACATGAAAAGAGAAATAATTTATAACTGAACAAAGGATCTGAACATATAATTAAAAAAAAACTCTGAATTAGTATGACAAGTATAAGCCCAGAAGACAAATGGACAAACAATATAAGCAAGCCATTCACAGTAGAGATGGCATATCTGTGTGTTTGTGAAAGATCTCTAGCTTTCCCAGAAATCAGCAACACGCAAATTCCCAGCACACTGCAAAACTTTTTAAACTTTGACAACGGCAAGACAGTGAGCTTATTCCACCCTGGTTGAGACATAACTGCAAAAAAACACATTCTGGAATAATCATTTGGCAATGTCTAAGGAGTTGAAGATGCAGGGATCCTATGCTACTAGATTCTAAGGAAATTCACATGACTTAAGTGAAAGCTTCATTTCAGCAACGCTTTTTGTGGTGAAATTGATCAACTCAAGTGTTCAGTGACAGGAAGACACACGGCGTTTCTTGTACAGCAATTTAAAGCAAAGAACTTATACTAGCCAGGTGTGGGTGGGGCTGTAATCCCAGCACTCAGCNCTCAGAAGGCTGAGGAGGGAGTGTTGTGAGTTCAGGGTCAGCCTGGGCCACATTGCAAGATCTCAGAAATCAAAAGCAAAATGAACTGAAGCTCTATGTGGCAGTATGGAAAATCTTAAACTCACGGTGTATAAGCCAAGTATCTTGGTGTGCACTTGTGATCCCAGCACTTGGAAGGTGGAGAGGGAAAGATCAAGACTTTAGAAACCNCATAGAGTCCAGGTTGGCCTCAAACAATCCATTTTACAGGAGTTAGAGAGATGACTAATTGGTTAAGAGTGCACACAGCTCCAGCAGAGGACCTAAGTTTGGTTCCCAGCACCCATGTCATGCAGCTCACAATTGTGACTCCAGTTCCAGAGGATCTGACACCCTCTTCTGTCTCCTATGAACACCTCCTCATTTGCACAATACATGTAATTAGAAATAAATCTTTTTTAAAAATCCATTTGACACTGGACACGACAACCTTATGGGAAGAACTGGGACAAGAAAACAAAGAGGACAGGAGAGTTGGGACCAGGAATTCTTGCTTAAGCTGATGGCCTCTGCCCAGCAGCCTTATTAATAAGTACAACATCTTATATACAGGTCACAGGGGAAATAGATTCAACAGAAAACTATCAGACAAGTGGACCATGTCAACAGGAAGTTAAGTGCAAAGATAACACAGGATATGCCAAGTTGTCAGGGCTTTCAGGTAACATGTTGGAGGAGGGTAAGAACAAGAGGGTGAGTATATGGACAGGCCATAGGATCCACTGGGTTAGGAAGGACGTGAATGTTAAAGATCCTGACAGCAATGAAGAGTTGTGGGAATGCGTCCAGTGTATCCGCAGCCACCACAGACACGGAAAGAAAATGTGTCTATAAAACGGAAGAAACAAGCCTATTAACATATTCATTCTCTTCCTCACCCCTAAACCTCATAATTTCTATCTGCTCTTGCCCCCCCCACCCCAGCATACTCTGTGTACCCCTCAGAAGGTACTGGGGCTGGAAAANATACNCTAAGTCTTAACTCTGCAGTAGTGCAGTGGGATCCCTATAGTGGTTCCGGTACCCTATTCCTCCCCTCACTATACACTGCCACCATCTGGATTTTGTGCTCTTGGTAAATCTCATCAATGTTCGGATGGTCAGGGATCAGGGATGGATGTACAGCCTCCCTCGGCCTCAGTCAGGGAAAAGGTTTTCTTTCTCAGGTNAGAACGCTTTCTGTGAGAGGTTTGGAGAGANATAAAGTACCCACTTCTTCAAATGAGGTCCAGGAAATCAAGGGAAACCAGGCCACACACNCTCTTGNGTGCTCTAGCAAAATAGCAGAGAATGCCTTCCTCAGAGCAGAAGGTCTTAAGTGGATAAAGCTGGATGCTGAGTGGAGANTTNGACGACACAAACTGAAGCATACACAATGAGAAGCTTCCTGACAAGGGGAGTAGCTGACCTCCGTGTCAAACTGTGGTGGTCAAGAACTCACGGCTGGTGAAGGAAGGGGAAACTNGAGAGTGTTGCTCTAGCTTTGCCCTTGCCTGAGCAGGTGTCTATTTTGCCCTCTGAGGACAGGATAAAAAGTGAAATGACCAGCTTTGGATGGGGGCTGTTCCCTTCTTTGGTGATGTGGCTTTGGCAACTNATGCGAGCAATTTAACGTGGGCACATTCATTCTCGAAGTTAAGGAGGGACTGTGGCCGTGGAGCGCTGGAGTCAGTCCATCCTGGCTCACAAGAGCTGACTGTTAAATTTTCCAGAACTTTGTGAGCTGGTTGTTAAAGACATACATCATTTGAAACTAAATTACATAAACTAACCATTACCTCAAACTAAAAACAAGGGCGCTGACTGCTCAGAACTACTTGTCAGTTATTTTGTATTTTCTGGGTACCTGTGCTCTTGAAGTTATGGACCTAATGGCAGTGTCATGGATGGAGGGCCACTGAGGGTCTCTTCCCCACTAAGATCCAGGGACTTCACAGGCCATAGAAGTCAGCACCCAGCCCCATGCTCTCAGGGTCCTGGATATAAATACCCATGCTGGACGCCAGGGGCCTGGAGGAGATCAGTTAAAATGACCACATCCTCCAGAACCTGCCCCTTCTCCGCCCTGGACTTTCTCTCCTCTCTGCATTTGCTTAAAGGACACCATGGCCAGATGGTCTCCCTCAGACAGAGAGGCTAAGGAGCCGGCTGAAGAAATATTTGTCCAACCTGGCCTGGCTTCCTTTTCNACAGGAACAAAACTGGTTCTGAGGAGCGCAGCTGGTGAGTAAACAGGGCAGCTGTGAAGTGAGTTCANCTGGAAAAAAAAATAAAAAAGNTAACTTATGTGTCTGGCTCGCATAAAGGGAAAGTGTATAGATCAGACTCTTCTGCTTCCTGCCCTCCCAGNTCCTCCCGCAGGCCCAACTGTGTCTGCACCACCCTCCTCACCCCCTTGGGGTTAGAAGCAGCAGCTGGCTGTGCCTTGGCTCCAGTTCCAGGTAAACTTACAGCTCCTGGACACTTGCTTCATGGTGGAACCACTCACCTCTCTACCCACAATGCTCAGCGCCTCNCCTCCAGGTGCCCTTCCAAGGTCTTCTGCCCTGAGCTGGAACAGCCCCTATCCAAAGCTGGTCATTTCACTTGAGGGCCAGTGTCAGTTAAAATGACCACAGCCCAGTGGCCTCAGGAACCTGCCCCATTTTAAGCCCTGGGTGTGTTCTTCTCTGGTCACCGTANGGAACCTAGTAGGTTTAGGAATTCAGCTAGATTTCCCACCCTCCCTGAAAACATCTGACTTCCTTTCCCATGCTAAACCTGGTAGTGGATTAAGATCACATAAATATACTGTGCACCAATGGACACATGGGAACACTGCAGATATGGCTCTTTATATTGGTCACTATTTGTTCTAGTGTGAATTCAGTTGTGCACAAATCGTGTGTGTATGTGCGCGTGTGCCATTTCAGAGATACACGAGTGCTTGAGTGTGNGTCACTGTATGAGCCCTGCTGTCTGTGTCTTATATGTAGCAGCGATCAAGCACAAGCCTGGTGGAACTTTTAGAGAATGTCATCATCTTCTAAAAATAGAGGAAGTGAAAGGCTTTGAAGAAAGGATTCAAAACAAAACAAAACAAAAATACACCCTCCCAAATGTATTGCTTTTTTGAGATCCACTATGTTCTCCCAAATTCTATGAGCAACAGAAAAATACCGAAGATTTGCATTTTTCTTTATGCTAAGGGCAACTGACTTCATGCAAAGGCAGAATTCCATCCCTCAGCTGGAACAGAGGGAGGCAGGCATGACACATTCCCAGCCTCCCTTGCTCCCTCCAGCCTCTCTCTGCCTCTGCCTCTGAAACACCTTGATGCCTCTCTTTGCATGAGGGAAGCTCTGGGTCCACGTGGCTCACAGATGAGGCCCATGCCCTTCCTCCAAAGCAGACCTGAGCTCTTGTTATAAAGAATGAAGTGAGAACTGAGGGAAATGTCTGCTTCCAATAGCTAAGATAAAGGCTCTCTGAATTGTGCACGAAGTTTCCTGGGAAACTAAATCCTGGGCATCTGCAGATTAGAGGAGTTGAATCCAAGACTTTGAGGGTATGCTAAGGGCTTACTTGGGGNAAAAGTGGCCACTGGGCAGGAGCATCCCTAACTAGCAGCAGAAGCAAATACAAATTGTTTCCAAGGAAACCATCCTNATCTTAGTTTGCTGTGGTTTGTAATTTTTTCTTTAGATTTATTTCTTTTATTTTATGTNCATGAGTGTTTTGCTCACATGTACGTCTGTGTATCATAAGTGTCCTGGAACGGTGACTATGGACGTTGTGAGCTGCCATTCTAATGCTGGGAATTGAACCCGGATCCTCTGCAAGAACAAGAAGTGTTCTAACCACTGAGCAATCTCTCCATACCTTGGACACTATTTTCAAAGATTAAAATCAACCAAATGTGAGCCCCTTATCAAAGATTACCAAATACCAAAGAAACAAACTTCCATTGCTAACTTAGCTCCACCACCCTGCTTGAGGTATTAGAAGGGACTGGAGAGGGCTTCACGAGGACCCAGTCCTGGCTGAGGAGCTCGTGACGTGATGGCTGCCGGGGGAGGGAGAGTCAGTTTCCTTCAGAGGTGTGGCCCGGGGAGCTGCCTATGCTCCGATGGATGCCCCAACACCCATGTCATGAGGATATGGAAAGCAGAGTGGACAGGAGGTTGCGGGGAGGACTTGATCAGGAGTCTGGGGGGGGTTGGAGGGGAGAAGAGGGCTGGATACAACCAAAACACATGAAATTCAAATAATAATTCAAACTATATTTTAAAAACTGCTAATCTAGATTTTTTTTTAATGAAGAAAATATGTGGAACGTAGATGTGATATTGAAACACAATAGAAGTGAACTCTGTCACCAGATTTTTAAAAAGAAACTTTCAGAGAGAGAATATGAAGTCACCTTGTACTAAATGCTTAGATACACTTGAATCGATGGAACGACAAATATGAATA
>LZPO01037266.1:1570605-1594670 GCA_001675575.1 Neotoma lepida
ACGCTCCAGCAGGCAGCACCCACTGGACTAGGTGGGTTGCAGAATTTTCATTTTTTGTTTTAAAAGGAGAGAGGACATGAAGGCGGGAGGGGACATGTTGGGGGAATAGGGAATTGAGGGTAGGTGTGGTCAGGATACATTCGTTACACTTATGAAATTATCTAAGAATAAATAAAAGATATTAAGAAGAAAGCGTTTTCCTTCTAGGGCTTCTGGCTTTGCCCTACTCTCTCCTTTGCCCTTACTCAAGGTCTCTCAGGGTTGGAGTCCTTCACGCCCTGTGTACTCCTTGCCTCAGCTAAGATGTAACCAACTGTTATAATAAAGAAACCTAAAAATACGTTCAGCTCAAATATGTGACAAATATGTGAGATATTTATTTCTTGCTCACATAAAGTTCAGGTTTTCTTAACTGGCGAGCAGCTGTCTTCCAAGCAGTGGCTGGCATCCAGTCTCTTTCTGTTTTGTGGCTCCGCCATCTTCATTCCCTGGCTCCCAAAGTAGGAGGAGAAATCTCCAAGGATGATGGTGGGTGGGGACTTTTAGGGGCGGGGCCTGGAAATGCNGCACTTCCTCATATCCCATTGGCTAGATCCCAATCTCATGACCATGAGAGAGTCGCAAAGAAGGCAGGGAAGTGTAAAGGAGCTCTGTGCTTGGCTAGAGGAGTCTTTGCCAAGCCCTGAACCTCTCATGCTCTTCCTGCAGCAAGCAGACGCCTCGCCAGGCTGCCTCTACTGTGTAGGCAGGCCCAGCTGCTCCGCTCACTTTCCTGGACTAGGATAATCGCTACGTGTCACCTCCACATGGATTTCAAGTGTGGTAGCAGCTCCCTCGGGCACTCACTCTCTCACTCAGGAAGTTTTCTGAAGCCTCACTGGGCCTCAGATGCTAGAACTGACTGATAAAGAGAGGGTGTGGTGGCAGTGGCACCACTTTGGGCCGTACCTCTCTATAGCAATATCTGGGTTGGTCTCCTTTGTGATTGTGTGGCCTCGGTGGCTTAATGGTTAACCTGACAGTCAACTTGATTGGATTGAGAAGCGGCTAGAAGGTTAATTAAGCACATCTCTGGACTCATCTGTGAGTTTCCAGAGAGGACTAACGAAGGGAATAGGAGTGGGCCTGAATGCATGCGGTGGGTGTCATAGCTGGGGACGCAGACGGAATAAAGCAGGGAAAGGAGAAAGCAGGTCACCGCATTCTCTCTCGGCCTCCTGGCCACCAGGATAGCCTCTCTCTCCACTACACCATCCTCACCATGACAGATTGAATCTTGTAAATCCACCAGGCCAAGTAAATCTTTCTGCCCTTAAGTTGTTTATATCAAACACTATTGTTAATATAATTGTTAGATTTTATATAGATATACATATATATAGTTGTCATATATATTATATATGACAATATATATCATTAGTATAATTGTTATATTGTTAACATAATATAATTAATAATTGTTATCACAACAAGAGAAGTGACTAAATGTGGCTGTTGCCATCAGACCAGAAGAACATCACTTTGTGTTACCTCCTGTCACCACCTCTGGATGTTTTTTCTTTTGTCANNACTTNCTCAGCTCCTGGCGGGGGAGAAGTGGGGCTTGCAGAGAAGTACTACTGTATTGAATGTTNAACCAGGCTCAGATAACATCAGGCCTTCNAAAGCAGCNCTGTGATCTAGGCGGCATGAAAAGGTGGTGTTGATGTCCCCAGGCAGCCATGACGAAGGAGGTGGCCTGCTGGAGCGAACAGGAGGAAGTAAGGAGTGGTGGGAGTCTNCACCCTGAGTTCCACTCTGACTGNTGCAGGAAGCTGAGGTTACTCGGTCATGTTTGTGAGTTTGGGNTACTCACACCGCTGGGCGATCTTCAGAAGCGGTACCNTGTCACTGTAAATGGNCTACATCCCTTCCTGATGCTGGACTCTACGCAAATGCATGCAAATCCCTTCCTCAGCTGTGCTTCTGTAAGGTAACAGGGTTCTTGGGCTAATCCTGAGAAATGGGAGCAAGAGGGCAAAAAACTATGTTCCTAAGTCTGAAGGGGAAATAAATGGCCTTGTCCCACACAATGTCACAGGCTTGGGTTCAAATGCCTGTTTAAAATTCAGAATTGCTGAGATTGGACCCAGAACTGCTAACCCCAATCTGCAGAGGCAGGGTTCCACAGGCGATCTGGACACACACAAGTTTTGAAACTGTGGGTGTAGGGGCCGGGTTCTACAGGATCTGAGAGAGCTGCTCCAGGCAGACCAGGATACC
Organism: Neotoma lepida; assembly: GCA_001675575.1. Classification (NCBI taxonomy): domain Eukaryota; kingdom Metazoa; phylum Chordata; class Mammalia; order Rodentia; family Cricetidae; genus Neotoma; species Neotoma lepida. The sequence continues at coordinate 1,572,868 of LZPO01037266.1, forward strand.
AGAGTCCTGTAGTGTCGGGAGCAGACAGCAGAAGTGGTGGTGGCTGGTTTCTGCCNTCTATTGTGCATACAGGTGCAGCTTCTGCGAACCTCACATGGATGAACTGGTTCCCTCCCTCTGTAGAAGTAATTACTACTTATCAAAGTAGGAAGGGGAAAGTCAGCACTCTGGGGCCCTGGGGAAGAATAAGATGTTTCTCAGGGATTGAGCCCCAGAAAAAGAAATATTCCTAGGGGTTGATAAATCTATCTTTGGCACCAACCAGTCTGTGGCTGCTTTACGTAATCTTGCTGTTTAGGGGAGATGGGAGGGTAGAAGGGACCNTCTTCTCACCCTTGTCAGTCCTGCTGCAGATCAGGGAAGCTCTGAGCCAGATCCTCAGCTCTGAGCTGTTATACAAGATTTATTTGGGCCTTACATTCTTCTGGCATCACCCTGCTCCAGGGAATTAATTGTGAACCCATCGCGACCCCTTCTGTTCTCAGACAGGAATGTGCACAGGCTCTGCTCAGAAACTTGGGGTTTCATGAGGGCAGAAGGCTGGAGGGTGGGTGGGTGGGGTGTTCAGCTTTGACTGAGTTGATGCACAGTTGTCTTCTGATGCCTGAGATGAAGCAATGGAGTCAGGAAGGCCAGCCAGGCACCNAGGTCAAAGAGGCAGAGGCAGCCCATGAATTTCCCCTGTGGAAAGCCAGNTGCTGGGACAGAGCGGGGAGAAGTTAATGGCTCTCCCAGATCCTGGCTATTTACTTCTTCTGGTTTCAGACACTGTCCAAATGACTTGTCCAGGCCTAGCTGGCTTCTCAGTAGAGCCTGGATGGAAGATGTTAGGGTGGAGAGGTGAGCAGTGCCAACAGGCCTCAGGAACCCCAAAGATCCCCCTCTGTCCTCCTTCTGGTAGGCAGCCCGGCCTGGTTCCCATTTCAGCAGGGGCCACAGGGCAGTGACCATTTCATGGTCTTGTTCCTGTCATTTCAAGTGTTCAGCCCAGAGCTATGGGACTATGTGTCATATGCCTGTCCTCAAGCCCCTTTTCTGAGATCTAGTTTTTTCCTTGTTCTTGAGGCCCAGTTCCTTTCACTGTGAGAGCCCAGATCTTATAATAATGGCTCCTGGTATTGAATCCCTGATTCTGGGAGCTGCCGAGTAACCTGAGTCTCCTACTTCTTCCCAGGTACAGCAAAGACCCATGAGGCATGTGGCAGCCATTCTCAGTCAGCCACATGACTGGTCCCTCCATTTTCTGCTAAGGGCAGATTTAAAGTTTCGCTTGACACAGAACCTCAGAGGGCTACCACCAATCCTTTAGACGTAGATGGAGGCTGAAGTGAATTGCNCCCAAATTTTCCACCTTTCCCCAGCTCCCAGAATATTGCAAGCAGCCAAGACCTCTTGACGGACGAGACTGCCATAATTTCCAANCACATGCAGGACAACCTTGTCACTTTGATTTCAGTTGCTCAGTTCTAAGGATTGCTGCACCATTATTTGCTGCATCCACCACCCAGCCTGCTGGGATAGACTCCTTCTAGCCCTTGGGGCTAACGTCCTAACAAAGACCACTCCAGGCAGAGACAGATTCCTGCTTTGGTCATTTCATCAAGATGTGCCCTCAGCTGTATGATTACATTTCACCTTCCGAAGCAAAACTTAGGTTAATCATGATGTTAAATTTTTTTCCTTGTTAACTTTGTCTCTTAATGTTCCCTCCACGTTGTAATAGAGGAGACCTGATGGCCTTATGACCAATTCTGAACTTACGTGGGCCAATGAAAAATGTTTAGTGCTCTTCCACCAAACTAATGNCCTTACATCTTGTAACAGGCAACAGTGACAAATATCATCAGTCTTGCCAACATCTATGAGAAAGTGTTCTTTGGACAGTTTTCTTGCCTATTCTCTTCCTCCAAAAAGGGCAAAACCACTCTATTTCCATGTTCTTAACTACACTCTCAGTAAGAATTATCATAGCCCTAACAGTCTCACTTTTTGGTTTGGTTTGGTTTGGTTTGATGTATTCCTTCCTAGCTATCTTGGAACTCACTATGTAGACTAGACAGACTGGCCTCAAACTCACAGAGATCTTCTTTTCTCTGCTGGGATTAAAGGCACATGTGGTGGTTTGAGTGAGAATGACTCCCATAGGGTCATGTATTTGAATGTTTGGTTCCCAGTTGGTGGACTGACTGTTTAGGAAGGATTAGGAGGTGTGGCTTTGTTGGAGAAGGTGTGGGCTTTGAGGTTTCAAAAGGCCATGACAGGCCCCATCTTCCTTCCTCTCTTTCTGCTGCAACTTGTGGATTAGAAGTGAGCTCTCAGCTACTGCTCNCTTGCCATGCCTGCCTGCCTGCTGTCATGTGACCTGCCATGATGGAAAAATAAGCAAACTCCCAGGTAAATGCTTCCTTTTATAAGCTACCTTGGTCCTGGTGTTTTATCACAGCAGTAGAAACCCTAACCCAGACAGCATGCATCACCATGCCTGGGCAGTCTCTTTTTTTTTCTTTTTTTTCTGTTACAGATGCTATCTCACTCACATCAGATACTCCCAGGATACATTCTGTTACCATATGGCTGTCTTATGTTCTGGATTCTTACCATCTGTTAAGTTTTAACATGGCCCCCTCTGAGACATTCTAACTGCTGCCCTTTCTACACCACCCCTTATACTTGCTGTGAAGCGGCTAGAGTCATCTGTGCCCCAAATACCCTTGCAGCAGTTTGGGTGACCTCTGAAAAGGGGACTAATGATCCATCCAACTCATCCCTTTCCTTGCCACTCTGGGCATTTTCCCCAGGACTCGGAACTAAAACAGCTGGGCTGAGGGCTTCTTTATCAATCAATAACCCTATCTAGCCAGCTCTGGAAAAACCTTAGAGAATTTTCAGATCAGCTTAACTTGATTCTCTGACTGCTGCGGCACTGCAAAAATTAAAGAGGATATTTCCACTCCCTGTTTTTATTCTGTCCTCAGGGTCTGCACCAATAACCCAGAAACCTCAGGAGGGCTGAGGAGCCCTAGATAGGAAACTTGACTTTAATAATACCCGAGGGCTGTTAGGATTGGGGAAACTCCTGGTAAGATCAACATACCAACTTCCGTAGTATTTACCACTTCAACTGTAAGTCTTAGAGGCTGCAGAGGAACAGGCCTACATATGGAATCTTCCATCCCCAAAGTTCCCTTTCCAGCCCTATAATACCCTCAAGTCCCCTGCACCTTGGCGCAGTCTGCACTCCCACAGGAGATTGCTGCCCTTCACTGTTCTGATTAAAGGACAGTCTGCTTTAATCAGATGTGCTCTAATAGGACAAAGAGTTTGGAGATGCTAATTAGGATTTCAATTCCTGTTCTGTCTCAAAGGGGCATTGCATTATTCTACCCATTTGAATGAGAGANGNCTTTTAAGGAGCAAAGAACTCTCTACCACACCCTCCCATCCTAACTCTGACCTTTCATGATTAGGGGACATCCCCTAATCCGGCCAAGCAAAGTCCCATGCTGTGACCAGGACCACCAACCTACAAATAACTTCTCTCCCACTAGTAAAGGCAAATTATCAGGTCACTGTCCAGCATAAGGGCAGGCCCAGCTTCCATGCTAGCAACAAGCTCTGTCATGCTGCCTACTGCCAAACAGAGGTGCTCAGGGCTGAGGTGCTTCTCGGCGGTAAAGCATTCATCTGGTATGCCAATGCGCATCCCCAATACCACAAAAACAAGACAAATACAAAGGCAACCAGAGAAATCCATCTATTTGATGCTATCCTTGTCTATGTGAGCTCATAACCTTCCTCCTGGGTACCTTCCAAATGTACCTTTAGGTTATATCGACTTAACAGTGCAGAGCCAAGGAACTGGGAATCACCCACAACCGTGGAAAGACAGATTCGTGAGCCCCACCCTGTCTTGACTAAAAATTCCTGGATGAGAGCTTGAGGCTCTGTATTTAGGATCTCTTGGACCAATGGTCTTTATAAAGTGTGGTCCCCAGAGCAGCAGCAGGGGACCTGAGAAAATTAACGCAAGCTCTCAAGTGTATTACCTTGACTCTTCTCAGGGACAGTAACTGGGACCCACTGTCTGCTCCTGTCACCTTCATCTTCTAACCTTAGCCATCATGAGTGAGTGCATCTCCATCCCCATTGGCTAGGTTGGTGTCCAGATTTGCAATGCCTGCTGGGAACTATACTGCCCTGGAACACGGTGGCTATCCTGATGACACCTTCTGCAGTTAGATAAAGCTAATATGTTCTCAGGGCAGTGTTTTAGACCTGGAGCCCACAGTCATTGATGAAGCTTGCACTGGTGGCTACCGTCGGCTCTTCTGCCCTGAGCAGCTCATCACAGGCAAGGAAAATGTTGCCAATGACTACACTCACTGAGCCATTGGCAAGGAAATCACTAACGGCATCTTAGACAGAATTCCCAAGCTTCAGGGCAATGCCCAGGTCTTCAGGGCTTCTTGGCTTCCACAGCTTTGGTGAGAGAACAGACTCTGGGTTCACAACCCTCTGATGAACATCTCCATTGATGACTGCAAGAAGTCAGAGCAGATGGTGTCCATTCCCAGACCACAGGTTTCCAGATACAGTTGAGCTCTGTAGTTTCATCCTCACTATCCACACCACCCTGGAATACTCTGGTTGTGCTTTCCTGGAGACTCCAAGGCCATCAATGACATCTGCTGGGGAAGCCTCAATACTGAGCACCCAACCTATGCTAATCTTAACTGTCTGCCTAGCCAGGTTTAGTCATCCATCCTGCTTCTCTCAGACTTGATGTTGATCTGACAGAATTCCAGACCAACCTGGTGCCTTACTNCCAGCATCCACTTCCCTATGGCCACATGTGACCCTGCCATCAATGCTGAGAAAGCTCACCATGAGCAGCTTTCTCTGGCAGAGATCACCATGCCTGCTTTGAGCCAACCAACCAGATGACAAAATGGAACAATACAGTAAATACATCTCAGCCCGCTCTGCCACTGTAGAGTCCTCAGCGCTAACCCTCAAGCACCGAGACCCTAGCTGATTTAGGTTGTCATCTTGTTATTAACATCACTATCTGATTGCCGGTGGGTAGCTGACCTGTCCACATTGCCCCCAGCTCACTGTGAGTTCCTCAGGGAGCAAATACATTGCTACCTGTTATACTATAGTGACGTGGTTCCCAAAAGTGTTGATATTTCCATTTTCACCACTGAAACCAATTGCAGTATCCAGTTTGTAGACTGATGCCCTACCAGCTTCAAGATTGCCACTAATCACCAGCCTCCCAAGTACAGGGAGGTAGGAGATAGGTGGCTCCCTGGAGCTCACTGGCCACAGACTAGCCTACCTAGCCAGTGAAAGGTCCTCTCAAAAAAGAAAAGAAATGGACAGAACATGTGAAATAACACCCAAAGTTGCACATACACATATGCACACACACACACACACACACACACACACACACACACACACACGGGAGAGGAAGACAAAGAGGAAGAAGAAGAGGGAAAATGCAAACTCTCCTCCCCAGACCCTGAGGCAGAGGCTACAGAGATTCAGCTCAGCATTTCTCATTTTAAGAACCTTCCAGGTGATTCTGACATGCTTATGTTTGAGAACCACTGTGCTGTATGATTCTGAGTCAAGTTTGTGGGTGGTTGACACAAAGGCTTCTAGAATTCAGATTCCAACAATGGCCTCCTTGGGTCTAACTAGCCCAGTGCAAGTAGTAGAAAGCACACAGAGAGACAGCTTCAGTCTCCTGAAGGTCACTGGCCTACTGGGATTTCAAGGCTGGAAGAGACAACTTCTCCAAGGTTGGTGACATGTCTGGCAGTGGTTTCTGCTGGCTGCTCGACAGAGCTCGGAAAAAGGCCCTTCTGAAAGGTTCTATTCAAGTTTGTTTGATGAACAAACAAACTACATTTTCCTTTCCCTGCAAACGGAGCTATGACCAGAGCCAGGCAGCTGCAGCTGTGGCCCAGGAAAGAGACCAGGCAAAAGACTGATGCTCACTTTCTGGAGAGCCAGGCCTCTACGGAGGAGCTGGCTTGCGGGTTCAAGAGAGGAAATGTCTACCAGAAATAGGGGCCTGGGAATAAGAAAACTGATTCTTTTTACACCTCAAGCCCTGTAAGTGCTNTTGTGCGTCCCTGAGCACCAAGCTGTGGAGACTGTTCACCAGATGGGGACTCTGAGGAACTCACAGTGAGATGGGGGCAATGTGGACAGGTCAGCCACCCACCGGCAATCAGATAGTGATGTTAATAACAAGATGACAACCTAAATCAGCTAGGGTCTGGGTGCTTGAGGGTTAGCGCTGAGGACTCTACAGTGGCAGAGCGGGCTGAGATGTGAATTTTCATGACTCAGATCTGCAAGCCTCCTGGAGAATGGTGTAGCCCTGCACCCTGCCTCAGAGACCTAGCAGTCTCAGTCACCTCTACGAACAGTGAAAGTTTTGACTTCTACTTTGTTTGGTTGGTTGGCTGGTTGTTTGGTTGGGTTGGTTTTTGAGACAGGGTCTCACTGTGTATCTCTGGATGTCTTAGAACTCACTATGCAGACCAGGCTGGCCTCAAACTTAAGAGATCTACCTGCCTCTGTCTCCCCACAGCTGGGAGTAAAGGCATATGCTACCACACCCACCCACCCCTCAGCTTATACTTTTAACTACAGTTTATCTTTCATTCTTCAATTCATTTGGGAGCCAGGGATTAACCTGGTCCCTGAGGTATCTTATGCACTGTATTGAATTTGAGCCTCAGAATATACCATTGAACACTATCACTTATCGTACTCCAAGAAACCATTCATACTAGTATGTGACAGTCCTTTCCTATCCTCTGTTTTTACACCTGAGAAACAAGAAGGATGCCATCAATTTCACAGTCATTTTTCACTTTAGGAGTCCAGTGAGGGAGTTCAAGCTTCCTTTAAGCTCAATTCTCCTTCAAGCTGAGAAGCCATTATGCACAATTATAAAATGGTAGAAGAAGACCTGGGTCTGCATTTTCTGAGTCATGTCCCCCAGAAGGAGATACTGAAATCCTCTTTCCAGATGAACGTGGCTTTATTTGGAATGTAATCAAGTTAAATGGAACCGAGATACCGAAGAATGCTGGGAGCCCTTCGCAGCTAGAAGGATGTGAGGCAAGATTCTTCCTGGAGCCTTAAGAACCAACCCCCCTATCAATAACTTGATTTCAGACATCTTCTAGCCTCTAGACCGGAACAAAATAGATCCCTATTGTTTAGCTTCTCTGTTGATAATAATTTGTTTGGGAAGCCTTAGGCAACTTCTACCACCTCTCCCAAGCCAGAGCTCGGCCACTGACCTTCCCTCAGCTGGAAAGCAATAGTTTCCATGTGAACCCTGCTTTACCCTTTACAAAGCATGAACAAAACCCAAGTTTCCTTCTGTGCTCACAACAACCCTGATGGTCTTGTTGACTCCACTTTAGAAAGATGTGGAAACTCATAACCGGGGGTCAACTCTCCTGTGATCACGTGACGAAGGAGCAGAAGAACCAAGACTGAACCCCAAGCATTCTATGGACTTATTTTGAGATAGGTACTGTATATAGCTCAGCCTGGCCTTGAACTTGCTAGCCTTCTGTCCCTGCCGGAGTGCTCTGACTACAGATGTGTGCCACCATGTCTGGCTCCCATCGGATCCTTAAGCCAGGTTGCTTTTCCTAAGTGTTTTGATTGGGAGGTATGTTAGCATGCTTGTGGTAACATACATTACATTAGGACGCACAAACACAAACAGTGCAAGAAAAGCATCAGAACTTGCAGAACCCCCAGCTAGGGGGAGGACCAGAACTTGGCCCGCCTCCCAGGTGCCCCTGCCAATCACTCTGCCTGTCCTTTCCAAGGTAACCAATATTCTCTACTGGGCCAATGCCTTTCACCAGCCCGCACGCCCCGTTCTGACTTGTGTGGCTTTAGGAACTAGAGGAGGCAGCAGAAAAGAGGCAGAGCCTGTGTGAGTGCTGGAGGGGGAGGGATGAGGGGGCGTCCGAGCCTTGGGCTGTCCCTGAACTCTTCCCGGTCCTTTTCTTTGGAGAAAAACAAGGCAAAGCAAAACTGCCAACTCCTCATGACATTCCCAGAAGCATAAAATCCAGGGGTGGGAGTGGGGGGGCTGCCACTTGTTTGAAGCAGTCAAACCAGAGACTTTTAACAAGACGAGAGGGTGGAAGGTAGGTGTGAGGACGCGTTAAAGACATAACCCGTAAGTATCAAGTTCCCTAGGACAGCCTGTCTACTGCGGCTTCTTCCCTGCCTTCCTCCCATCGGAATGGTTCCCCTTTCCTGGCTGGAGTTAGCAAGATCCGCTCCAAGACTAGGAATTCCACTCAGTCTTGCCCAGAGGCAGAAGCAAGCCTCAAAGCCTCTAGTTCTTTCCCACCGAGTTGGCCACCTTTCTCTCCTCAGGGGTCTGGGGTCCTGTTCTTCCGTTTGAAGGGTAGAGCAAGAAGGAGGAAGAGTGTGGGGAGTTGCCTTTGAGTCGGCGTGTGCTTACCTCCTAGGCTTCAGATCCTGCCCTCTGAAGCCAGGATAAAGGTTGGGTTGCCACCCCCCTCTTCGGCCTCAGGAGACTGGGTGATGCTGATACAGACGTGAGATACTCACTCAGGCTCCCAGATGAGAAGAGAAAAGCTGTCAGATCTTCCTGAGGAGGCCAGCCTCTGGGTCACACGCCCCCAAGCTGCCCAAGGAGGGGGGGGGCTCTATCCAGCAACTTCTGTAGATGGTACCCAAGAGAGTAAAACAAGGGTACTGAAGGAATGACAAGAACTCAGGGGACATGCCTGCTCAGCTGGCTGTCAACTACAATTAGTGATGCTCTGCCTTGTGTCCAGGCTACAACAGTGGAGGCCCTAGAGAAAGGCAAGAGGGTTAGTGGAGGGTTGGGTGANAGGGCTCTCTCCTCCAGAATCCTCTCCTGCCTTGGGCCACATGGGTTAGATTATTGTAGAGAAAAGTACAATCCTTACCTCAAATGGGTAAGAAATAGTTTGTTCTGGAGTCAGATATGAGTGACCAGGGCTCCAGAACACAGATTTATGTGTTACCCCAAGTTCCATATTCCAATGAAATGCCAATTTCATGAAGTTTTTATAGAAACATAGCAGAGTCATAAATCAAGGCACTCTTCAGATACATTGGTGGNAGCATCTGAGAGACGGGTTACAGCAAAGCAGGGAAAACCTCTGTGGTCTGACGCTATCTGACAGCACTCTCAGCTTTAGAGCTGATACACAATAGTGGTATGCAGAATTTAAAAGGATTTCACCTGACGGTCTCAAGGATGTTAGATCAAGCGCAGAGACNGGAAAAGAATGGTTAATAAGGGAGGTAAAGATAGCCCAAAGTAAATTATAATTCGTCTCTGGACCTGCAACATTCCAATCTCTGGACAGTCTTAAGATTCTAGTGGGTTAATCCACCTTGCAGAAGGGTCAGTGTGTGGGAGTGCGGTGGAGGGGGGGTGGAATGCAGCTTGGCTTCTCCCTAGGGTCCCTGGGGGAATCTGACTAGTGCATTGTTTTCTAGGGGAAGCTGTGGACTGAGTGCCAGAAGACTGACTGCATGACCAGGAATTGGAAGATCATCATTTGTTTCTGGTTCAGTAACCATGAATTGGAAGACCTCGGTCTGGTTCTGATTGGTCATTTAGAACATTCTGAAGCTAATTGCTGTACATACTGAGCCTATTTCTGCTTCTGGTGATAACAACAGTAACAACTGTTATTTTACAAAGCAGGTCTGGGAGCTGGAGAGATGGCTCAGAGGTTAAGAACACTGGCTGCTCTTCTAGTGGTCCCGAGTTCAATTCCCAGCACCCACACGGTGGCTCACAACCATCTATAATGAGATCTGGTGCCCTCTTGTGGCCTGCAGGCATACATGCAGGCAGAACACTGTATACATAATAAATAAATAAATAAATAAATCTTACACAAACAAAAAATAGAAAACAAAAAGTTAACAGAGTTACCAATGGCCAATGGCCCAGCAATTCCACTCCAAATGTGTATACTGCAAAGAGTATAAACAAATACTTGTTCATACACATTTATAACAACACTGCTCATAATAGCCAAAAAGTGGCAGTAACCAGAATGTCCATTCACAGATGAATGACGAGATGTTACCTAGATACACAGTAGAATATTATTCAAGCATGAATAGGAAAAAGATGGCTCAGCAGTGAAGCCACTTTTTGCTCTTTCTGATAATACAATTATGATTCCTAGCACCTACATGGGGCAGCTCACAACCTCCTTTTACTAGTTCCACAACTTTGTCCGGCACCTGCCCAAACACACACACACACACACACACACACACTTAAAAAATAAAGATAATTTTTTTAAAAATTAAAAAGAAAAGAAGTAGCCAATCAAGATGGCTCATATCTGTAATCTCAACACTTAGGAGGCTGAGGCAGAAGGATCACTATGAGTTTAAGGCCAGCCTGAGCTACAGAGTGAGACCTTGTCTCAATAAACAAATGGAAAGATGGAAAGACAGACCTCATAACTTGGCTAAACCTTGAAGACAACATGCTAAATGAAAGAAGCCAGACACTGTGCATCTCTTATATATAAAATATTCAGAATAGGCAAATTCATAGAAGCAAAACAGATTAGTAGTTGCTAAGAAGTGAGAGNGGGNGAGAAATGAGAGAGACTTAGTTGGGTACAGTGTGTTCTCTGAGGTGACAAAAATCTTAAAATCAGAGAAAGATGGTAGCTGCACAACGTCGTAAATGCACCCAATGCCACCAAANTGTGCACTTTAAAAGGCTAATTGTATAAGTGTGAATTTCACCTCAATAAGCACACATACATATCTTTGCAAAGCANAGCCATTGGTGTGCATANCTGCCAGCTAGCTCTAAAATGAGAAGGGGTGAGGCAGCTTCCCTGACGTCTCTGGGAAAGCATATTGCAGCCATGTTCTACTGCATATGGTTGAATTCAGCCTCCTGGNCCAGTGTTGTTGCCAGACTGCCCAGGCATATGTTAGCCATGCATGCACTGATGTGCCTGCCCACAGGCTGTGGGGCTCGGGAGCACAGTTTCCACATGGAGCAGCCCTCTGCAGTGAGAAAATATGTCTGAGAGATCCAAACTTGTCTGTGTCAGGTGGTCTNTAATGANCCNNAAACACAGTACGTTCCTACTCATGCCGAGCTTCTCATANCCNCTTCTCCACAGTCACTTCTTCAGGCTCAAACACAGAGAANTCGGACCAGGCTTCAGAGACAATAGAGAGAATTTAAAAAGCAGCCAATAGGGGTGGGAAGCTTCAGGGACATAGTCCTTAATGTAATATGTAGGCAAGATACATGGTTAGCTAAATAGCATATCATGTTCCCCTGGCANCTNCTCCCACACTTACAGGATCCTGCTGTCCTTCAGGTGGTCACTAGAGAGGGAAGGGAGCCAGAACCTGGGAGGGATATATNTGTGCCANAGAGAAGGGAGACACCAGATTGTTGCTGTCCTAGGCATTTGGGGACCGGTATCCAGGCCTCCTCCACTAACTGCCTTGAGGTTCTTACTCTAAAGATCCCAGGCAGCCTGAGCAAACAAAACAGTCTGGTGCTGCTCCTGGGTNNACCAGGAAAAGGCAGTTAATCTTCTCTGATNGTCAAGGAGCAGAAGCCACCAACCCTCTTCNTCCATCTCTGCCCTCTAGATGCAGGAATATGATAGGTTCCTGGCCACTGACTGCTAGACTGGCTTGCCTTTCTCCATTGGAGGCCAGAGGCTTTCCTGAACANAGCGAGCAAAATCAGGTTGTTATCAAACTCAGGGGCCACGACCTGTGCTCCAAGTTGGGGCTTCCATCCATCCTCAGTAAGCCAATAAATAGACAAACAGTGGAAAGCAGAAAAAGGGGAGTTACTCACCATGGCCATATTGAGAAGGGGGACAATGNGATCCAACAAACCTCACAAAGGTCTTGAAATGAGATCAAAGTTTAAGTAGAGGACCAAAGATATGCACATCAAAGCTGTCCTGGTCATGGTATGATCAATCCCNCCATTGACTCATCATTGTCTGGGCTTCTGTCTCATTCTGTGAGATTGTCTGACAAACTGTTAGAACTGTATGAAATCTCTTCTCCTGGAGACAAGGTTCCCCTCTGGCTAGTGATCTTTCCTTCCCCCAGTGTGAGATGCCTGGGGAAATTCCCATTTCTTGGGGTCCATAGTCTCAATAGTCTGATGGTCAGATTGAGAGACACAAATATCTCTTTAGCATATCTTCTGCCAGACCAGTTACAAGATGACCTCCCCGGATTACAAAGTTGAAAGTGGAAGTGAGTCCATGCTGTGGGCTCCTGTGCCCTGGGTTGGGACTACCACACAAGCTGTCGGAGCCCTGTGGGCAGCACTCAGGTGTCCTTCTACCTGGTGACTAAGCCCACTCCGTTCCTGAATACCACAGGTTGAGGTAATGTAATGGTTCCTCTATGTTTCCTTGCATTTCCCAGGCTTGACGAGAAGCTGCTGTCAGCCATGACCTGTCCCTAATACACAGCCACTGCCCCACCACTACTGTAGCCTTCCTGACAAAGAGGACTACAGAATGGTTCAGAGGGCAAGAGCACTTNCTGTGCTCAAATGAGGACCTGANTTTAAATCCCTGCACCCACATAAAAAAGCCAAACATGGCTANATGTGCCTGTGTTAATCCTGAGATTCATGAGAGAAAAACTAGTCCCACAATTTTGAGTCAAATTNGAAGCAAGNTTTAATTAAATACTGGCCAGGAAGAAGGACTCTAGCCAGGTCCACCCCTGGGTTCCCAGGNAATNGTTATGAGTCACATTTTGCAGGGGCTTAAAAAGGCAAAACCCATAATTCACTGCATTCCCCATCAGGTCCAATCAGGGGCAAGGATACATCTTGATGTATTTCCTGCCTGTGAACCTCCCACCCACATGTGATCAANCGNATCCAGTGCAGATGGGTCAAACAAACTTGTTNAGGGGACTGAAAACATGTGGCTTGTTATGTCCNAAGAACTACAACTCCTAGCATTCCAGGAAGTTATCTCATCCTTGAGCAAGTGGGGCTTACAGGTTAACTTTGGCTCTTACATCCCNGCTTGANTTGTATCTTGGGTTAAATCCTTGACTCTGCAATGGGTACCTGTTTATACTGGGATCCAATAACCATCAGCTTAATGATANGGATGGGAAACAGAAGGTCAAAGGCCCTGTGATAGCGGACATCAGAGTTACTATCTAGAAAGCCTGGAGATGGACAGGGCATCAGTCATTTTGTTCATTTCAGGTCCCCCTTTTGCAATGTTTCTTTGAGTACAGCCAGATTATAATCCCAAATGGTTTGTGTAGAAACAACTATTTTCTCTTAAAGCCATGTAATATCTCCATGTGCTGCATAAATCAGGCCAAATGCCCCCATAGTATTGTAGAACTATTTTAGTTAATGAATCAACCTGTTAACAAATCTGGGCCCGTATTCCTGGTATGCCAATTGGTATTATGGGTAGCCATTTTGTCCCTTATGCCAGAGAGCTTCCTTTTGACTTAGCATTTCAGCCCATTGTGGGATAAGGGATTATGTATTCTGCTGCAACTACTTCTAGCTGAAACTAAGACATGATTGTCAGGGCCCAGGAAGGCTGAAAGGCTAGTTAAAGGCTGGGAATGGATTCAGGCAATGGGACGTTTATCAGAAGCATCTGGTTAGCTGAGCCAGCTGAAGAGACAGGGAGCAATCACATTGGCTAGTCTGGTCCACATCAGCTTTCAGCAAGGNCCAGAGCTCAGCAGTTTACAGTCCAAAGCTGATCCCTGGATGGTGTCTGCCAACCAAGTGGAAATCTGCTGAGACAAATATAGACTAGGATAGAAGTTAAAGTTTAGGAACTTAAAGGAAAATCTTACATTTGGAACTTTCAGGCCCATAGTCTAGTAATTGAGGAAGGAGAGGAGTCCCAAGACCAGGGGAGAAATCCCACCCNCAGGAATAGGCAGATGGGGAAACTTAGGCTGTATTTATCTGGAGTCCCTTCAACCTGTGAGAGATGGCTCCAAGTCTTACGACTCCCTGAAGCTTACATTAAGTTTTAGTTTACAACAAGAGATGAAAGTTTTAGATATATTAGCATTACCACTGTTTGTAATCTGTACTGAAATCCACATCGTAGAAAAAGCAGCTACCAAGTGTCNATTAGAAGTATCAGTATAACAATAGCATAGAGNGGGGAGAAGTTTGAAACATTTTCCATTTTTTATATATCTCAAATCATGTTTTAGACCTTTAGAACTTATATAGACTTTATTTATTTATTTATTTATTTATTTATTTATTTATTTATTTATTTATTTATTTGGTTAGTTAGTTGGTTTTTCGAGTCAGGGTTTCTCTGTGTAGCTTTGGTGCCTGTCCTGGAACTCACTCTGTAGACCAGGCTGGCCTTGAACTCACAGAGATCCACCTGGCTCTGCCTTCCAAGTGCTGGGATTAAAGGCATGCACCACCACTGCCCAGCAGAACTTATGTAGACTTCAAACCTTTTTCTTTCCATATAATCATTTGCCAGAGACATGAGTAGTTATTACTGAGAACAATCATTGCCAGGTGTGTTTCTTTAGTGAAAAGTTACATCTGAAAGCTGTTTATCCTTTTATATAAAGCCTGTTAGCAAAGCAAACCTGTCTACCTTTTCTTAACAAGAGACCTAGTAGCTCTAGATTAACTAAGAAGGTAGCTAGAGCATCAGGGGAAGGAGCTGGTCACCTGCTGCTGCCTAGCTCACAAAGCTATAGTTAGCCTAGCTGTCAATGTCATCAGAGATCTGAGAAGGATAAATTATAGCAGGAAGTATCATCCAAACGGCCTATGTATCTATTAAAATGACAGAGACTAGTCTATTACCTAGATGGCCACCCCAGGCTCCTGTGGTCTCCATAGCTTTGTTTTTGGGGGCAGAGATACCAGGGCAGCATAAGTCTTAGGCCACCAGAAGATGAGAGGCTTCCCTGTGGAGGAGGACATGGGAGAGAATGATCTTACTTTGTCTAGGCAAAATGGGGCAATCACCTCTCCAGTGTCCTGCTTGTCCACAGTTTAGGCCAGGTCCTGGTGGTGGGNGAGGCATTGGGGCAGTCTTGCATAGTGATTAGCATTACCACAATCCAGATGGGGTCATCATCATGCCCCATCATTTTCTTGGAGACCTTTGGGGTCACTGCTAGAAGCTGGGGGTTTCTATCTGTCTGTCATAGTAAGCTTTTCCATTAAACATCTTAAATGTCATATTCAGCAGATCTCTGACAAGTTTGAGGACTACTATCTATTAAGTATATGAGCTAAACAATCCTTGCTTGTTTTTAGTTANTTGCTTTAGGCTATACCTTGAAAACATATGCAGGAGGCCAAGTAAGTCTTTTTCCTGTAATTAATTACATTAGTACTTAGCATGACTACAAGTATAGTTCTGAACATCTTTAACAGTTTATAATAAAAAAAATAACAATTTCTGAATCGAAGCTCTTTTCAGTATCAAAATGAAACTTTAAATCATGAATATAGTCCATAGGGAGATTGGCAAATTTACTTTCCTGGTCCTTACTAATGAACCATTACAGAATATCATAGTTTCTTGTATAACTCAGTTTCAAAATAGCTAAAGCTTAACAAAGTTAGTAAAGACAAGGAGGTCAGACAGTCATTCTTAAGTCAGTCTCTGTTAGCCTGAATAGACCTTAGGTAAGGAGAGACCCTTTGCCACACACTGCTTAGGTCATTGTCTTGCNACATCATAAGATAGGAATACCTCAGTCTCTGGTGTTTAGTGTTTGGTGCTCAGAGCTATAGCCTTAATTTTTAGCCTTGTTTATCTATTTATCAAGATTATATAAAAACATTATAATAAAATATCTTATAAATTTAAAATGAACCATAACCTTATAAATTTAAATATTTTAAAAGCTGTTTCTTTAAAAATATCCAGTTTTTTTCCCATTTAAATTTTCTGTAAAATTCCAAAATGTCCTCTTAAGGAAGTTTAAAATCTCTCAACTGTGTGTTCCTGCAATATCAAAATAAAATACATTTTTAATTTCAAAAGTAAAGACACAGGGCAGAGCCACAATCTGCACAAGGCAAAACCAAGCTCCACCAGTACAAGCAATACAATGCTCAATATCTGAGATTCCTCTGGGGCTTTTCCAAGGGGTTTGGGACATCCTCTGCATCATAGACAGGCTGCTTTCTAGGTCCCACCTGGCTGCATTTCTTTGCAGCTGGTGTTTTGGGTGACTATCACATGACACCAGTATCTCCAAAACTGCTAGGGTCCTGTGCCATATATTGGCAAGCCTCAGCTAATTTCCAAGATCCCTTCATGTCTTTAAAACAAATACCACCCAGATGACTCTTGTTACAAAGTTTGGCTGCCAGCAAGGTACATTCTTTTATATGAATGCCTTGAGGTACCATTTTAATAACTTATTGAATNACCATTGTTTTTAAATCCCATCTTTCATAAACCTTGTTTTCAAGAAAGGACAAGAATTATACAAAAACCTATTCCAATCCAAATTATCTTGGAGACCTGTTGTTGTTCCCTTGGTGGGCCCACATCACATGGTTACCCTTAATCAAGATGTCAGTGAAGCCATATGACATCTTTCCTCTCCAACTCTATCAAAGATGGCTGCCANCCATGTGGCTGCCTAAGGATGGCAGCAGGCCACATGTTGGTTATATCCCAAAATGCCACATGGTTCCTTTAAGATTACCTATGCATAGATTTTTTTAACTATCAGCCCCATAAGTTTTGAATTAACTTTTTATGAACCATATTCAATAAATTTACATATCTTGAGGTATAGAAAGTTAATATAATAATTTTAGGCAATTAAAAGAAATCAATAATCCCTTTAACTGTACTTCTTTGCTCTTTTCTCCCTGCTCTTGACCCTGGACATAAAGACTTTAAAAGTGTACCTGGGTCTGAAAAAGGGAGAGACATAATCCATTTTCAGAGCCAGCTTTTCAATAAAGTAGAACAGCATAAAACAACTTTAATATTATTCATACCATGNCATTTGATCCAGTGGCCAGAAAGCTTGGAGATAAATTCTGAGCCCCAGGCTTTCATTGGCTGTAACAGAAACAGCTAAGCTATAAGCAAGAAACACAGAACACANTAAGCTCACACATTCAANAGAGATTAGTCAGAAACAAACATGTGGTGGCCACATTCATACATACAAAACAGAGAGACAAAACTTTCCCTACCTTCTACTTCCTCCAGTGTTGTACTTCTGGCATGGGGGGCGGGCAATGGAACCTTTTGATAGAGCCCAAGGTTGTAAGAGCAGTGNCTGGGCAACCTCAGGAGCCATCACAGTAAGTGGCTACAGGGAGTTGAGCTCCAACTGTAGAGTGGTGCTATGGTGGGTGGAGGAGGGTGGTGATAAAGCAAGGCCCACCTGCTGGCTTCTGCATGGGGCCCTGGGCTTTTCTTAAGAGCTTGTAGTCTTGAGGTCCAAGACTGGCCCACATGAACTCCAAAGCTCTGCCATTTCTGGAGTGACCTTTGGAACAGCACTTCAGCTTATTAATTTTGCTGTTTGTCTATCTAGTTGCCTGAGTAAGAAAGACAGGTACAGNCATAAGATACAGCCAAGATGACAACAGAAAACACAGAGCCAGAATGATCAGAAAACACCAACAATTGGAATAGTTTAAAGGTAATAGTAGAGGTCCAGCCATCTGACCAAGAGAAATTCTCTTANCATATGAATTTGGGTGGAATGTTTTTTCTCTCTCATCTCGCTGGGGCCTCCAAATGTTAATCCTGAAATTCATGCGAGAACTAGTTCCACAATTTTGAGCCAAATTTAAAGCAAGCTTTAATTAAATACTGGCCAGGAAGAAGGACTCCAGCCAGGTCAACCCCTGGGTTCCCAGGAGATGGCTATGAGTCACATTTTGCTGGGGCTTAAAATGGCAAAACCCATAATTCACGGCATTTCCCAACAGGTCCAATCAGGGGCAAGCATACATCCTGATGTATTCCCTGCCTNTGACTTCCTGCTCACATGTGATCAAGCACATCTGGTGCAGATGGGTCAAACAAACTTGTTTAGGGGNGTTAAAACATGTAATTTATTATTTCCCAAGAACTACAACTCTCAGCATTCCAGGAAGTTATCTTGTCCTTGGGCAAGTGGGACTTACAGGTTGACTTTGGCTCTTACAGCTGTAACTCCAGCACTAGTGGACAGAGACAGGCAGATCCCAGGAGCTCACTGGCCAGCAAGCATAGCAGAAAAGGATAAGCCTTAGGTTTAATAAGAGACTTTGAATAAGATAGAAAATGATAGAGCAGGGCACAGCATCCTCCTCTGGCCTCTGCAGGTACATATGTGCAGGCTCATACACACACACACACACACACACACACACACACACACACTTCACAGATTAATTAAATTAAAATGTTAATCTAGTTAAAAGAATCATCATATCCCTCCCTTTGGCTAGCAGACGATTGAAACAATGGACCACAAGAAATGGGAACAGCAGAACTCTGACAACCTGTGTGGTAATGCCAACCCAGGGCACAGGAGCCACAGTATGGACTCACTTCCACTTTTAATTTTGTTATTTGGGGGGGGGGCTGTGAGTGTCATATTTACTCATTTACTCATCTGGTTTCAGCAAAGCCTATGTTCTCAGGAAGCATTCACAGCTGCTTCGAGCTGGCAGAACAAGCTGAAGCCTGGCACCAACCAGAGAAGGAGCTTGTCTCCCAGAAAGAGACTTCACACAGTTCTGACAAGTCATCAGACCACCTTGTAGGAGAGACTGCAATGAGACAATGATCTGAGGTCAATTCTGAGCAGGAAGGTGCCTTGACCAGTGTACTTAGCTATGCATACTTTGCATCCTCTGCTTAGTGCTAAACCTCATATCAGAACCTCAGAGATAGACCTGGGGGCCATTGCACCTTATATTTTACTTGTTTCTCTTCCAAATGTGGCCACACTGACTAAATCCCCATTCTCTGCTTCTCACTATTTCTTGTTTCTTTTTAATCTTCACTTTATGTGTATGGGTATTTTGCCTGGATGTATGTCTGTGCACCACATGAATGCAGTGAAGTCAAAAGAGGCTATGAGATNCCCCTGAGACTGGAGTTATTGACAGTTGTGAACTGTCATGTAGGTTCTGGGAATTGAACCTGTGTCTAGAAGCACGGCCTGTACTCTTAACTGCTAANTCTTCTCTCCCATATTACTTGTTTTTTTAATTGGCTTCTTGCTGATGGGTGCCAAGCATACCTTGCTCCAGCTGCCAGGGACCGGCTNTGTTTGAACCTAACAACTTTGGTAGAAACACTGCCTTGCAGTTGGCCTCTGTCAGTGCCCAGACAAGAGTCCCTGAGANTGTGGGAGACAAACAAACCCCTCAAACTGATCACACCCATCACACTCCTCTACACGCCTAAAGACACACATACAGGCTCACACCTCCACAGGGAACAACTCTCAGAAGCTTGACAAATGAAAGGGGAGAATGACAGCTGGGAGGACTGGGGTGCAGGGTGGTGCTCTGTGGTTCCAGTGGCTTTCAATTTAAAAAGAGAAGGAAGAAAATAAATAAGCAAAGTGTTCCAGTTTGCTTTTGGTTGCTGTGATAAACACCATGACCAAAAACAACTTGGGGAAGAGAGAGTTTATTTCATCTTACAGTTTATAATCCATAGCTAAGGGAAATTGAGGAAAGAACTCAAACAGGAATCTAGAGGCAGGAACTGAAACAGAGGGCATGGAAGAACGCTGCCTACTAGCTTTTTCCCTTATGGTTTACTCAGCCTGCTTTTCTTATACAACCCTACCTGCCCAGGGGTGGCACTGGCCACAGTGGGCTGGACTCTCCCATATCAGTCATTAATCCAGAAAATGCCCCACAGACATGCCGAGGTCAACATGATGGAGATGTTTTCTCAATTGAGGCTCCTTCTTCTCAGGTAACCATAGCTTGTGTCAAGTTGACACAAGAACCGAATGGGAAGGGAGGGAAGGAAGGAGGGGGAAGAGGGAAGGAAGTAGACAGAACTCTGACATTTTCCTTGCCTGCAATGGCCCAGTGCTGCCCCCATCCCTCCTGCTAAGTTAAATTAGAAACAGGCCTTGCAGAGCACAGGACACGGTGGCTTCAAGTATATGTGTGACCTCCAGTCACTTCTTCCACTTAGTTAAAATGTTCCGGATGGCATCCCCACCCCTCTCTGGGCCTCCATAGGTCCCCAGCCCTCCCTCAGATACAGAACACTGAGAACAATAACATGACCAGGCAGAACTATCTCCCAGCACTGGCCTTTGATGCTTCTTCTCTTCCCCTCCCCCCCTAAATGACAGCCCTTGTTCACAACAAACCCCACTAATTAATGGTGTTAGCTCTCCTCCTCCAACAAACCCACATAGCCAGGGACACCCAGGCCTTTCTGACTGAGAGGGCCCCCTCCTGTCTTCAGCCTGCTCATCTACTTCCTTTGTTGCCACTAGCCTCTCTCACCTCCTGCTGAGGAAGAATGGTGTGTCTGGCAGCTGTCAACTCATTGCAAGGCAAGGAACTTTGCTGAATGTCTGCTGTGTCCTGGGCATAGTACAGAGGGTGGGCAGGGTGCTGTTCCTCAGAAATGCCAGTACAAGCCTGGCCCAGATTCAAAGAAGAAATTAGAAATTAGGCAAGGGTGCCGGTCCAGCAAAAGAAAAGATCTATCCCTTTCCCTGTATCCTTCAGGTGTGTAAGAAGGCAGCAGGTCAAGTGACTCCTCCAACAGGCTCAAGTGGGCAGGGCTGAGCCCTCTGCACATGATTGGCTTATTGTGTGGGTCTCAGGGCAAATGCTTGGGGCCTCTTCAACTACTGATGAGACCAGAACCTCCAACAGCAAGAGAAACGAGGATGAAGAAGGACTGGCAGTGCCTGGGAGAAACCCAGGAACATCTCTGGACTCTCACAGAAAGGAATCACTGACAGCAGGCTCCTGGCAGGCAGTGTGCTCAAAATGACTGGAGTTTGCCTCTAGCTTTCTTCATTCATTCATAAATTCAATTGTCAATTTAAACTCTGTGCAGGATGTTGGGCTTGTGTCTAAATCTCAGTTCATTTCTTGAGCTTCTGTTTACTGTCTGTGTTACACAGGTAACATAGTAGCTGTGTCAGGGCTGGAGAGCTGGCTCAGCAGTCAAGAGCAGGGGCTGCTCTTGCAGAGATTCAGGGTTCGATTCCCAGCACCCACATGACAGCTTGCAATCATTTGTAACTCCAGTTCCAGGGGATCCAACACTCTCTTCTGACCTCCAGGGGTACTATATGTACATGACATACAAACATACACGCAGACAGAGCACCCACAAACATAAAGTAAAAATAAAAGTAAATAATAGTTGTATTTCAGGGCTTTATGAAGACCAAATGAAATTATGTCTAGAGGACCTGGCCTAGAACCTTTAAAATATTAATTCAGGCTGGAGAAATGACTCAGTGGGAAAGAGTGCTTGCTACCAAGTCCAATGACCTAAGTTCGATCCCCAGGACTCACACAGTAGGAAAATAGAACCAACTTCTGCAAGTTGTCCTCTGATCTCCACACATGGACCATAGCACATGCACACTACACACACACACGCTCGCGTATACACATACACACACATACACACACACACACACACACACACACACACACACACACACGGTAAATAAAGAAATAAACATAACAATTCTTT
>LZPO01037266.1:1622156-1634677 GCA_001675575.1 Neotoma lepida
CCCACGTTGTACTCACACGGAGCAAACCCATTGCTCAACCCTGTAGCTGCACAAGTTTTCATTCCTGAAAACTAGTCTGTGCTCTGAGGACAAAGCCCACGTGTGGAGCAAGGACAGCATCGCAGCCTGAGCCAAGCCCNTGCTGCGGCACCAGCTCTGGGCGCAGAGGAAACTACAGCCAAATGGCTAGGCAGGACAAAGGGCCCAGCCACCACACCCAGCCGCAGCAGGCACTGCAAAGGCTGAAGATAAATGAGCCGTTTCCACCCAAGTCTGGGCTGCAGGGACAAAGGGCACAATTACACAGGACCTAGGAAATGTGTCAGAGTCCCTGGTGGAGCTCGTAGGAAAACTGAATGGCAAGTCTTGACATCTTCATAAACCCGCAAGAATCAGCAACAGCTTTTGGATTTGCATGCTACCCCCAGCAAATCCCACCTCTCCTTCCTGGGTGTCATGTCTCTTGATGAGATTGAACTCTGGAGACAGTCTGAGACAACACAAGGGTGCCATTGGCTGTAGGCTGAGCCAGCAGTTTTAGGGGGAGATTGGAGCCAGATAAGAGCCAACAACAGCAGGGTTACTCAAGAAGGTGTGACTAAAGTTGTTGCATAGAAAGAGCCAGAAAGCACAGGTCCCAAAACAGAACCGTACATATCAAGGCTTCAGNGACCACAGCCCCATGCCTAGTGGTAAAAGGCAAGTGAGGGGCAGAGGGGGCTGTTCTTTCGACAACATAAAAATAGACCCTGTACAACCTAGAAACAGCCCCAAGGTCCTGTCCATGAAGATCATGGTGACCCCCAAAACTGCCCAGGCATAGAGCCTGGATTGGCAGTGCTGAGAACTGTGCCCTGCTTCTGAGGGGAGCCTGGCCACTGCTGCCTTTACTTTTTCACCCTCATCAGGATGGGTTCCACGAGGCCCTTGCTTTCTCACATCTCTGACTCTGAAGTCTAGATCAGCCTGGCAAGGCCAAGTCCCATACCAGTGCTCTAGAAGCAATCGAGATGGCAAAGTGAGCAACCAGCAATCTCATAGCAAATAGGAGAAGCTGGCTCTGCAGTATGTGGTGGGGAATTAATAATAATAATAATAATAATAATAATAATAATAATAATTAATAAATAAATAAAGGGCTCAGATGTTGAGCAGTCAAACAAATGGCAGCTTTTCTTTTCAAGAAGTCTGTGGACCAGGGACTGGGAGGTGCCACCCCAATGGCTGTAGCGCTGAGTAGGGGACACCAACAGGGTATAGAGAATCCTTGCGGGAATGGGGACAGCCACCTACAAGTGCCTCCTTCCTTGTAGTGCACACACACGTCCTTGAGCTGGCACTGCTTGAGGCCGATTTCAAATCTGTANACTCATCGGTCTCCCAGGCTTGGCTGGCAAAGTCTTAACAAATAAGGTAGCCTACCAATTTTTAAAATCAATCTATTCTCTTGTCTATTCTGGAGGCCAGGAGTACACAGCATGCTTTCAGAGCTATGCTTTTCTGAAGGTCTTGGAATCCATCTTGCTTGCCTCTTCGTGCTCCTCATAGGCCCTGGCATTCCTTGGTTTGCAGCAGCAGCAGCGTTTCCGTCTTACTGTCTCCATCTTCCTCTGGTGTCTTCTGTCTGTCCCTCTGCTAATCTCTTCNGAGACACAGAGGCACAGTTTTAATGATCTCCCTAGTTCAGTATGCTCTCATCCTTGACTCTCAAGAATTACATCTGCAAAGATACTGTCTCCAGATGAGCTCACAGTCTAATGCTCTGGGTGACCACGGATGAGAAGGCTGGTACTGTTCAACCCTGACACCATCTAACAAGAGCTTTCATAAAGCAGACTGAAAGATTTGTGTGGGGGATTTTATACANATGCTCCTACAGTCCAAATACCACAAACTCAGGTGACCTTCTGCTGGATGACAAACAAAAATGATAGTCCAAAACGGACGTTATATGACAGAAAGATCTCCTTCTGGGTTGGTGTACATAGAGGATGACACAGGTATGTCCCTGAGCCTACATCTTTCTCTTTTCATTAANTGTGAACTATCACAAACATGGTGAAGCACAGAGCTCAACATGACAAGCCCCATGAATGCATCACTCAGGTTTCATACACACTTTCAAATGTGCCTCCTATAAACNGAACTGCACCTGAAGCCTTCTGCTACCTCTTCCTAGTCCCCCCGCTTGGCTCTCCAGAGGTAAGTTCTCTCTCGTCCACCTTTGCCTTCTAGTGTCACTCTACAGCAGTGAGAAAGTGTTATAAAGTGTNCCTCAGCTGTGAGCTTTTGGCCTTTTCCAGGCTCTTGACATGTGATATGCTACACACTCAGGCTGCTTGCAGCCATGAGAGCAAGGTCAGCAACCACCACTCCGCAGGGTGCTGTGTTGCCGAGCTAGGAGGNGTTAGGTCTACTGAACACACTTTCAACCTGTGGTTGGCTTATTAGGTTGGCTCGNNGTCATCAGCTGAGGAGCACCTGGACTTTTATTACGTATTTATAGATTCTCAGGCTAGCTAGAGTTGTTTGTGCCAATCAGCACCATGGTCTAACCGGCTAATCTAACCAGCTACCCTGGTCGCGTCTTTCAATATATAAAGACTTCACACAGTATTTGTCACTAACTTTTCCTCACGGAATNTTGTGTTCAAGATCTATCCATATTGATTCCTGAAGCTCCTGTTCCTTCCTTCTAACCACTGTAAAATTATTTCTCGATTTTCTTGTTGAAAGGCAGCTGTTTTCCGTATGTGACTGGTAGGTACAGCTGGGGCAGCATCGTCTCTTTGTCCTTGCATTTGGGTCTCACCAGTATTTTCAAAAGAAGCCTTATGCACTAGGGATCAGCAGTGCCCACTCCCCCACACTCATCTCCACCCCCAACCCCACCCCTACCTCCACCCCAGTGAACACCATCAAAGTGTCTTGAGTTGCCAAATGTTCCCTGGAGGGCAAAAGTACCACCAGTTAAGATTCTCTGGCATCTACAGCTGGGAGCGAGGTACTGTTCTCACTAGCTTCTTTAAAGTAANTGGCTCTCCAGAGTCACTGTGCAAATACACCCTCACACCAGTTGGACCTGGGAGCCCCCATGTCTGGACACCCACCCAATGCCAAATACTGCTCCAGACATTGTCACTGTGAGGGGTGGGAGTTGGTATTGATTTTACTTTTAGTTGGAATATTTCTTTTTCTGTTTCGAAAACAAAACAAAAACCCCTCTCTGGGGCTTGCAAGGCAGGTGCCCAGTAGAGCACTGAGCAACAAAACAGCTCCCCTGCCCCAGCTCAGACTAGCTCCCTCCACTAAGAAGACCCATGCCTCCTTCTCTATGCTAAATGGTTTGCGCCTTTTCTGGGGACCTGCCCTTGGAGGATGTGCAGATTAGAAAGGCATAGTAGCACACTTCCTCTTGTAGAAGGGGAGAGTGACGACCCTTTTTTCCCAGAGAGGGGGGACAGTAACACCCTAGTGTCTAACCCAGGGCCCACCTGAGCGCAGCTGCTGTAGCTACAATGATTATAATGGCATTCATGAGGACTGCTCAAGTCCAAAACCTGAGAAGCATGTGTGAAAGCCCATGTTCAGCCAACGACAGGAAAGGAGACAAAGGGTCAGGACTGTGATGATCAAAGTGGGGCCTGTCCACCTGAGGGCTCCATTGTCACATCCCTGGGTGATCCTTTCATTGGAGGATAGGACAGGCTATGTTGGAGAGCCATTGTTTCAAGCCGCAGCCAACACCACACATCAATGTTTCATGTGTTAGTTGAGCAACTTGGATTGTAAATTCTTTAAAGGTAGGAATCNTGTCATATGAGTCCTCCAAATGCTCTCCCAACAGTTAGCACAGAGCTGTGTTCATGAGTTTTTAATAACACCCATGGATCATATTCTTTTGAGTCTCAGGAAAAGAACGATGAACAGTAAATGGATTTACTAGCCCATTAGCCTCTCATATATACTTGTTTTTGAAATACATATATATATATATATATATATAATTTTCAAGTATATATAAACTGCTTTCAATTTCGTGGCCCATGTCTTCCTAAAATGTCAATGTAGTAAGGAAACCGGTACATTCACTCTACTTTACAGAAATGGTAATTGACACTTAGTAGGTTTAATTGACTTGCACCTAAAACAGACTGAACCCTGAAATCCAGGTCCACTGGCTCCCCGGGAACCCTGTCCTACCCATGTGTGTTCCTTGTTCTCCTTCCTGTCCCCAGTCACCTGGCCTTACCAGGTACCCCAGACACATCCTGGCTTTTGTTCTGATAATACAAAACATCAACAGAGGTCCACTTCTGACATCAGCAAAGCCTGGCAGGTAACAGAACTGGAGAGCTGCCAGGGATTTGTGAGTTGTAACTGGCTAATCTCCACATTCACTGAGGAAAGTCTGTGTACTGTTTCAGAGCAGACAAAAGAACATAGTGGATAAGTCTCNAGGTGAGAAAGGACTCTGGTCAGGTGCTCGGCATATGCTGGTGCCAGTGTAAACATATATATATACATACATATGTTTATATATATGTATATATATGTATAGAGAGCTCAGGGACAACACTCGAGGGGTCAATGATAAAAAGACAATATTAAATTCTATTAATATAATAAATAATAAACTAAAAGTATATAAAATAATATAACTAATAATAAACCAGGCATGTTTATATCGATAAGGTCAGCACTTGGGGAGCCTGAGGCAGGAGGATCTCAAGTTCAAGGCCAGCCCATGCAGCATATTGAAAACTGGCAACTGGAGGAGGAGAATTGTTAAGTTGTTAGGTAATGCTGTTCTAAAAAATTTGAGAGGGAAGAATTCGAGAAAACAAAGTCTTTGAGGAAAAGGAAGTCTATCTTGTCAAGACAGACTCAAAGCACGATCTGTCCTAGAATNTAGACGTGTCAAGATTTTACTATACTTTTCCCTGGATCTTATATTACTTTCTTAGTAGGAGTGTTTAATGTCCCTAGAATCTAGTCTCACCCCCAACCCTAAACCTCAAAGGAAGACTGACTACATGGGAGAAAGGAAAACTGCCTCCTTTATTGTCACCAGCTAAGGTAAGATCTTTATGCACGTGACCATTGTGTAACAGGCCTTTCGTCACAGTACTATTAGAGGGTAGGTGCCATTGTTAATATTTGACACAGAAGGAAACCAAGGTTCAGAAAAGTTAAATGTTGCTTAGGGTAGTAACAGAGCCAGTAAGGGACAAGGATGGAGGCAAATCCTGGTCACCTGTTTCTCGAATCTTTATCTGGATGCTATGGTGCTAAATACCGAGTCTGTAGGTGTTATGTGTTTATGTAGGATAGAGTTAGGGAACACGCAAGCTATTTCTGTTGTCATTATCCCAGGTTTACTGAAAATATTACAGCACACTTGAGAAGATTCAAATGGCTCCCTGTAGCGTTTCATTCAGCGGAGTGACCAGCAGGTAGGACAATGTGCCCAAATCCAAAAGCTTCTGTATGTCCTTTTGGTGTCAGGATCTCCCTCAGTGATGGCCTGACTCAAGGCTTGGCCCTCAGGAACATCAGGACCTCTCCTTCCTCTCTCCCCCTCCCACAGTCTGATGGAGATATGGTTCCCGAGAGTCCCTGGGCCACCTTCACCAGATGTGGAACAAAGGCCACATCTCTGCTGCAGAGTGTCATGCTGGGAGTGAAGGTGATATCCTGGTGTGAAAGTCCAGGCTGTCTGGTGTTCCTCGAGAGGCCTGGGGCCACCTTCCTCCTGGTTTCGGAGCTAAGGCAGCATGTGTTGGTAGGTCCTAGTGAGAGAGCAAAGTGGGAGAGATACTTCGTTTTACAAAGTTGCCCACCTATGTTCTACACTGTTAGAGGATCCCAGCTGGTGCCCACAGCTGCAGAGTTCCTTAAGTGGCCTTAGAGGGTGCCTAACAGTAAGGAGAGGGGTGCTCGGGTGACCACCAACACCATCGATGTACAAGACAATGAAGATGGCCCAAGAAGGGAACCTGGGAAAGCAATGCCAAGTCCAGGGGCACTCAGGACTGGGGACTGGAAAGTGTTAGAGGTTCTAGATCCCAGAGCTTTCCGAGTTGCTCACAAAGGGCGGGGCCGGCCATCTATCAAGCTTCNAGGAGAGTCAGAAAGTGTGGAAATGTCCGGAGCTTCAGGGACTTAGCCACTCTGGCAGCAGGTGGCGGGGGAGGAGGAGGAGCGGTGGGGCGCACNGGAGGCACCGCAGCCGCCGCCCTTCCTGAAAGGTCCTGTTGTGCACTGCCCAGCGGAGAGCGACCCACACGGCTCTCAAACCTAGGGTCCCCACCCACCTCCCCCCAAGCTTTGATTGGCCCGCTTCTTCCCTAGGCCAGCCAGTCAAAAGCTTGTTACCAAGGCGGACCGGGCGGGAGGCTGCAGCCCCGGTGTTGTTGCTGAGCGAGGAAAGCAGCTTTGCAAGCTTGTTCAGTACTTTAAATCCTAGCCAGATGCTACCGTGGGGACTGACGGAGGAGGGAGGGTGGGTGGCCACGGGCTCCACCCTAGTTACATAGCCTGGAGGCAGGGAACAGACACCTGCCTGCTCACGCTGCCCTCCTCCCCTCCGCTCACCCTCGCTGGGCAGATCTGATTCAAAGCAACCGGTGGTGGGGTCGCCAGGTGCTGAGGGGTCCCAGCTGAAAAGCATCGGTATCGCCACCTCATGTCTGAGCAAGCCAGAACTCCATGGGGAGGTGCTGACTCCACCAACGCACATGTTTAGGTCCCCTCTTACTATGAAATGAAGACAATCCTGTCTTGAGGTGGTGAGCCTCATAATGACCAAGTGACCCCTATGGACTGGAAGGGCTAAAGACCTCAGGAAAGAGGAGAGTTAAACGGCAAGGTGCCTTACCAGTTAAGCTGACCATCCCATCTGAAAATTTGGCTAGCATTGCCCAGGATGCTACAAAGCAAGAGTCTGGACCAAANTGAGAAGTGGGCTACTGAACAGGATAGTCTAAGAGTGTGCTTCCAACCATAGCTCAATCCCTCACAGGTGGGAAGATTGAGNCAAATCTACACCTTTGCAAAATACTCTTTTGGCCTCGCACCCAATTCCTAAATCCCTGTTTCAGTCTCCATTGCCTTACCTTATATACATGCACCCGGTGATGGTAATAATCTCAGTATTTAATAGCAGTTATTGTGAGTTTAGTATGAGCCAGCACTATTCTGGGTTCTTTATATCTATTAGCCAATCCCACAACAGAACTAGGTAGAGAAACATATCTTCACGTCAAAGCCATTGAGAAGCTGTAAGACTTATCTACTGTCGCAGAGCCATAAGTGGCACAGCAGGAGGTGAATGTAGGTAATATCTTTTCCTGGGGACCCCTTTCAATNGTGATCTTGATTGTCAAGTTGTAACCTTACTGCCAGGTANGGTAGGTAGTGCANTCTTGTAATACCAGCTTTTGGCTGGCTGAGGCAGAAGGACCATGNATTTGAGGTCAGCCTTGGTTACTTAGGGAGACCTTGTCCCCCTCCCCACAAAGTAACCCTTTCTCCAGTACTGCCAAGAAGGGTGTGACTCAACCAGATGCAGTGGTTCAAGCCTTTAATCCTAGCACTCTGGAGGCAGAGGCAGGCAGAGCACAGTGAATCTAAAGCCAGGCTGGTCTACATAGGGGAAACCCAGGTCAACCAGAACTACATAGAGAGGAAGGAAGGTAGAAAAAAAGAAAGAAAGAAAGAAAGAAAGAAAGAAAGAAAGAAAGAAAGAGAGAGAGAGAGAGAGAGAGAGAGAGAGAGAGAGAGAGAGAGAGAGAGAGAAAAGGAAGAAAGAAAGAAGGAAAAGAAAGAAAGACGTGTGGCTCATTCCCTACCTCTGTAGAAGTCTCTAGGAACTAGGTCCAGCCCCACTTGGAGCCGGGGAAGGAAGACGGGGAGAGGACTTGAGGAATGGGGATTTTTCATGTTAGTGAATTTTACCACAGTTTTTTTTTAAAGAAGCAGCCCAAAGACAGCCTTCTTACCCATGTGTCCAGTGCTAGTCAAGTGAACAGTTTAGAGCATCTCCAAGCCCAGAAATGCTCCCCTAAACTTCACAGCTTTGTGATCTACTTCCAAAATAGGGCAGACACCAACTTGGAAGTTGAGGCGTCATAGGCAAAGGTACCAGGAGCGCCTGAGAACTTGGCAGGCAGTCCCATTTTACCAGCCGTCCCTCCGCCTCTCTCTTCCCTTCTCTGGCATGCCCCTCCTTGCTCCCTCCAGTCTGCACCCTTTCCCAGCTCATGGGGCACACCATCTGTCTGCCCTCCCCCTTCCTCAGGGACTTAGGTCCTTTATTGAGACCTTTAAATAATTAAATGCCCCAAAGCTTCCCCTGCATTGATCCCAGCCTCAGGCCTGGGNTGTTATTCAAAGCCCAGGAGCTAGACTGGAGAGCGGCCAACCCCATCGCCTCTATTCAGCTCCTTTCTTTACCCTCTCAGCTGCCGGCCTATGGCTAATAGGGCTTTTCTCCTGCTTTTGCCCCCTCCCCTGCCAAGCACAGTCCAGGGGTGGGGGTGAGGGGCAGGTAGAGAGAAGGCCATCAGGTCCACTACACACTCGGAAAAGGATGGGACCGCAGACCGAGGGAGGGTTAGATCAGCACGGCCAGACTCTGTGGAGGACCTAGGACCACTGCCTTTACTCGGTTAAGCCAAAGTGAGACTAGGAGTTGTCAATCACCTGAGCGGTGTGGGGCTTGGTCAACCTCCTCNTTCATGCAAATAACCCTGGTGAGTAGCTGAAAGTTTAGTCTAGACACAAAAGAACTGTGCGCCTCCCTCCGGCTGCCCTCCCTCCCGCAGCCACCCGGCCCAACGACAAAAGGCGGGGGCCCAGCGGTGCGTGAAGAGTGAATGGGCAAGACCCTCCCTGGTGACGTCCCACTAGACAGATGGCAACAGTTGCCTCGCACCAGTTGCAGGTCTTCTTTCCTCCTCCTCCCCACCCTCCATAAAGGAGGAAGGCCGGGTGGCTCAGGAGCTCATCGCTGTCCCCACCCTGTTGGGGGGAAGGGCGAGGCCCGGGAGGTGAGAGGCAGGCTAGCTGACGCTAGCTGTTTGGCTGCCAAACAAAAAAGGTTGCTGAATGGCCCGCGATGGGCCCAGCTTGCCCATCTGTGCGCCTCTGGGGAGCTTTGCCCCCACGCTCCTTCTCGGCTTCTGGCCAGCCTTAAGCAGAGCCAGGGCCTCTGGGAAAGAGAGGCCGCGGTCTGGGGCAGCTCACTAAGCCGCAATCGTTGAGCTTTGTGCTCTCAGGCTGTCACTGAGAGAAAATCCCTTGACCTGCATTGTTTTGCCTCTTCAGAAATAGGTTAAATGGAAAATCCAAGCCCTGAGGGGCAGATGGAGAGTTGTACTCTGTGGTTAACTAATAGTGTGAGTTGTTGGGAATGGTCTGGTAGGCCAGGAGTGGAAGGCTTCCTTCCACTGCTTCTTCCATCCTCTGCTTGCTGCATGATTCTAGACCAGTCATCATGAGGCTGTCTGAGTTGCAGTTTCCTCTGTAAATTGGGGTAACAACACCCACCACTGATACCTCCCAGCATCGTGGAAACATCTGCTGTGCTATCCAATACCCTGTAAACAGCAGAGAGGCTGTGGGAATACAAGTCTTTATTCTCAGGGTCCACACNTTCACACTATCCTGGAATAGGTATGGCACTTTAAATAGTTCTCAAAATCCCTGGTCATTTTGTGAAGTGACTGAGACTGTAGAGCGGAAAAAAAAGTGATAGAAACATCTTATAGAGGGTACAGGTAGAGCTAGCGCCTTGCACCAGACTCCTGAACCCCAGATCCTTAGCTCTGCCTCTGTCTGCCTTCAAACACTAGTCTAGNATGGTCAGTGGTGGGAGAGAGCTTGCCTAACACATGCAAGATCCCCCAAACCAAAACCAATAATGACGATGGTGAGATGGAACTGTTCCAAATCAAAGGGGTGCCAGAGTTAGCATCTGGATGCCCATGAGCTCTGGCCTGAATAGCCTAGCTGCTCCTTCTGCAGACTGACTGGACTGGGAGAGGAGGGGCACTGCTGAGGGCACACCCTGGTGTTCCCTCAGTGCAAGCTGCACCATCGCTGTCCTCTGAGCTAGCATTGTGTCCTTNNCTTCNGCCNACCCTGACCACCCGTTGTTTGCTTTGACCAAGGTGGAGGTATTTAAGTTAGTTTGGGTTTCTAGTCTTCAGCATTAAGACAGTGAAGACGTATTTCCTGCAANGGTACTTCTCAAGACATCTCTTTCCCAGCCCTTGCTCCAGCTAACCTCACCCGACCCTGATCGTCTTCTTGTCCAGCAATGATAGCAGCACTTAGAGCGCATCATTCAATTAGTTTGCATTTAATCCTAAAGAGTCAGTGTCTTGGGTATAGTGCTCTTATGTGTAATTATCCTGCCACCTCCTTCTGACCGGCAACATCCTGAGGATCAAGCCTTGGCTTCTCTCTCCCTGCCAACCCCAAACTGTGCAAAGATCCATCTCTGCCTATAAGAGGTTCTTATCCAGTGACTGCCAGGCAAAGGACTGAAACTCAAAACCATGCATATGGTCTTTCAAGTTGTCATGTGNACCCAGTCATGTGTAGACCCTGGACTCTGACAGTAACCCCCATCAACCCTCAAATTCACACAGCACTGTGATCTTAACAAGTACATGTACATCCTGTTGAACCCTTCGGGGTATCTTGGAATCTTGTCTTAAGACATAANCAGTGCTCCATTTTTTCCCCCTGGGTGGTGCCAACAGGAAAGCCTATTGGCTAAGCAGTAGTAATGACAGGGAGGTTATTTGCCATTTGTAAAAACAAAAGAAGCCACCGGGCCCTAAGCCTCCACCCTGAGCAGATTGGTAAGAAAGGAAGTGGGTCACNAGGAACACAGGAGCTTCTGTGTTTTGCATTAGGGCCAGGAAGTCAGGGAGTGAAATTCCTGATTACGGTGAAGCAATCAATCCGTCCAGCTGGTTGGTCTNTATTGGACTAGGATTTTTCCAACTGGAAAGAGTCAGAGGTCAAAGGAGAGACTCTATTAACAAGCCTGGAACAGCCAGCCTGCTCTACACAGTCCTTGCTTCAGCTCCACGCTCTGCCCTGTGTTTGGCATAGGCACTGTGGAAGATATTGAGCAATGTCAGAGCTGATCTCATGGACCTTCTGTTCAGGATGAATTATGGCAGATAAACAAAGACAACTCTATAGCAAACACGTGCACATGTGCACACCACACACACACACATAAACACACAAGCACATTCACTCATACACAAGCACACACTACCCACTACCAAAGACATGGCTGAGGGAGGAAGCAATGGCTTCTGACTATAAGAACCTGACAAGGCCAGGCATGGTGGCACATGCCTGTAATCCCAGCGCTCAAGAGGCCAAGGCAGGAGAATCAGTGCAAGTCTAAAGCAAGCCTGGACTACAGGGACCTTGATTCAAAAAAGGAGAGAAACAAAGAAAGACAACAAAAATGGCAAGATTTAAAAAAATAATATAAAAAACAAGGGCCAGGCAGTGGTGGCACACACCTTTAATCCCAGCACTCAAGAGGCAAAGGCAGGCAGATCTCTGAGTTTGAGGACAACCTGGTCTACAAAGTTAGTCCTAGGGTAGCCAGTGCTACACAGAGAAACCCTGTCTTGAAAGACTCCCCCAAACAAACAATCAAAAGGACTAAAGAGTCCGGGATGTAGATGGGTGGTAGAGAGCTTACCTAGCATTCAGGAGGCCCTGGGTTCAACCCCCCGCATCAAGATAAAAATCAATTTAAAAAAATGGTGACAATTTTACAAGAAGAAGCAGTCTGAGCCTGGGCATAATGGATGTGTAAGATTTGGATTCCACACTGCTTACCTTCTGTGTACTACCTGCAGAGAGTAAACTGCACTGTGGTATATAGGCCCTGCCGTTCAGACCTGAAGGCCAAGAGCAGCANGGAGAAAATGGGAGAAAGCCTGGATTCAGTGTGGCTTTGCTAATGATAATGACGCTTCNTTTTCATCTCCATATCCTCTGCTTTCTGCCTCTTCTTTCTTCCTCTTCCTCGTTTGCTGCTTCTGTTTATCTACGTAGGTAAACCCTGTATTTGAGTCCCCTGCCATTTACTGGCAGTGTGCCTGTGGACAGTTTGCTCAACCTGAGACTCTGTCTTCTCACTGACAGTCACATAATAATGCCAGCCCCACAGAGTTGCTCTGAGGGTTTAACGAGATGATGTGCATCTCACTAATGTCATTCGTTATCATGGTTTCTGTGGTTATGTTTACAAATATGTTTACAAACATAGCCGCGGAAAAGGAGAAAGGCAGTAACATTCCCATAGCTGAGGACCTACTAAATGTCAGGCCCTTTGCAAACACTACNAACACAACAGAGCATCCAAACCCACAGCCTTGATCTCTTGTAGTTAACAGTCCAGCAGGGTCAGAGGCAGAAGTGAAACTCTCATGAGGATATGTGTATCATTTCAACTCAAATGAGGAAAATGCCAC
>LZPO01037266.1:1635477-1671273 GCA_001675575.1 Neotoma lepida
CACACACACACACACACAGAGAGAGAGAGAGAGAGAGAGAGAGAGAACGTTCCTCTCGGGCACCAGCTTTCATAGTGCCAGGCCAAGAATAATCATCCAGAAAGACTCCTTCGAGGGCTTTTCATCTCTTCACCCCTAGCCTCTTTAAACTGAGTAAATTTGAACCAGAGTTCCCAGCATGAAAAGATTCCTTAACGGAGGTCTGAGCCCATGTTATATGAAAGCCCCTTCTGGGAGTACATATCCACTTATTTGTACACTTATTCATCTAGAATACATTTCCACCCATATATGTCTATTCACTGCTTGCTATCTCACGTTGTGGTTCAGGGTGGAGCAATCTTAACTGAGAAAAATCAAAGGACGCTTTCCCATTATTGTCTACCCAGAAGATGTTGGCTCGTGTGAGACTGTGCACCCTGTGTGCACATGTACACAGACTCAGAAGATGGGCTCCTTTACCCTCCTTAGAAAAAACCCCAAAGGGAAGTCCCTTTTAGCTCCAGAATGGGAGGACAGGGGACCTGGAGCAAGCTCTGCAACTGCCTGTGGGCAGCAGTTCTTTGTGTCTTTTCATTCAGCCACCNGTGTGCTTAGGCCTGCTCTGCTCAAAGTGGTAGACTAACACACAGGTACACTAGGAAACAAAAGACTATGGTCCCTGCCATGGAGATGCTTGTGGCGCAAGCTGGACCCAAACTTGTAGATACGTCAGTCATCAACACAAAACAACATAAGAAGTGCTACTGTGAGCTGGAGGTGCAGCTCAGTCGGTTGAATATTCAACTGGTAAATGCCCAATGGGCAACATGAACGAAGCCCTGGGTTCCTGGGTTTAGTCCCCAGCACATAAGCTAGGAGTGTAATCTAGCACTCAGAAGGTAAAGGCAAGAGAATAAGGTCCAAAGTCATCTCCAGCTACATATTGAGTTCAAGGCCAGGCAGGGCAACATGAGACTGTCTCAAAACAAAACAAAACCAAGTATGTACTAATTGCATTTATTGTAAGTTTAAACAATAATGAAATGTGTATGTATCATAATGGACTAGAGTGAGGCTGTGTTCTGAAAGTATGAATATTTTTCCNAAGCCCTGAGGTAAGAACACATATACAGCAGACAGTGGAGTTATTCAGGGCAGGCAACAGAAGAGGCAATAGAGGAAGGAACTGCCTTCAAATCATGTCCACCCTCCCCTTCTGGTCATGAGGGCTTTGCTCTCTTCCTCTGTGGTCAAGGGCATTGTTTCTCAGACAGCTTGGGACCATCGCACTGCAAGACATCAGGCCGAGTGCCCGGGTACACAGGGTAGGTGCTCAGATCCCAAAAGAAAGAGCTCCTGTGCCACACATACAAAGCAAAATAAAATAAAAAAAAACTTGCACACATGGGCAGGGCTTTGGGGCAGTTGTTCTCAATCTGTGGGTTGCAACCCATTTGGCAAACCTCTATCTCCAGAAATATTTACATTACCATTCATAACAGTAGCAAAATTAGTTATCTAGTAGCAACAAAATAATGTTAGGGTTGGGGTCACCACAACATGAGGAACGGTATTAAAGGATCACAGCATTAGGAAGGTTGAGAACCACTGCTTTAGGGAAACGTAAGCAGGAAAGTATGTGACAAGGTGAGGGGTCCTGGCCTTGGATTCATTTCCATTCTTTGGAATGACAAAGAAAGGCAACAGGAAAAAAAAAATGACACAGTGAGACAGAATCTGTGCTTGTCCCAAGATGCTGNCCAGGCAAGAAGTGGGGCAGGGGAGCCACAGAGGAGGCTACCAGGGTGCTTGGAGGCAATAGGGGCAAGATCTGGACTATGTGCTGTCGGGAAACGGGACAAGTTTCAGAGAATTTTCCCCCATCCTTCTGGAAACAGAAAAGGAATTGTGAGACGTGATTTACCCCAGTGACTTGTCTCGAAATTGAGAAAACTGATACTCAGCAGGGAAAGCATGAGATCAGGATGTCAAGGACTTAGTCAGTATTGCCAGTTACTACCAGCTCTGCAGCCAGGCCCCTCTTTTCCCCGCGCTATTCCTACTACCTAGTAGCTAGTCCAGATCAGCCGTGGAAAGGAGACTGTTGGGGAGTGAAAGGGGTTCTGCAGCTAACCAGCCTCCAGCAGCCAAAGTCAGAGTCCTTTCCAGGAGCTGCCCAGCCTTCTCTCCTGATGATTAGTGTGTAAACNTACTTAGGGAGTTAATGAATAACTAAGGCTTGCTATGATGTGTCAATAATAGCAGGTTCTTAAGTCCTGAGAGCCAGCAAGATTCAAAGCCCTAAATTTTCTTAATAAGATGTGGTCACAGGCTCCCAGTAAGTCCCAGATATTTTGAGCTGAAATGCGCTATTAGTGACCAATCCTGAATGGACTTAATTTTCTTTTTTAAAGATCATCTCTGATNTAAATGATTTTCATCTACCATTGTCCACTCTGGTCACCTACAACTTTCACTCACTGGATCAGTATTCACCAACACCTACTAAGGACCAAATACTCTTCAGGCAAGGACCTGGCCCATGTTCTAGCTTAGTGTAGATTTAAAGTTACAAGGACCAGTGGTGAGAGGTGAGCATCATGAGAACTCAAGAGAAAGGCCACACATCCTACCAAGGAGATGTCACAGAAAAGTTGCCTGGTGGTCTGCAATCTTGAAGGTGTGAGTTCACCCGGAAACAGTAGGAGGACAGGAGAGGGNGGGGCATTCCTTGGGCAAAGATGCACCGTCCCTCACACAGGTGAATAGGCACCNGTTGAACATGGAGGAAGCTGCTTCCTGCTTCCTGTGGGAAGCAGAGGCAGGCCCCTGTGTACCTTCAGTTCCATCAGGAAGGANTCAGAATGAGCCTCCCTAGAGATCAGGGCCTGACCTGTCCTCAATACAGAACCTTCCTCCTCCTGTGAGGGCTGGAGAAGGAACCTACCCCCACCTCTTCNTTTCTTGA
Source organism: Neotoma lepida (assembly GCA_001675575.1). Taxonomy (NCBI): domain Eukaryota; kingdom Metazoa; phylum Chordata; class Mammalia; order Rodentia; family Cricetidae; genus Neotoma; species Neotoma lepida. The sequence continues at coordinate 1,638,428 of LZPO01037266.1, forward strand.
TGCATCAGAGGTCACACCTCAGGGCTCTATGCATATGTACTGTCAAAACAAAACAAAACAAACAAAAAACATCCATGGACTGAATGGGATGTAGCTTAGCCGGCAGAGTGCTTGGCTAGCACGAACAAAGCCCTCAGTTTTAATTCCCAACACGATGTCTATAATCCCAGTACTTAAGAGACACAGATGAGAGCATCTGGAGTTCAAGTTCATTCTTGGGTACACGGCCAATTCCAGGCCAGCCAGGGATATCCGAGACCCTGCTTCCAGAACAAACAAACAAANAAAGCCACAGTATATTGTATCATGGTCTCTTATGCACGATGACAGCGGACTAGAGCCAAGGACTGGAGGACCTTTTCTAAGGCTCGGGCTCACTCTCCGGGCTCCTTCCAGCCTCTCCCCAGCTGTCCTCGCTCATTTACTGCCTGATGTCCATCAGAGTTTAAACGNCCTCTCCCCAGCGTTGGTAAATAAAGCAGCCCTTATTCAGCCCACCCAGCTGTTACTGCCTCTTATCTGATGTACTCCAGACAGCCTGTCCGCCTTACTGGACAAGGGTTGAACTAAGGCCCGCCCTTGTTTGTGGGAATGAGGGCGGCAAGTGGTAGGGCCAGGTTTCTGCTGGGAACAAAATAACTTGGAGCTTCTGAGGAGCCAGGCTATCAAAGCAGGGGAAAGGCCGTGCATCCAGGGCACAGTCCTGCTAGAGATCGTTATCCCAAGGCCTGGCAGCCTCTTACACTGAACAGAAACAATTTCTCTGCCAACTCCACAAAGAAATAGTGTGGAAACAAAGCCAGAGAGCTCAGGCTTGCCCTTCTTAGTTTCCCCGTTTATTCCACTTCTGGGAAGGGAGAGCACGTGGGTGTGAGTCCACAGACAGGGAAAGCTGCTATTGGAGAACCCCTTCCCCACCCACTCTGTGTGTGAATTAGCACGTAGCTGGTTTGATATTAATCCACAAGCAGGCCCATAGAGCCAACACAGCCAGGGGCCTAGTAAATTGCAAGGACATCATGTATTTCCCACAAGAATGGCAAAGGTCATTCAATCAGTGTGCCTACTTTCATAGGACTCTTGCAGGGTTCTAGAAGTAGGTGGATTTTTNAAAAGGATTGAGGGAAAGGCTATAGAATTGTATTAACTGCAACCATTCCTGANGATACTAGCAGATTCTATTACTTTCTTTATTTGACACTGCCCTCAAGACCAATTCAGGGCCCTTGAAAAGATGAGGCTAACTTCCATTAGTAATGACAATTCTTATTCACTGAGTACTAGAACTGGTCTAAGCAACAGATAGGTCAAATCTCATCTTGTTGAAATGGGTTGCATTTGAAATCCCACTCCAAACCTGGGGAAGTTACACTGTGTTGGCCACTTGCCCCAGGTTGCTCAGTCAGTGGGCAGGGCGTAGACCTGAAATAGACCTCCCCAGGACACCTGGCACTTATGTCTTCATTCTCGACTTCCTGCATGTCNACCTCATTGTCTTCAGGGATGGAAACCTTAGCAACTAGAGTCTGATGCAAGCTAGAGATGAACTCCTTTCTCCATTCCCACCTAAATGACCTTTCAGTTCAACTAATTGAAAAGAAGGATAGCAATGGTTCTCATTTGGCCAAGGTGTCTGCCAAGGTGGGGAGGATGGTTTAGACTGAGGGAAAGGACGGGGACATTTAGGGGACATTTAATCCACCATATATATATATATATATATTCCTCCCCTCCTTTCTCTCTATCTCTCTCCTCTCCCCCACCCTCTCTCCCTCTCCTCTCCCCTCTCCATCTCTTTTCTTTTGTGAGACAGATATTACTCTGTAGCCCAGGCTAGCCACAAACTCATGGTTATCTTTCTGCCTCAGCATTCCAAGAGCTAGGATTATAAGCATAAGTCACCATGCTCAGCTCACCTTGCTGGTTTCNAAGACAGGAAAAACTGGATGATTTTTCCAAACTTCCCCCAACTACTTGCAGAAAAGAACCAGGACTACAAACCATCTATTTCCCCTCTCAACCACAAACTCTATTGCAAAACTTTCCTGGGGTCAGGAATGCTGGTGCTGACTGGGAACCAGGGCTCTTGAGTCCTCAGGAGGCCAAGGGGACAGGTCAACCCCATCTTTCTTACCAAAGGCTGCTACAAGACCCAGTGCAGACTCACAAAAGTGGTTTCTTCCTCCCAGAGCTTGTTTATGGCAGTACCAAGGCCTCCTCCACCCAAACCTTATCAGAAGCCAGGATGGGCTTTTAATCTACAGCTGCCACTGCCTTGCCCAGACTCTCTGGGGAGGGACATTATCATCACCAAACAGCTGACCACGCATAGGACTCTAGGCCACCATGGTCTACTGAGCTGCAGGGAAGCTGAAAGCCTAGTTTCGGAGCCCAGGAAAGCAACTACCTGTTACTCCATTCAGAGTCCCAAGACACCCAGCGGCCAGTGGGTGTTCNCTGCTCCTATTGATACTGGTCAGGTCTAAAAGTAACATCTTGCTGGATCACAGAGCCCTCTTGTATAAATGGAGTGGCCATTATTAGCCTACCAAGAACCAAAAAGCACCCCCAAGATGAATCTGCCACCCTGTGGTTTCCCTGACAAAGATGGGGTTGNNCTGTCCCCTTGGCCTCCAGACAACCTTCCCTGAANGTCATTCAGTCTCCCACTAAATGATGAAATGTCCCTTAGGATTGGGGCCTTTTAGGAAACAAGGAGAGATGCATACTTTGAACTGAATAACCCAAAAGAATAGAACACCCAGGATGAGCAAACATTCCTAGATNCTAACCCTGACCTTGCATCCAAATAGAGAGGAACAAATGAAAGGACTATTTCTGTGACACCCCCCACCCTACATTAGTGGGTTCCAATATTCTATTCATGACTCAGATGTGCTGACTTCCCCTGCCCAAGCCCTGACTCCTTTCTCTCCTCACACAATACAGACATATGCACCCAGCTTCCCTGGCCTAACTCTGACCAAGAACTCCCAGGACAAACNGCATGTTGGTATACAAAGCTATGAAGTATGAAATGAAATGAGGATACTTGAAATGTTCAGAATAGCCCACTTTTCACCCATCCAACGCAGGTCAAAAGTGTTTCTGCAGCTTTTAGTGGGGAGCTGAGTCTTTACCAAAATTCTAGGAAAGAACCCCCAAATCAAGCATGACAAGTTATTATTCTTGCATAGATCCTCTCCATGAGGTCAAAGGTAGCTGTAAATGAGTAACAAGCCAAGGGTTCTCATACCATGTGCTCTCAGAAATAACTGCTTTTCTCACTAACTTGTACCATTGGCATTCAGCCATGTGTGGCCCCAGTGCACAGATCCTGGGGCTCAATTTCTCCTGTCTAACAAGGCAAGAATGGTAGTTAGTAAATGGCAGCTGAGGTGACAAGAGCCCTNACTAGGAATGGCAGTCTTGCCTCAGTCTGTGAAAATGGTCATCCTCTGCTCACCNCTGGAGGTGAAAAACAGCTGTGAAACACAGGGTGTGTTTGAAATATTTTTAATATTCGTTGACGAGATAGTCTAGTCACTAGATATCTGCAAGGGGATTGGTTCCAAGACCATTGTAAATACTTGTCTCCTCTATGAAATAACTTAGCAGTTTTTAATTGAGTATCCTTTCACATAGTTTAAATGATAAGGTTGTTTGCAATGCCTAATACATTGGAAATAGGTAAACTATTTTCTGCAATGNCAAGGANAAGTCTGTATATGTCAGGTAAAGATGCTGCCGCTGTAGNCCTAAGGCCATATGAACTGGATGTGCTCAAAGGAGGACCTCAGAGATGACCTGTGGGATGCCAGAAGGAACATCACAGTGTGCTTGTGTATGATTGCAGTCACGTTACATGGACTGGTGTGCTTAGCGTGGGACAAATCAAAATTTCGTTTTTTGGAACTTTCCGAATTTTTTTTTTCCTGTATCATTTCCAGCCATGGTTGGTTGCTTCCACAGATGTGGACACAGAAGGCCAGCTTTACAAATGTGCGAAATGACTAAGAATGAAACTATGGANTAGGCTGCAGAATGTTCAGACAACATATTTTTACAGACCTGTGAGAATATTCATAAAAGGACAGAAGTAGGGAGTTACCNCCTGGGGGGACATGGAATGATGTCACCATACACCTAGGTTATCTTTTGTAATAGCCACATGCTACAGACTGACCCAGGGAAACTAATGAAATACAAAACACAAAGAAAGGGTTTGGATTTGAGAGGGAGATGCCCATCGGCCATATGGGATTTTACCTTCTCTCCACAATACATGATCTGCTACATTTTTATTAAAAACAAAAGTGTACATATGTCCATAAAGCTGCACAGTCTTTCATATAAAAACACTATTATACAATTAGTAACCTTTGTCTTTTCTGTCAGAATAGCTTACAAACTTACCACTATTACTTATTTTTACTTAGTAAGAGAGACAGGCCTGCTCAACAGTCCAGCTCTGGAGGGTTTTGTCATTTGTAAAGTGAACATCGACAAGAAAGAACAGATCTCAGCATGAGACCAGGCGGCTGCTTCTAAAGAGGCAGAGACCTNTTTGGGGACAAGACAGGAGAACCATCGGTAGCAATTCACAGCTTTGTTTCAACCCACAGCTCTCGGGTCTGTGGGCCCAGAGTTAACTTTAAAGCAAGAGAGATGAAGCCGCCTGGGAAGGCTGTGCGAAGCTGGGAGTGCCAGCGCAGGCTGGGCAGTGTTTGGTAAACAGCACCTTTGAGTAGAAACTGAGAAGTTAAGAAATCCAGGAAATGCGATGCCATGGCGGTGGAGAGAAATGGGGAGGGGGTTCCTCATTAAGGAGAGGATGACCGGCTGACTCTAGCACTGTCCTTCAGTTTGAGAGACTTGAGGCCTTCGCAGGACCTCATCAGTGTCACTGAACCTGAAGGAAAGCCATTTCTTCCCAGTGTTTTCTAATTTTCTCCAACCCAGAACAGTAAATATTGCACACATCTATAGATAAATTTGGATTTTACNNAGAGAGACAACCTCCCCNACAGGTGCTCTGAGCACCAAGGAGATAAAGCTGTGCCCAAAGTTTGGCTCTTAGTGGCAGCCNTACGAGAATATCAGGTAGGCCTGCAGTGCACAGGCGCTCTCTCTGCAGCCCAAGAAGATCTCTGCAAGGCCCACCAGCCAGCCAGAAACCCTAGGAAAATTAGAAAAGCAGGTCCCTAAAACCCACCAGGGCACCAGGAGGGGCTGGGACGCCCAGTCTCNGAGTTTCCTGGGACTATTGCACAGTGATTGAGAACTCCTNTCCTAGGAAATAGGGCCTGCCAGGACCCAGCCACATGAAAGGGGGAGAGGAGAAATGGGTGTCTTGAGGAGAAGGCAGTAAGAAAGGACCTGGATTTCCTTGGAGCTTTGAGCCACCTCTAAAGAAATAACGGTAGCAGCATTCGGACTTTCATGTGGTTCCCAAAAGGAAGGTTTAGGAAAAGGGGGGTGGGGTGGGAAACCAACCCTCTTTGGGTCCCAAAATTCCATTGCAAATCACCCCTAAATTATTCGCCATCCATCCATACAAAGCAGCGCAGAGCGAAGGTTTTGTGCGGTTCCCCTCCATCTATACCCAAAGTCTTCGCACACATGTGCCTTACATCCCCACCCTCCAAAAATGTTCAGATAGATTCCTGGCTGGGGAACAACCTTTCCAGGCCCCTGAGGACAGAATCAGAAATGAGACAAGATTTCAAGAAAACCTGCTTAGAACAGAAGGAACAAGGAGAGGTCTTTCACTCTACCTACCCAGGATCTCAGCAGAAAAACAAAAGATTAGGCAATGTAGTATTATTTAAGACCAGGCTTGACTGCCCCTGAGTAAGAGAGGAACCAGGCATACAGGCATCCCAGCTGGGACGGAAACCCAGGGCAGAGCCTGACCCCTCTCATTCACAGTTGCTAACCTTGCTTGCTCCCTTTTCCCACCTCCTGGGGGACCAGCCAAGAATCCCCCTTTACCTTGGCTAGGCCAATCCCCAAACCACTCCCCTAGGCAAACACTGGCTCACAGACTCAATAACAGTTCTTTCCAAAGGCACCTGGGGAGGCCACTTCCAAGCAGCTCCCTTTAAGGATTTTTTTTTCTTTAAAAAAAAAATCTTTTGGTTTTTTTTTTCTTCATTTAAAAATACAGTTCCCCAGGTTGAGGTATACGGTGGCCTGTTGTCACGGCAGCTTGAGTACAGTAGAGTGCCAGGGTAGGGTGGCTCTTGTTCAGCTGGAGACAGCCATCACATAGTTCTTCGAGGGACTGCTCCTGCCCAGCATCATTTGGTTCTTGCAAGTGAGGAGCCCATAAGAGGCAGCCACCGGGGCCTCCTCATACAGGACACAGATGGAGCCATCCTCTCCGATGCGGTAGGACACTTCATAGGGATCAACCCACAGTGTCAGCTCACTGGGCAGCAGTCGGTGTAGCTGGGGCTGGCTGAGTCCAATCTGGCTGGCCACCTTGCTAATGATGGGGTCCATCTTGTGGTTGATGCGGATGCAGCGATAGCCAGAGCCTTTGGATGGTTTCTCTGGAAACCAGTGGTGTCTGTAATGATCTGTGGAGGAAGAACAAGAGGGAGATGCCTGGTTAGAAAGCATTGTCTCTGATGTTTACCACAAGGGGAGGCTCTCCTTAAACTCTCCCCTGCCACTTAGAAAGATCCCTGGGCCCTTTCCAAGTGCGTGTACATTGGAAGGCAGCCCCAGAGCTTTCAGGTAGGTGCTCTCCTGGTGGTCAGGGATATTTTTGGCACAATCCAGCTTAAGGAAGTTAGGGCTGGTATGAACAGACAGGGCCTCTGAGGACCCAGACACTGAAATCTCAAAGCCCAGTAAGCAGCCGACATGGTTGGATGTCCAGCAGGTCACCAGGCATCTTTAGCAAAGGTAAAGGAATAAAAATGGTTTTGTTTTGATGAAACAGCTGTTGGTCCTCAGATCTGTGCCAACATGTTGAGAGATGGCTATCGCTGCCCAAGGCACCCAACCAGCTCTAACAGCTTGGGACAGAGGCGAAAGGGCTGCTTATCACTCCCCCGCCTCCTGGTCTCACACCCTGCCTCCATAACACGTCCCCCGCCCCCAGCAGGCTAGGCTACTGGGCTCTCTTCTGTACTACAATAGGTGGCAGATGGCGAAGAGGGACCNAAAGAAAAAAATACAAGGGGCCCAGATTACAACTTCCAGCGGGTAAACAAGCGGCAGAATGGTCAGAATGGTCCCGTACAATGGTAGGCCCAGGGACTACAACAGTGGCTGGGACTCGAGTTGTTGAGAAAGTTCAATTGCGCATAAAGTCGCATAGCTTGGCCTGGCTTCGTGGCCCACAGCATCCCCGGAGGGTCTGGAGGTCTCCAAGATTCACAGAAAGATCTCAGTTTGGACTCTGAGCGCAGACACTGGCTTTTCCCGTGGTGTTGTTAGGGCCTCAGAATGTACCCAAGAAAGAGGGTCAGCGCCCCGGGAGCGAGGCGGGGACTGGAGGGCGGGGAGGCGGAACCCTAACCTAAGGGATGGAGGACCACAGGCGATTAATCTTGCTCAGAGATTAGAGCAAGGCATCTGAGACCCGGAGCTGCTCACGTAAGGGGGTCTCCGTCCCAAAAACGGTGGGGAAAGACACCCCAGGCAAGGAGGGGCCGCGCCCCGGTGCCTTCGGGACCCCGACGTGTGCTCACCGGTCAGTGCGTCCTGGAGCGCCCTGCTGAACACTTTGAGTCTCTGCTCGCTCACACAGCCCCGCGTCCTCAGGAGACTGGAGAGGAAGCCCACGGCGGCGGCGATCTCTGGGAGCATGTCTGTTCTCTTCCCGTGGCTCATGCCGGGCGGCTGGGGAAGTAGATGTATTTATTAGGACGACGGTGGTCTGGCCGCCGCTCGGGTTCTGCCCGGACTTTCCCCGGGCTGCGCCTTTCATACAGCTCGCGGAGGCGGGGAGCCGCAGACGGCGCCCATTGGCCGAGGCTGGCGGATGGGGGCGTGTCGCCCCGCCGCCCCGCCTCTCTCCCCCGCCCGCTCCCACCTCCGCCCCCGCCCTCCCGCTGCCCCGCTCGCCCGCGCCTCCCCGGCGCTGAGGTCATCGCTCACTGACGTCAGTATTGGGAACAAGCGCCGGACTCCCGAGCGGAGGGAGGTGGGCGGGAGAGGGCCCAGGACCTGGGCAGAGGAAGCGCGCCACACCGGGCATGCCCGGACGTCGCCTCTGCACAGTGCCAAGGCAGCGGTTGCCTGCCGCCTCCTCCAGGATGCCCTCGCCGATNNTACTTCTCCCACGNCTCCCGATTCCGACAGAGTCGTTCACCCTGGCTCCTGGTCATCTCTGCCACTCTCTCCCAGCTGGTCCGAACCCGCTCCTCATGTTTTCGGCAATGGGGATGTATTCTGTTTGCCTCCGTAATAATTCCACCTCCTCCAACAAATTCTGCTCTTCCCCTTCAGCAATTGCCTAAAGCAATCAACCCTCACTGATTGGTGTCGCGGTGGGAGGAATGTCGAGGAGAGACTTCTGTCCTTTGGGTTCTTTTTCCAGTTCTCACTTTCCTTTAAATGGCTTTTTTTTTTCTTAAGTAGTCTGGTGTGAACTGTACAAAGTTTCCCATCGGCTCGCTGCTCCTCCCTTTTCAGTGATTCGTCTTCCTTCCTCTTTGTGGACGGAGGCTTTTGTAAACACTAGCTCCCCAGAAGAAAGGCTTTGGCTCTGACTCCGGCTACACTCTAGGGCTCAAGGACTGGTGCCAGGAAGCTAGGCAGACTACTAAGTGGGCAACTTGTCACCCACACCTCTGAGCCCAGCACAGGATCTGGTCTGCAACAAGCCCACGTTTGTTAAATGAACTTAGCTCCATGACTTATATAAAAATGCTGGGTTGTTTTGTCTGTTTGTTTTTTGTTTTTTGAGTTCTAAGCCACCTTCAAGAAGCGGTGCCCCCAGGCTTCTCTACCTGTCCCCTGCCTGCCTGAGCCACCAGCTTCCCTGCCTGGGTCCTCTGTGCCCATTCCCATCCAGTGTCCCTCTTCCCTTTTATTTCCACTTTCTATCCGGAACTGTCGCTTTTGCTATTTATTTTTCTTCAGTGGACTGCCACATCAGTACTTCCGGATATCCTCTTCATGGGCTGTCCCTCCCTGGGGATGTCTAGCACCTCTACCTCCCTCCCTGGTCCCCTTTCAGTCAGAGCTACTGATCACTGCCCCTATGGCACTCGGACCTTCTTTTAGCTTCCTCNGACCTAGTCCCAAGACTGATGGCTTCTTACCTAGATAATCACGGTGGGTTTTTTCCAGTCCTACCCCAAACGACCTTCCCCGTCCTTTTCCTAAAGCAGGCTGCTTGCTCTTCCTTTGCTCAGAACGTGAGACAACTCCTCCATTTGCTAGACTGTCTGGACTCATTTGCCTGACAGTTAAGACATTTCCTCATTTTGTAAGACCTACCTTTGTAGGTTTCTATCACTTTGCGCTATAGGGTCCCTTTCTTCACTGTCCTCTAAATAACATGACAGCTCTGCCACCTAGGTCCTACAAATGTTTCCCATTATTCGTAGCTCTATAACATGGTCCTCACCTCACACATCGCTGGCCCAGGTGCACCANGGCTCATGTCTTTAACTCACTATTTAGCCACCAGTTTATACTCCCCCAGATTCCTGAAGCCGTCACCTTGAAAATAGAGGCTGACCCTCTTCCGAATGCTAAATTGATGCTACCCATACAGTCACTTAGCTTGTCTCAAACTGAGAATCCTCCTGCCTCAGCCTCACAAGCAAGATCCCCTCCCCTGGCCCAACATCAGTGTACTAGTTACTTGGAAGCAGGTTACTCTGTTTGTATGCCCCCCGTTCACAGGACAACCCACATTTCATATGTTCTTCCCTTCTGTTTCAGGGGATGAATCAAAATGCCTGGGATTCTAGTGTTCTGGCATTAAACGTATCCCTTGGAGAGCTTCTTCATTGCTCCTCCTCAGGGGCTGGGTTTGGATAGATGAGATGATCATGTCTGCTTATTGAGGGGAATTATTAGTTTTTAACAGGAAACTGGGCTGACCTTGGAAAAAGATAAGCTAGATGCATTGAACCAAAGAGGCCGGGTGTCACTGACCAAGGCTAGCCACCAAGGAAGTCAGCAGAATAGGTCAAAGCACTCAGGCCTGTGCTGACTTGTTCAGTGCTTGAATCTGACGTTCTTTTTTTTTCCCCCTTGGGTTTTCGAGACAGGGTTTCTCTGTGTAGCTTTGCGCCTTTCCTGGAACTCGATTTGTAGACCAGGCTGGCCTCGAACTCACAGAGATCCTCCTGCCTCTGCCTCCCAAGTGCTGGGATTAAAGGCGTGCACCACCACCGCCTGGCTGAATCTGACACTCTTACCATCACCTCCCAGTGTCTTTGGCTTGGGTCTGGTGTTCTGACATCCTATACACAGACTGATGAAAAAAGCTTTCTGTAAACCAAAGCATCAGCTTTGTTTTNCTTTAGGAAATCAAACTTGCCCTTCTGTAAATGTTTACATCTCCTAGCAGGCTATGCAGCGACCTCTCAGTAGAGCCAGGACAGGGCATAGCTTGCAGGTTACAAATGTGGTGATCTTTTCATTGGACACCCCACCCCCCAGTTCCTGGGCTGCTGCTGCTCTGGCCACTGGGCCCACAGAGCAATCACTCTTGACAGTGATGCCATGATTACAGATAAAGAGCCCAAATGTGAAGATAGGAGCAGGAAGGTAAGGCAGCCCCAACCCTCAAATCAATTCTAAGGCTGTGTGTGGTAGCAAACACCTTTGATCACAGTACTCAGAGAGGCAGAGGCCAACCTGGTCCACCTATGGAGTTCCAGGCCAGCCAGAGCTACATAGTGAGACCCTGTTTCAAAATAAGCAAACAGTTCTAGAAGCTAAATCCTGATTTGGGGACGATGCTGCTGCATAGCGTTACCTAGGTGTGTTTCTTGGGAGACACCACAGCATCCTGGATTATATCCTGGCTGTAGGGCACAGTGCTCCGTAAGAACCAACAGGCAGATCCCTTCTTCCCCACCTTCTCTTTCTACTCCTGAGCCTACAAAGGAGTTTAATTTATCCCACAGTCAACACTCCTAGGTCACTTTGCAGCAGCAGCATCCCCAATCAAGGATTTAGGTTCTAGAATTGTTTGTTGTTTGTTTTGAAACAGCTACAGTGTAGCTCTGGCTAGCCTAGATCTCTATACATAGACCAGGCTGGCCTCTGCCTCTCTTGAGTACTGGAATTAAAGGTGTTTGCTATCACACCCAGCCTTAGGATTGATTTCTGACAGTGTCGAACACATGACATCAGTCCTGGTTTTGTTTTAAATTTATTTCAACTGCCCTTAAGTTGATGATAGCACCAGGTGTGGTGGCACACACCTTCAATCCCAGCACTGGGGAAGCAGAGGCAGGCAGATCTCTGTGAGTTCAAGTCCAGCCTATTACACACAGAAGGTTCTAGGCCACCTAGGGCTACATTTTGAGATGTGGTCTCAACATCAAGGAAAACAACACAAATGGGGGAAAGCCACCTAAGTTGACAGGCGCTTTTAGACGTTTCCTTTTCATGCCTCCCATCCCCTCCTGTCCTTGGGGTGTTTGGGCCATCAGCATAAGGATGGCTCCCCCTCTCCTTCACCCTCTCTGTCACCTGCCATTCTTGTTCCTTTTCTTCTTCCTCATTCTTTTCTTTCTTCTTCTACCTCATCCATGGGTTGGATGGTGAACATAAGTGCTGACACACTCTGTTGACTGTGACTCCACAGACNCAGTCACTGGTGCCTTGGTGATAGCAGGGGTGAGGGTATCGTCAGTCTACGCTTTATCTGCACGAGAAACTTCCAGTGCCATGTGACCCCAGACCTACTTTTCCTCTGGTCTCGGTTGGCCATTCCGTCCATTTGTCTGGCTTACCTGTGTGGCCCCTTGGAGAATNGCATGGCATTCCAAACTGCCCTCCTCAGTCCAACCCAAGGACTGGGTCCTTCTATCCTGGCCTTGTCTGTGGAGAGAGCACACAGGCTTTGCTCTCTCTACTTGCCACTTAGGAGCCACTAGATAGTGGTATGTACTTCTGTGGGGACCTTGGGGACTTGGCTTGGTTGTCAAGGTTACCTCTGAGTTCTGACCACATGTGGAAACCTGAGGCAAGCTTGGTGGCTCTGTTGTCAGAGGCCGGCTGAGCTATTCTGGGAGAATGACTTCAGTTCCCTCCCACACGGTACTGTGTGTAATTCTGTTAGTCTCTCTGTGTAGCAGTGTGGGTAGGAGGNTGGTGTGTATTTTTGAGTGAGTGTACGTACTAAAGTGTATGCGTGAGCTGGAGTTGGTGGGAGTGAGGGAGTACGGAGTTGCTGTGTCCTGGTGTCTGGTGAAGCCTGCTTTCTGAGAGGGACAGGCCTTGGGGTGGGAGCNCTGTTTGCCTGTGTGGCCGCTGTGGATGCAAATTTGATCTTTCCTCTTTTCCCAACATTGACCTTGCTGTGCTGTCCAGAGCTGATAAGACACATCACCAGGGTGGGCCAGCCTCTCTTCAGCCCTCCCTAAGCAGGATAGAAATACTGCTGAATCCTTTCACACTTCTCTGCCAGGGGGCTCTTCTAGGACTTCCTGCCCACTTCTCACAAAGATGTACCCANGGTCNCCAGNATGGGAGCTATTCTTGACATTCAGAAACAGGAATTAAGAACAGAAGAAAATATTCTTGTCACCAAAGCCTGCTCACGAGGGCACAGAACTGAGGATGTGAGCTCTGTTTGAAACTTCNACCTCTTGCNACCTCTCCCCTGACCCAAAAGTGAACTGAGAATGGGGACAGACAGACAGCTCATGGAGGCTTACGGTGAGAGTAAGAGAATACTGAAGGACTAAAGGAAGGTGAGGGGCAGTGCAAACAAGAAAAGGGCTCTCTCACTTGGGGGCTACAATATATTTTAAACCCCAGAGAAACATTTTTGGCAACCTGTTGAGGGCCAGAGAAGAGTCTGGAAGCCAGAAAGTGAAGTAACCAGTTCCCTCCTTTGTTCTGAAGACAGAAGCTAAGAAAGAACCCACCTACACAGGAGGCTTAAGCCAGGCAGCTTCAAGAAAGGAAAGTCAATGGCAAGGTGTGNTGAAGAAGATGCCTGCTCCCGCCAGGACTCCGACCTTCCCAGAACAGGGCACCTGTACAGAAGGGAGGAAATTCAGCCACAGNAGACGACCAGATGAAGGCTACAAGTTCATCTTCACAGTGGCCAGAAAGCTGGACAGTGTGAACCTCAGCTGCTGCCCGTAGCGTTTCCAGATGCTGAGTAGACATAGACGTGGCAGGTGTGACATTGCTGTCACAGCCTGGAGCCTTGCTAAGATGTGGGCAAAAATGTGAGTCCACAGAGGCCATGACTCTTTACAGTGCGGTCCCCTGGATTCATTCCCAACTGGCTCAGCCCCTCTACTGAATGAGCTCACATGCAAAGTTTACAAGAAGCCAACCTCGGTGCTAACCTTGAGTCAGTGCCCATTATTTCTGTGACTAGGAATGTCTTCAATCTCTCTTTTATTCAGTTTTGTCACCTTTAAAGAGGGAATACTGGGGTACGGGGTAGATCAGAGGTGGTATGCAGAGAGCACCAAGCACAGGACTTCAGTATCATGGATGCTCAATAAACCAGAGTTCTTATTGGTATGAACTCTCATAAAACATTTTTAGAAATTACACAATTATTTTTCCTTTTTTAGGTGAAAGGGAGGCCTTAGGCCAATGTCATAGCTGCTTGCTGGCAGAGTTGGTACTAAAACTTCATTCTTTAACCCTGGTTAGGACTCTTTTCATTAGGCCTGATGCTCATCTTGTGGCACTGGCCTCATTCATTCATTCACTCATTCATTCATTCATTCATTGATTTGAGGTATATTTATTGGGAGCCTTGGATTTCAGACTCTGGAAATTCAGCATGGGGTCTGGGAGGTTGCTCTCAGCATTCAGGGCATCCCCCTGAGGTGGGTGCTGGAGGCTGAGTGCAAGAGATAAAATCACTTGGCGGTGTGGGGTCNGGGAACTGGGAAGCCGGGAGCAGAATGGGTTCAGTGTGTTTTGAGGATGTCCAGGGGTTTCCTTGGGCTCTGACAAGAGCTTGAAAGACTGTGAGCCTCCTGGGGACTAGATCTTCACTCCAGGGCAAGGAGAGGACGAGAAGGCCAACATTGTGAGACGGCAAGCCACAGTGAACCCCAGAGAACAATGGACAAGGTCTACAGTGACAAAAACAGTTCTGCCACCTGAATCTGAGGTGTGTGGGGGTGTGACAGAAAGTCAGTCTCCCTGAGACGGCCCTCAGATGACAGACAGCCAATCTAGCTAATGCCAGGAGGTAGAGAGCATACTTGGAGGGACGGGGATTTAGGGAAAGTTTCTAGTTCAAGAAGAGGGAGGGGTGGGGGAGAGGTGGGGGAGGGGTGGGAATCAGACTAGCAGAGAACACATGTGCACAACAGCCCAGGACAGGAGCATCTGCCCTTTAGACAGTGACCAGCAAACCAAAAGGAAAGAAGATCTGAGTCCCAACCAGACCCTGGAGGTCGACACTGAGCCCAGAAAAACCAGGATTGAGAGGTGAGACCCAGATTGTTAGACAGGGCAAGAAATAAACTCTCTAGCCCTGGGGTGGAGCATAGTTGGTAGAGCGCTTGCCTAGCATGCAGGGAGCCTTGGGCTGGAGTATGGTAATGTATGTCTATAATCCCAGCACTTGGAAAGCAGAGACACAGGAGGATCAGACATCTAGGGTCATCTTCAGCTTACAAAGCAAGTTCAAGGCCAGCCTGGGATACCTTTTTATGTATCAAAACAAAATAAAAACAAAACTCTCCAGGAATAGCCACTTTTACTGTCGGTGGCCAGCCACAGCCTTGATGACTGCCGGGTGACCTCCATGTATTAAAGCTCCTCCAACAGCCTGTTTGTGCTCTTCCAACTTGCTCCCATCCCCAATAATGTATGGTATTGGCTCTTATGGCCCAAGCTCCACCATTGGAGAAGCGAGACTAGAAAGTGTCATAAATTCATCTATATTGTCACTAAGTGCTAGGCCCCACAGACTGACTGTATCACCACCACCCCCCAGGCATCTGTTGCCCTAGGGGACTACTCCTCCACTGTTATGTCCTACTGACTCACTAGTCTAGGGAGAAGGGACATTCTGGTCCTGTGGTAGGCAGGGGAAAGGCAGGCAGACTTGGGGTGGGGGTGGGGGTGAACAAGACATGAGCAGGACCTGGGGAGAGACACGGACAGATGCCAGACCAGTATTGGCTGGAAAAGTCCTAGTGGTGTGTTTTTCCTCCTGTGGCTCGTTAGGGGTATCTAGGAACAAAGGGGGGAAAGTGTCTGCTAAAAGTCTGTTATCCTAGGAACCTCAAGAATGTGACCTCCCACACCTCCACTTCATGGGCCTTCTGCGAGGATACTAAGAAGGTGTGACTACAGGCGCTGGAAACTCAATAGGGAACACATGGACTTGGGGACAGCAGCAGGATCTGAAGCTGAATTTATTGCCCGTTTGCAAACTTAGAGGACAGACCCCTTGTAAAGCCCCTCTCTTCCTTCCTGGGGGCCCAGGATAGAACCACTTTAACTCCAGACAGAAAACAAGAGGAGAGGCCCTAAGGCTGGTGAAGCGACCCCAGATGTTGCTTGGCTAGGCCTCCTGGGGCCTGAATGTCTGGGGCAAGCAGCTGTGACAGAAGGGGCAAAGGGTGGAGGGAACAGCTTCTGAAAAGGCTACGCCAGGAGGAACTGAAGAAGGGATGCTAGGGCAGCTTCTCCCCCTCAGCCTCCTGGCTCTGGGCCAAGGTGTTTCTTTACTGCACCACAGGCTCAGGGCCAGGGAAGGCCAAGCACCTGATCCATTTGGGTCAGAGGAAGGAGTCCAGAGACAGGGAGAGATAGCTGGACCGGGAGTCTCCTCCCTGCACCTCAGTCTGCTTATCTGTAAGGAGAGAGTATTGGGCCAGGAGATCTGCTCTGGCTCAGTTTTAATCTGCCATCTGCGGTCCACACTGACCATGCCTGGGCCCCAGCAGAATACGAGATCGCCTGCCAAACAGACAGAAATCTCCCCATCAGGACAGATATTCTGCAGGCCACTTCCTGAGCTGCTCTCTCCTATCCAGTTNAAGGCTTGGCCTCTGCAGGCATCCACTGAGGGATTCCAGTGGGAAGCACTTCCCTGTCTGCACTTAGGTCCATCAGAGCTCCTAAACCACCAATCTAGCCTGTCTCTTTCCTGCTTGAATCCCTTCATGGGCTCCTCTATGAGTAAAATGTTTAGTTATCAGTTTTGCCTTTCAGGCCTTTCTAGGCTGACCCAGGGTAGGNTTTCAAACACANCCTTTGCACTTTGGTAGCACTGTACTCTCATTCTCATGCTTCATCCTGCCCATAAAGGTGGCGAAAGGAAGANAGGATTCTCCGTACCACCTTCCNTTCCCCTCCACTATGAATCAGGTTATTGGTGTGTCTCTAGATTAGGAATAGGCAGTCGGGGCTGTTTGCTCTGTCCATCTTGTTTTGGTGATCATTGACCCTGATGGACCATAACGTGGCTTGTGAGAAGACTTGTGATTCACTTAGTCCATCGTGGAGACTAGGGCACGTGCCTTGGAGCCACACTGCCAGGCCCAAGTCCTACCTCTGTGCTCTCTAAGCAAGTTATCAAGGCTCTTGGTGTGCTTATCTGTTATGTGGGGCTAATCACAGCTGCTCTTACTTCAGCGTTGTTAGAGGATGAAATGAGTTTACGTGCCTAGGATACTGCNGGACCCTTAGTAATTAGCACATGCTATTANCACTTTTAGAATATTTTAAAGAATTTCCTTTCTTTCTTTCTTTATTCTGTAAGGGTGTTTGGCCTGCATGTGTGCCTGTGCCACTATTAGCCTTTTTGTTATTTGTTTGATTGTTGAGAAAGGGTCAGGACATGCTAACTATTAATACTTTTATTCATTCATTCACTTAGACAGGGTTCATGGAGTGTAAGCTGGCTTCAAACTTTGCACGTAGCTGAGGCTGGGCTTGAACTTCTGGTCCTCCTGCCTTACCTCTTGAAGGCTGCAATTACAGTCATTCGTCAACCATGCCCAGTTTGTGCAGTACTGGGTAGGGATCAAACCCAGGGCTTCTGAGGCCTAGGCAAGCACTCTACCATGTGGACACATATCTTCTGTCCTCTGTTTATGGAGAAAGGATCTCACCTTGTATCCTAGTATGATCTTAAGAAACTCTCTTCCTAAACCTGGCTGCCAGGTTAGGGTATAGGCTAGGGATAGGATGTTGATCTTCCTAAGCAGACGGCTGCTTACTGACAGATTCCACTGGCAGTACATCTCTTTCTAGAAACTTCTTTTCCCAGGTGCTGAGGTAAAGGTGGGAGCCAANACTCCCAGCTGTAATTTATCCTTTGCTGACTCTAAGACTCTGNAGCAGCTTAAAGTCCTGACTCCCATGGAAATGTGGAATAATATATGTGTGTATTTATATTATATTAAATATTAGAAATTAATGATGATGAAGGGAGAGAGGAAGTAGGTGTTTGCTAATNTGTTAAACCCCTAAATCTCTCTCTCAGCATCCAGAAAACCAAGGCAAAGGAGAAATATATGCATTATATAGCTTTATCGTGAAACATAAGAAAACATTCAAATTAGTCTGTTAAAATACCCAGGCCAAGGCTGACACATTGTCTCAGCAATTAAAAATGCTGGCTGTGTTTCCAGAGGACCAGAGTTCAATTCCCAGTACCCATGCTGGGCAGCTTACAGTCTATAACTTCTGCTCTAGGGGATGCCTCATTGCTACATACAAGCCCTAAAACTAAAAAAAAAAAAAAAAAAAAAAAAAAAAAAAAAAAAAAAAAAAAAAAAAAAAAAAAAAAAAGCTTTTAATATACTCAGGTCAGTGATATGGGTCAACGGGTAAAGGTGCTTGCCACCAAGCATGATAAACTGAGTTCTATACCTGGGACCCACATGGTAGAAGGCGATAACTCACTCCTGCAANTTTTCCTCAGACCGTCACACATGTGCCATGACTTGCATGTACCCCCCACTACATGCACACAATAAATTAAAAAATAAATGTAATTTAAAAGAAAAAGAAGGAATTTGTGTGCAACCCTCCACCCTTGTTGGAATATTGGAGCCAAGGAATCTAAAGGTACCCTTAGCTGGCTTTTAGTATCATCCTCAATTGGGCTCTAACCACTAATGAGGGTCCATAATGATGTCAGGAGGAATTAGAGTCAGGATAATGGCTGGAATAATAAACAAACATCAGCTCTGAAGATTTTTCTAGCCCAGAGTTTCCTTCCTCCTCCTTGGCTCAGGAACTCCTTGGAGTCAGGGATGGGCCCTGTTGAGGCAGAAACAGCCTGGTGTCTCAGGTGTTCACGGCTTTCTTCTAGCAAAAGAGCTGGGCAGAGCAGGGGAAACCCACAGCCAAGTTGAATGGACAGAGGGGGCATTTGATTGACATGTAGAGTGCTTCCACTGAGCCTCCCAATTGGAAGTGGTATGATGATCACAGTGGGAGCAGGGAAGCCCCTAGAAAGAGAATTACTTCCTGCCCAGCTTCTGACCCCAAAGTGAAGTCAACTGTCAACAAGTACAATGCCTAGTTCTCTGCCGCCTTGACACAAGGTAGTCATCTGAAAGGAGGGGACCTCAGTTGAAAAAAATGTCTCCATAGGATCTGGCTGTAGGGCATTTTCTTAGTTAGTGATTGATGTGGAAGGAGGGCCCAGCCCATTGTGGGTGGTGCCTTCCGTGGGCTGG
Source organism: Neotoma lepida (assembly GCA_001675575.1). Taxonomy (NCBI): domain Eukaryota; kingdom Metazoa; phylum Chordata; class Mammalia; order Rodentia; family Cricetidae; genus Neotoma; species Neotoma lepida. Next base: position 1,657,267 of record LZPO01037266.1, read on the forward strand.
TGGTCCTGGGTTCTATAAGAAAGTAAGTTCAGCTGGGCAGTAGTGGTGCACACCTTAATCCCAGCACTAGGGAGGCAGAGGCAGGTGGATCTCTGTGAGTTCAAGGCCAGCTTGATGTACAGAGCAAGTTCCAGGACAGCCAGGGCTACACAAAGAAACCTTGTCTTGAAAAACCAAAAGAAAGAAAGTTGAACAAGCCATGATGAGCAAGTCAGTAAGCAGCACCCTTCCATGGCCTCTGCATCCACTCCTGCCCTGCTTGAGTTCCTGTCCTGACTTCCTTCAATGATGGACTACTATGTGCAAGTGTAAGCCAAATAAACCCTTTCCTTCCCAAATTGCTTTAGTTATTTTTTTTTTATTGTAGCAATAGAAACCCTAACTAAGACAGCACGCAGCTGCAGGCTAGAGAAGATCACACCCATCCGGAGCACATACCCCAGCCTGGCAGCCCTGTGTAGGAGAAGGAGCTCTTTGCCTGTGAACTGACCCCTTGCAATGTTGGACCATCTCAATGAATTCTCAGGGAGGCTTGGAGTCATGTGAGGGTCATAAACTGAATTACGGGGCAGATGAAAGCAAGAGAAATCTGTCCTTTACTCAGCCTGTGTATCAAGGAAGGAGAAGGAAGTTTTGAGAATACAAGCGACCAGCAGCACTCCATTTCCTAGCTGTTTGTACCCTTGCTGAATCAACCCCTCTGCGACCCACACCTTTAGTGAAGTAGCTATGTTCTGATGTGCTGTACATCAAGAGACAGCCAAGTATCCAAGTACGCTGGTGCATTCATGTGATCACAACAGGCAGGAAGATTAAAACGTTTGAGGGGAGGCTGGTGAGCCCCTGTCTCAAAAGGGGGCAAGTGCTTATATGTTCATATGTAGAAACAAGGAATGGGGCTGAGCTCTACACCTCAGCACAGNCTGAAGTCTCCTAGAACATCAGCAGGACTCCTATACTGAGCTGACTTGAGGCAAACATGAACACTAGCCAGAGGCAATAGGTCTTGCCCTCTGCCCCACTCTCATGGGGAGCTTGGATTGTCCCAAGGAGTACTGAACTNTCTAGTTTAGAGAGCTACTAAGCCAACCTCACCCAGTACTTAGGGAACAGCTGACCTGACACATAGTTCATCCTCTGAGCACATGTGATTAGGTGTCATCCTCAAGGGCCTTTCTTTAAATGAGGACAGCCACCTCGGAAGGGAGGTGCCTGTCTGTCTACTGTACCATCTTTGTGTTGGCCATCCAACAGGTCCTCTGTGTCAGGGGACTGTGTGGGGAGGAGAGTAGGACTTGCCTGGTCTCTCTGGCCCTGTGACTCACTGCCACTACACTTGGGTCATAAATCAATCATTTGTCCATGTGATCTGAGTATCTTTGTCCTCCTTGTTCTAGAGAGATGAGAGGAGGGGGCTACAATCCCCCTCAAAACACATCCAGAGGTGGAGCGATCTAATTTTGGAAGTGTCTCCTGCCCTCTGGACACTCCAAATTCCCAAGGAGGGAGAGCCACAGAGAGGGCAGACACTGGCCTACCAGCAGACAGACTGCAGGCAGTGAAGTGCAGAGCAGATACGTTCACAACTAGCAAGCATGTTGGAATGAGGGCACCAGCAGCAGCTGGTGTCCCACAGGAAAAGGCTTGTTGGGGCTTAGGTTATGAGCTNGGGTTGCATTTGGAAGGAGGGAGGGGTCTTGTTAGCAGTGAAACACAGGTGTGTGGTGCACAGTACCTGTTGCTCACCAGGACTGCTTGTAGACTTTGGCAGCTCCCATCCCTCTTCCTGCCTAAACTGGAAGAGTAGTCACAAGCTTGCTCACCACTTGCTCCCTAGCACGGGCCCTAGACAAACAGCCCGGAGAAAAAAGGAGGCCAACACCAGCTGACATTGTTGACAAAGCATAAGCTTTCAATGAGGTCAAAGGGCATTCTCAGAGCAGCTGGATGAGGCCCCAGACACAAAGGTTGGTAGGTGTCTGTGGCCTCTTCCTTAGGAGGGGCACCAGGCCAGGTTCCTCCCCAGCGCCCAGTGACCACTGGTAGTAGACTAGACAACATGGCACAGCTTAGGAAACTGTTTTTTACACCAAGTAGGTGGGGCAACCATATCCTCACAAACACAGATGCTGATAATCCGTTCTGCTTTTTAGAGGAAACTGAGGGCTGCTGGCATTAGAATTAGTTTAAGACCACGGGCAACGCAAGCCTGCCCTTTGCACTAGCTCACAATGGCCCTGGCGTCCCAGCCTTCCAGCCTCAGACTAAAGCATCTGTGACTGGCCATCTGCGTTTCCACCTAGCTCTGACATTTCAGGAGAAACCCTGGAGATGGGAGATAACGCCTGGGAAGACTGTCTGCCCTCCTCCCGGCTCTCGTGAGGTGACCCAGAGCCAGAGTTCCTTCTCAGGATGTGGCTGGCTGCGCGCCCGTCCAGGCCTGGCCGGGACAGGAGGGCGGGGTTGCACAGGGCAGCCGCCGCACCACGTCTGCGCCCAAATAAGGACAGCGCTTCCCGGAGGCCTGCGTGACGCGCGGTGACCACGTCAGCGGGGGCAGGGGAGGCGCGGGGACCTCGGTGACGCGGCTGGAGCAGGCAGGGAGCACCCACCCCCCACCCCACCCCACCCCCGAGCCCGGCACCCGGGACAGCTTGGCACCCATCTGGNGCCCATGGGACAGCGCCTTGGGGTCGGCTGTGTTACCTCCAGGTGGCAAGGCAGTTCACCCCAGCTCCGGCTGGAGAGTGTGGTTTTGCTGGAGAACTGAGGGAGTTTGCCCCGGGGTGCTGAGGTGTTTAAAACAACCACGGGTAAGTGGAAACCCAGTCTTCAAACAAAAACAACTAGCATGGTGCCCCCTCCTTTGGGTAAAAGGACAGGCTTCCCTCCCCACCCACTCCAGCCATGTCAGGTGGAAAGGCCTGGCCTGGGGCCAAATGGAGGAGAAGCATGAGGCAGAGGCATCTGGCAGCTAACTGCCTGCCAGGAAGGGGAACAGAAACGAGAGAAAAACTCCTGGGNGGGCAGCTGGGGTGCCAAGGCCTTCCTAGGGCATGGGTAGCTTGTTACCCAGGCCCAGTACCAGAGAAATCTCTGGCAGCATCGTCTCAAACTCTGTCAATGCCATGCACCCACACATGTCAAGCGTGTAGTGGGTAGAAAGGGAAGGGGAGCTGTGAGTCGTAAAAATATTCCAAGAGGCGGAGAGAAAGGACACATTGCTGATAGGATGAGAGATACATAGGGAAGAATGAGGCCTGGCCAGAATGCTCAGCCTGTGATGGCTTGGGGAACTTGGTTGTCCTTGTCGAGGGGAGGGCCATGGGGTAGGGAAAGTCCAAGCCATCCTTTACTTTACACCTACAGTGCTGCTTACCCACACACCACCTCCCTCCTCTAAGACCCACTTCCTCTGTCCACTTCCTTGAACTCAGGTTCTGCTCCATAGAGCATCAGCTGCACGGAAACCTCACCCCACCCCACCCTCTGGGCACAGTGACAGGGGACTCAGGTTTATAGGAAGAAAGTGGCTTCTTTTGACAAGACNTGAGAGCAAGGATGTGGCCGGTTTGTCTTGGCTCTGAACACAGTCTCAGCATGGTTGATCAAAACACCATTAAGAGATTTAAAAGGCAGGGGGACAGTGCCTTTCTCCACAACCGTAGTGTTGGNACAAGACGATGCNAAGTGTTAGAGAATAAAACCAACAAGACAGTGTTAGTGTTCCTGCATGTGGCTATGGGTAAACTTGGGAGGCTTTAGCTCTGCCATGGGGTTGGCCAGTTCCTCACNTCTCTGANCCTGAGAAATAGCAGCGGAAGTGTTAGTTTTATTTGTTCCTTGGAGGGCTGAAGGGGAACATGCTTATTTGCATGTATGTTCATTCTTTCTACAATATTTAGCTCCTGGCATGGAGTGAGCACTTCATGGTAACCGTTACAGTGATTAGTGGCCACGGCAGTAAAGGAGGCTCTCTGGGAACAGCACNTGGAATGAGGTAGAACCATCAGGTGTCCCTGGTTTGCCTTTGGGATTCCTTTTCTCCCAGCTGTCTTCCCAGGACCCTGGGAATCCCCCGTCACCCCTGTCACCCCCTTCATCCCAACACTAGCCTGGCTTCCAGGGAAGAGCAGCCGTGTAAGAAGACAGGTTTACACCCCANCTCTGCCATGCCCTGTGACAAGGAACCCTTCTGAGCCACGGTATCCCCTCTCCCGGGAACCAGGAGGACACTTCAAGTTGGAGTCCCTGTGGTAAGAGATTACAGTTGGTGAAGGTTCTTTGCAAGTATCCCTGACCTCTTAGCTTCAAATCTCCCTTTTCATCCGCAGCACCCAGCCGTGCTCCTAGGCCCCCTCCCGGGGCTTCCTCAGCTTTATACACTTTGTTCCCAGCTTTGATGCTAGTTTTCCTTTGCCCTCCACACCCCAGAAGATAACACTGACTCCCCCATGAGCAATCCCCAGGCAGGATGCTTTAGTACTAGGGCAGCTTGTCAAGCCCAGGGCAGGGCACCAANTAGGAGGCCCTATCAAAGTAGGTATCCTTTTGTCTATCAGCAANCCTGACTGACAAAGGCAGAAGGAAGTGACCCCAAAGAATTTGGGGAAGCAAGACCTATCAATCATCAGNGGGAACAGAAGGTGGGGGGTACTTCCTGCCTGGGTTCACAGAGCTGAGAAACCACTGCAGAGAGCCCCACCTGTTTACTTCCTGAGAGGAAGATGAATGCTCTGTGTAGAAGGGAAGTCCTTAGGCAAGAAGTCTACTTTCTCCCAGCTAGGGCACTCACCAAAGCCTGCCCTCTCACTCCCTACCTCCCACAATTCAGCAGAGCTCACAGAAACAACAGCTATGCTCTGACTGACTTAGGCATGAGACTTCTCACCTCCCTCTTACCTCTGGTAGCTAAGGACTTGAGCAATCAGGTAGCCCTAGGCCCAGACCCTGCTCTACTGGCACCCAGGGGCAACCCTCAAACTCACACCTTTCTCATGGGGTGGACCCTGTCTGCCCCCAAGCTTTACTCATCATTAGTGGGCTGACCTGCCCCCCCTCATCCTTGAGTGGCCTCAGCTCCTCCTGGGCCCCATGTCTTCTGACCTGTAGCTGTCACTGGCCAAGCCCTTGNCATTCAGTCTTTCTACCACCATAACTTGACTTTCCCCCANATGGGAAGAAACCGCCTCTGAGATGTCCATGAGGAGGGCTGACCCTCCCAAGGAGTTGTACATGACTTCCTCAGGCAAATAGCCAATTGAGAAAGAACACNAAGAGGGTGCACTGGAGGCCTTGAATTCCTGACCCCTTAGAAATGCTGCCAGCTTCAGATCCTTCATCCAGAAAATGATGGTGAAATCTGCTGCTTTCTGGATGGCTGTGGAGAGGCCATGGGGACCGAATGTGAGGTGGTTAGGAGACATGCATTCTAAGCCATGCCACCATGGGCACACTTGCTCCTCTGTCACCTCTCCTAGCCCTGAATCTCTACCAGCTGCCATCCCTGCGAGTGTCCCTGCCTCTCTGAATACCCAGTAAAGGCCAGCCTCCTTAGCAGCTGAGCCCACCCCACCCTGACTCCTTGGGACGGACTTATTCAATTTGTACCTGTTGCTGGGGGGCAGGGGACGTGGAAAGTATCCTCAAGTGCCCCCCCCAACCCAGGTCTGTGCACTTCTCTTATGCTCTGGGCCTCTTGCCCAGCATGGTAAGGGTGTATAAGCCTATCCCTCCAGGACTTTGGGAAGGCAGCCAGCACCTCTTTGTTCTCCCACAACTCAGGGGAACCCACTGCACTGAATGGGTGTGTGTATGGAAGAGGGCACACAGCCAAGTGGCTTCTTGGGGCAAAAACAAATCTTGTTTCTACTACACAGAACCACAAAGACAAATTGCTCTCCTGCTATAGAGGGTGTGAGTTTTGCCTCTTGTGAGTGAGTCAGGGTAATTTGGGATTCACCAGGAGCCCGTGATGAACATTGGAAGGCAGCTGCCCACAGGAGTCCAGAGGGCTCTGGAACACCAAGCCCCACGGGGCTTTTCAGAGAGCTACTGGGAGGGGGCATGAAGGGAGCTGGTTACAAGTCCCAACTGTCCATTCTCACCAGGCAGTATTCCTAGCCCAGGCTCGCCACTTAGGTGTGAGGGGGGCAAGCCTGCTTAGCACCCTCTGCTCTAAAAATAGCTAGCACACTGCTTACCAGTATCCATGCCCCTGTGTTTCTAAGGGCCCAGAAGCTTCTGAACTCAGTTCAGTTCAGCAAGAGGAGAATGTTCTTTTCTTCCTGTATGGGGTGAAGGCATATGAGAACCTCACCAATAACAATGAGGGATAAGAAGCTTTTGAGGGGACTGGGACATAGAAAATCTAAGAAACATTTCCGTTTCTCTTTTCTGAGACCCCTTTAAATGTAAGAAATCTGGTTGACCACAGTGTCCCTTACTGATACACTTGGCCCCGCCCCCATTAGACCCATGTTGACTATCTCCCACATCTTCTGCATTTATCCTGTCACTCAATCTTCACAGTGACTTCATAGATAGGCTGTGTGATTAGGGAGGCCAACCGGGCTTTGTATCTTCCAGCTCCTGACTCTCTAGAAGCCACAAGGAGTTTGAGGGGTGGAGTTCAAGATCTCTCATAAAAGGGTGACTTAGTAGCAGGGTCTATCACTGGGTAACTTGGGGCAGACATGGTTTAGGGAAAGGGCTGGCTGTGTCAGAATTGGCTCATTCTTGTCCCTCTTCAAAGACATCTTACCCTTGCCCTCCCAGGATCAAGGAAGTGCATGACAAAATGGCTAGCACCAGAGCTGGCAGAGCCCAGTATACGCCCAGCCTGTTATAAAAATTTCAGGTGCTCAAGGGCCTGGAATTCATAAAAGTAGCTGGATCCCAGTACGTTCTGTGCTGCCTCTGGAAGCTGGCACTTACTGGATAATACTATCCTACCCTGCCATAGGAAACAGACCTGCTCAGTCCCACCCACCCCAGCTCCCCAGCCAGAAGTCAAGAGCCTCGGGATCTCTCTCCCTGTGCCACTCCTTGCTGGGGTTGCATTCTCTTTCACTGTAAAGTGAGATTGTTGGCTGACCACGAGTTCAGGTCCCTCTGAACCTGGATAGCTTGATAATTTTCTCTGGACCACGTGACCCTGACTCCGTGCATCTTTTGTCACTTGCATTCGCTTTGTTGGTCTTGTGGACATTCTTTTAAAGTTGCTTTGTTTTTGTTTTTCTTTTTCCACTATCCAAGCAACTAGTCCACACTGAACAATAGGCAGGTCCTGGGAAAACCTGCAGTGCCCAAGACACCTGCTTGCAAGATGGAGGAGTGGGAGAGAGGACAGGCAGGCAAACAAGGGATAAGATCATGATCTCTGGAAGTCAAAAGGGGTGGGGGCAGGTTTTGGAGCTTGTGTTTGTTTTTTGTGACTCAGTCAGTCTAGCCTAGGCTGGTCAGGAACTCACACCTAAGCCATCTTGGGGCTGAGCCTTCTGAGGTACTCCTGCTGCAGCTTCCTAAATGCTGAGGTTGCAGGCCCAGGAACTGCTTGCATTAGTCTCCATTTCTTGAGGCAATCAGATGATGTGGCCCAGACTGGCCTTGACCTCCATCCTGCCTCAGCTCTCAAGCACTGCCACCACACCAGGTTATAAGAAGCTTTTGAGTCGGTAAGAAGCCCATTTTAGAGATTAATAAACTAGGGCTCACGGTGCTTGAAGCCATGTTAGAGGGCTGAGCTCAAATTCAAGGATTATATTTTGACTGAGAGTCTGTGTACTTTCCACCCAGAGTGTAAAGAAAGGGCACAGAGAGCTGAGCCCTTGCTGTTCCTTGGGGTCTGCTGGCTCCTTCTGAACCCTCCAGGCCCCTCCTCCCAGCCCTGGAGACCTGCCGCTTTAAGAGAGGCAGCCCCTGGGAGGAGTAGAGCTCATTCATTATTAATAGTCCAGCTGCTATGGTCTCCCAGAAGTTCCTCTGCACCTAAGTAACTCGGTTGACAGGCTTGGGCCTGTCAATGTTTAATGGAAGCAAGGGTCTTATCTGGAGTCCCGAGTCGGTTAGATTACTCCGGCACAAGGTGTGGGGTGGCAGCAGATGGAAGACTCAGGGTGGCCCCTCTGCTCTGTGGAGTGGGGAGTGATTATCAGAGTAGAAAGTGGCCTGGAAAACACCCCACGTGGGACAGAAAGCCCAACTTCACTTTGGCAAGGCTCGAGCCACACTTTAACAGCTCTGCCTTGGAGCCATTTCCAGGTGCCCATTGCACACCCCGTCAGGGTCCTCCTGGGAAATCCAAGACAGAAGGAAATGAATGGCTGAATTAGACGTCTGGTGTCCCTCAGCAACCAAATCTGCCTGGATTGGGAAAAGCAGCACCACCAGGCGTGTCTAAACTGTGGGAAGCAGTGTCAGCAAGCACAGACCATCCTGCAAGACTGTGAGCTGGGCCTCTCTGNGCTCCAGGTCCTGACTCCAGAGTAATGAGGGGAGGGACTCGCTGGTGCTGTTCCCACAGGGCCTGAGGAATGCTTTAAGCAGAGAGTCAACTTCTATTTGGGGAATGGAACATCATGGTTCTAATGCAGCCCGGATGTTATTTGCAAAGCTTGTCTAATGACCCAGCCTCCATGCTGGCAGCCCATTGGCTGTCCTCTCCGGTTTCTCTAGCTGGCTTTCTCCTGACTTTCCCTTCCCTATCAAGGTCCCCACACACACAAACACACCCCGGACCCCAAGTTGCAGATCAACAATCTGTCCAGGAAAGCCATGCTCACCTCTGTCACTCACAACTGAGACTTGGGAGGGAGGCCAGCAGGAGTGCTTCCTAACCAAGGGACTGGTGTGGAAAGGGGAGGAGGGGAGCAGGAAAGACAGGAGGTTCCACAGATTCCTCACCCTGCCCCGGTGGCTCCTTTCTGATGGGGGTTAACATGAGAGAAGTCCCCATCCTCTCCTGGGAAGACTGGTGCAGTTGGAGGCCAGCGATAGGCCGAGTGATTTTCTCTTATTTTACTCTCGGTCAAATGGGAAGAAGTCTGGTGGAACAGATCAAATGGCCAGCACACCAGACCAACATTCCTAACGCCTGGCTCTTGACTGCTAAGTTATGTTTGGGGAAGTTGAACTAGAGACTGGAAATCCCAATAGACATTCCTAAGTCTGGGGAAGCCTGACTCCNAGGTGTCAGGACTGTGGGCGCATGCTCCCTTGGGTATCACTGGGTCCCTAGGCCACTATGTCCCTTTTCCTCATCTCTTCTCAAGCTTGTTCACACACCTGCTCCACAGCCTTCTCCCCTACACAGCCCAGGCCTGTGGGTTGCATGTAATATGTATAATAGTAGTCCCTGCCCCAATGAGCCATGAATATTAAGTGAGCTAAGTCATGTGGAATGCTTGGGCCAGCACTTAGCATAGAGTAAGCCCTCAATAAATATTAACTGCTGTGCAGGCCTGTTGCTTTGTGGTTTCTCATCCTCCATCCAGTGTGAGAAGCAGAGCTTCCCATTAAAGAACTTCCCCCACCTCCCATGTAAGCCCCCTCTAGGCCCTAGTGTTTTCCAAGACCTGAACACAGACAGCTCTGTCCCATGAGTTTTTCCTAAAGGACACAAAGACTCACCNAGCAATTTCTAGGCTTAGCTACTGACATAGGAAACTAAATAAAGACAAGGTTTACTCTATCAGCAAACACACAGGCTCCCTGCGAATGAAAGGACACTGGTGAAGGGCTCACCAGCTACACAGTGGCCTGACTGGTCATCAGGTACTGTGATGACACTGCTGACCACAGGACCCTTGGGATCTAGAGCAGAGGAGGGTGGGTGGGGCACCTCAGGTAAGCCTCCTGGAGAGAGAAGGCTGCAGGATGATGCCCACTTTAAAAATGGGGGGGTGGGGCTGGGTGAAAGGAAAGCATCACTTGGACTCCCCTTGGACTCCCCACATTCCGGAGTGGCTCAGCGTTCAAGCCCACAGCAGAGGGCGTGGGATGGCACCAGCCTCTTAAATGGAAGGTACAAGATAGCACATTATAATCAGGTAGAATTCTCAGGTCTCACCCTGTCTGGGGCCTCTGTGAGTCCCTGTGGGACAGGGACAAGATCACTGTGGGAGATTATCACCTTCCTCCTTAAATGGCACCTGCCCCACACACTAATGAGCTCTCATCCAGAATGGCTTGGGGACAGAGATTCAGGACTTTTATCAAGCAGTTCCTAAGAATGGAGAAGAGAAATAGGCATAGGCCACGGGAGAGAGTGGTGAGTCCTAAAGAGGAAAGCGAACAGTGAGGAGAGAGATGTGACGCCGAGCGGCAAGAACATGAGAAGCTCCCACTCCTGACCCAAGCAGCTTCTCATCCTCTGGGCCGTTCTCCTTCAGGGAGAACCAAGAATTTCTAGACAAGAGTTGGAGGGAACAAGCCTGGTCTTGAGCCCAGAATGTGAGGACATGGGTTCACTCGAGAGGAACGCCACTGCTATTCTTGGAAACTGAATCCCAGGGGGTGGCATGACCTTTCCCCCCCGGAAGGCTCTATGAGAACCCCAATAAAACTGAACAAAATCAGCTACGGGCAGTGCTGGAAAATCCCAACAGACATTCCTAAGTCTGGGGAAGCCTGACTCTGAGGTGTCAGGACTGTGGGCACACGCTCTCTAGCTTGGCAACTGTGGCCTTCTGAAAACAGTTTGGATCTTAAGTATCAACTAAAGGCTCCTGTAGGAAGGTTTGTGCTCCAGCTAAATGGTGCTCTTAGGGGACAGCAATGCTAGGAGCCTAGTAGTGGACAGTGTGCCTTTGAATGCTATACTTTGTCCTGTGTCATCTCCACCCNTCTCTCTTTGCTTCTAGGCTGTCATGAGATGAGCAGCCTTCTTCCTCTCTGGCTCACACCACCATCATCTCCTACCTCACCTCAGGGTCCAAGGGATAGATCCAGGTATCCCATGCTAAAACTTCTGAAACCATGAGGCCTTGAGTTGATTTTCTCAGGTATGTTTGCCACTGGGCTACANAGCTGACTAACACCCATTCTCTTCCTGGGTGGAGGCCCAGCACCCATCCACCCCAGAGAAAAGGATGAGTTTAGTGTTCCCAGCCAAACCCTCCACTGGGGGTGGCTGGGCTGGGCTGGGAGGAAGGGAAAGTCCAGTCTGGGGCAGAATCCGGGCTTGGTGCTACCTTCTGAGTCAGTTCTAATGCCCAAGGCCAGTGAGGCGAGACCAGGCCAATCCCAGACTTTGGGAGACTGCTGTGCCAGGTTTGTGCCAGTCTGGGCTGCTATCCCCATGGTCTCAGGGTTCCCCATTCATGCCCAGAGGGGGAAATTAAACTCCAGTAAAACTCCCAAGATCTGATCTCTTTCTTTAATAAGGCATTTACAGAACATTTATTTATGTCAGGTATCACAGAGGCTGGGAACACAACACAAACACTACAGGTATCACAGAGGCTGGGAACACAACACAAATACTACAGGCAAAATCCCTGCTCTTATAGTGCTTGTGTTCCACTGGGGGAGACAGTGAACAAGTAAATACACAAAATAAAAATGTTTATTAACATCTGTCTTGGTTTACGTTCTGTTGCTACAATAAAGATCATGACCAAAAATAGTATGGGGAGGGAGGGTTTATTTCATCTTAAACTTCTCAGGTGACAATCTATCCCTGAGGGAAGCCAGGATANGAACCAAAGAAGCAGAAACCAGGGAGAGGTGCTGCTTCCTAGTTTGCTCCCCAGGGCTTGCTCAGCTTGCTTTCTTGTACTGCTCTGACCATTTTCGTAGGGGTGGCACCACCCACAGTGGACTTGGCCTCTCATATCAATCATTAATCAAGAAAACACCCTACAAGCTTGCCTACAGGTATTTCCTCCGTTGAAGTTCCACTTCCCAAATAACTCTAGTTTGTGTCAAGTTGGTGAAAGAATAAAGCAGAGAAGAGGGATAGAAAGTATCAGAGGTGAGTTTGTTGTTGTTTCTTTTTCAAGACAGGGTGTCACTATGTAGCCCTGGCTGTCCTGGAACTTACTCTGTAGACCAGGCTAGCCTTGAACTCACAAAGATCCACGTGCCTCTGCCTCTAAGTGCTGGGCTCAAAGGTGTGCTCCACTGTGCCTGGCTCAGAGGTGAGTTTAGACTGGGTAGTCAGGAGTGTCTCATGGACTCAAGACTCTTTTTTTTTAAAAGATTTATTTATTATGTATACAGAAGAGGGCACCAGATCTCATTACAGATGGTTGTGAGCCACCATGTGGTTGCTGGGAATTGAACTCAGGACCTCTGGAAGAACAGTCAGTGCTCTTAACCACTGAGCCATCTCTCCAGCCCAAAGACTCAAGACACTTAAGTAGGGAGGCCCAAGGGTCTAATGAGAAGAATTCAGTGGAAAGGCATGAGGCCAGGGCAGTGTGGCTGGAGATGGCAGAGCAAGCTGGGAAGAGGGGAGGCAGAGCCATGAAGCAAGGGTCAGCTCACATAGGACCACAGTGAGGACACAGGCTTTTTCCCTCAGTGAAGAGGGAACACATGACATATTTTCAAGGGATCATGTCTGACAGCTGTGATGAAAACATGAAGTGGGACAAGGGTAAAGGCAGACAGAGATCAGTCATGCAGCGTGGAGACAACAGTGGGAAGGACAGTGACTTGGGTTGGGCTGTTGGCAGATGGAAAGTGAGGGTCTACTGCTGTTTTGAAAGAGGACCCCACAGAATATGCTGACAGTGTGTGTCTGTGTCAGGTGCTCTGTGAGGCCCATGACATGAAGCCTTTGACAACTCCCCTTAACAGTGTAAGAGTCCACTTTGATGTCCCACTTTGCAGATTAGGAAATTCACACTTGGAGAGCTGAGGAACTTAGAGAATCACGTAGCTAGCAAACTCCATAATCACAGCTGCAGAAGCTGGCTTAAGCCAAGTCTTCCACTAAAAGAAGCCTGGAGCGCCCAGCAGCTCCACCATGGAGCCCCCGNCCCCTGCTCCTGTGCTCATCAGCTGTGCCCCCATTGGGCTCCACACAGGTAGNGATACAAAGCAGTGCGAGNCTTAGTTATTGACTCTGAAGAGCGTGGTTTGGAGAGANAGATACAGGTCATTAAAANTAACAGTGAGATAAATAGATGGGGTCTTAGGTATGAAGAAGAAACATGTCACACGNCTGTGGTGGGGAAGTAAGAAAAGACATTTAGAGGGATGCACCAAGTGGGGTGCTTCTCAGGAAAGAGTAAAGCTTCACAGAAGAACAAGCCTGGACAAGTTCCCTGCGTGGCAGGTAAGAACAGAGAGGCACAGTNACTTGGAGGAAGTGAGCCCAGCATTTGGGTTGGGAGGAATGTGAGCAGGCCTGGCAGAAAAAGGAGCTAGCAGAGAGCATCCTGAGGCCAGGGAGTCACTACAGGTGCTCAGGGGACAGTGGGGTGTGGAAATGGAGTGAAAGGTGTCAGGCCTGAGTTTCCCAAAGAACTCTCCTTTCACGGAGGGCAGACATGAGGGCAGCGAGGTCCCTTCCCCTGTATCAGGATNCCCTCCCGAGAAAGTCTTCTATAACANNGAGAGTGAGCATGTTCCCAGAAAATACACAGTGCTNTCCCCCAGCTTGTGTGCGCACTGGTCTATGAATACACCCAGACAGGCTTTGGCTGGAGCCTCTGTACCCTGAGGGCTTCTGAGCTGCCTTTATCCCAGCAACAGTTTCCTCACCCAGCAGACTGGGGGTGAGGCCAGGAACGTAGCTGTCACATCCTGAGCCCAGTTAGGACACCCAAGCAAACGTTTAGCTTCAAGAGCCTGTAAAGGCCAAACTGAGGGCCAAGTTGACGCCACAGTGGGATGGGAGGGGGACCCCCCCCCAGTGGTTCCAGGCCCATTCTGGTTAGAGGCAGATAAGAGGACAAGGTGAGTTTTTCCCCACCTGATTCCATGATCCTTTATCCTTTGAATCCTAGTAGTAGAAGGAGAGAGACAGACAGAAACGAAGAAATTGATTTTCTTCTT